>JAODXP020000021.1:7554821-7659821 GCA_027497455.2 Sardinella longiceps
TGCCCGCTAATGTAACATATATCATTAAAATAAGGCTTTACACTGCATGAATTACAGTTATACTTTGGATATTACACTGTATGTTTTATTCATGTGGTTGAATCATGGTATGGTATTATATTCTTTAGCTCTACATCATAGAATAAAAAATAAAGTGCAACTTTATTATACTTTCAACTTTATGCTATACAGTAAAAAAGTGCAAATTAATACATATTGATATTCATCATTACCCCTTTTTTTCTCTAACCATGTAATAGTGGCCTAAATGTGGGCAATGAACTGAGTGTGTCTGATGCAATAGCAATGAAGCCTCCGTGAGATTAGCAATTTTATTAAAGACTGAATTTTCTATTGCTAACAGGTTGCCCAGCTTATTAGTGTAACCAGCAAGTAGAACAACCTTGAAATGCCTCCGTTCTGGTAGCTTTAATTGCCTACATTAGGAAGCCCAGCTCACATCTCGCAGTCTGCAGTGATTTGGGAATGCAGCCGCTGTGCTCTCTGTGCTGCTCCTATCCACTCTGCTCCACTCGTCTCACTGAGGCAGAAACAGGACTGCAGAGAAACAGAATTAACCCCAAAGGGGGCAAAACAGAATTAACCCCAAACAGAGGGCAAAGGATGAAAGGAGGACAGCCCTCGACCTCACCTCACATCCCACATAGAAGAAATACTTAGTCTTACTAATCTTGGGGAGCCCCGTACAGAATTGATGTCAGGGAATATAAAGGAATGTATATTGGAACTTATATGGCCCTTACATTGTTCATAGTTATCTAATGTAACTTATTACTATAGTCTAGTGTAACTATCATAATATCATTATGAGTAGTATTTTTTGTCATCTGTAATCCTTTTGCCACTGAAATGTTAAGGCTAATAGGCATAACATGTCTTGATTATGATTGATATGATTGATTTCTACATTTCTAACCCATTCCTTATGAATGTATTTTCTGTATTGTTCTTCGTTTTGGATAAAAGCGTCTGCAAAGTTCCAGTAAACATAAATATAAGCACAAATAAGAATGTTTTCAGCAGGACTGCTCAATTTGGGGGTGTGAGGAAGGTGGCAATGTTTGTGCTTTTGTGCCACTGTGCAACTGATGTAAATGTCTCTTTCCAATGGCAGAATGTGACGGCCAACCACCGTGTGAACGATATCATCGCCACAGAGGACGGCCAGCAGACGCTGGTGGGCCGCTTCATGTACGGGCCACTCGACATGGTCACGCTGACCGGAGAGAAGGTGTGTGTGTGTGTGTGTGTGTGTGTGTGTGTGTGTGTGTGTGTGTGTGTCCCTGAGAGACAATGCAGATGGGCACCATGCAGGCAACCATCGTCCGACAGGTGCACCTCCTCAAGTCTGTCCCCAGCCTCTTCTCTATGCACCCCTGCGCTCTGCTTTGTTAATTCAGTAATATTCCACTGCCTCTGTCTATCCTGTGGATTATTATTCGAGGGAGAATTAATTCGCATAATTAAAAGTCTGCAGTGCAGGCTCCTGCCAGGCTCTTCAATAGCTTCTCTCCCATGTGTGTCGATCTGAGAAACGCATCTCTCTCTCTCTCTCTTCTCTCTTTTTCTTTCTTTGTCTTTCTCTTTCATCCTTGCTTCCTCCTTTGCTTTATCAAAAACTCCATCTGCTTCTTTGCATCTTTCGCTCTCAGCCTTTGTTCCTTCCTCTCAATTTCATGGTCTCCATCTGTCTCTAAATCAAATTTGTCTTTCTAACTCTTTCCCTCTATCTCTCTCTGTCATTCTCTGTCTCTCTCTCTCTCTCTCTCTCTCTCTCTCTCTCTCTCTCTCTCTCTCTCTCTCTCTCTCTCTCTCTCTCTCACCTCTCTCTCTGGCAGGTGGATGTCTTTCTGATGACCCAGCCCCAGTCAGGCCGCTGGGTGTACTTTGACACCGAGGTCACCAACAGCAACGGCCGCATCTCCTACACCATCCCAAAGGACAAGAGGCTGGCCGTCGGCGTCTACCCCATCAAAATGGTGGTGAAGTAAGTCTCCGCCCTTTTCTTCCTTGACCCTCCAAGCTTCTCCGTCCACCTCCACCTCTTCCTCCTCCTCCTCGTCCTCTGTCTCCTCCTCGTCCTCCTCTTCGTCTTCTTCCTCCTTCTTTCCTCCTGCAGGAAGCCTCCACACTCTACCAGTAATAGGAGCCTTTTTTTCCTCCTCACAATGGAGCTGTGATTACACTTGCCCTTGAGGGGTGCAGCAGGTGAAGCCGTTTGCTCTGAAATCACTCCGGTTTGAATTGGCTCTCTGTAATCTTTTGCTGCCAGGGCCGCTGTTGGTGTCTGCAGATCTCCCTCTTATCCTCTAGCTCTCTGTCCCTCCCTCTCTCTCTCTCTCTCTCTCTCTCTCTCTCTCTCTCTCTCTCTCTCTCTCTCTCTCTCTCTCTCTCTCTCTCTCTCTCACACACACACACACACACACACACACTCTCTCTCTCTCTGTCTCTCTCTCTCTCGCCTCTCGCTCTCTTCCTCTCTCCCTGAGCAGTGTGGTAAATTGAATAAATTGCAATGTGGAGAGCCGTGAGCAGTGGTGGCAACCCGGCTTCCTTTGCTCTCTTCCTTTCACTCATACCCCCCACCCACCCATCTCTTTTTCCTCACCAGGGGTGACCAGACGAGTGCGGAGGCCTTTCTCACAGTGCTGCCGCGGGGGATGGAGTGTGTGGTGTTCAGCATCGATGGCTCTTTCGCTGCCAGCGTCTCTATCATGGGGAGCGACCCCAAAGTGCGCCCAGGGGCGGTGGATGTTGTTAGGTAACTCGCTGCCCATACCTGTGTGCTCCCTGCCCATACCTGTGTGTGTGTGTGTGTGTGTGTGTGTGTGTGTGTGTGTGTGTGTGTGTGTGTGTGTGTGTGTGTGTGTGTGTGTGTGTGTGAGCATTTACCTGTGTGTCTGTTTATGTCATTCTATGGTGTTTTTTGCCTTCAATGGCACCTTCCATGTAGCACTGTCTGCAAGGCACTGCCTTAACCCTCATCCTAACCCTAGATTTAGCGGGTTAGTACCTTAAAGGCAGCACTGCTTGGAAAGCACCATTGAGGGCAAAAAAACAAAGATCATTTATGGTTGTTTAAGTCTCTTTGTTTGTTTATGTCTCTTTTAGTGTCTTTGTGTGCTTGTGTGTGTGTGTGTGTGTGTGTGTGTGTGTGTGTGTGTGTGTGTGTGTGTGTGTGTGTGTGTGTGTGCTGCGTGTGTGCGTGCGTGCATGCGGGTGAAGGTCTGAGTGTCATTATGTGCATAAAAGTGTATTGAATATGTAGTGAATTTGTGTATGCTTACTGTAGCAGCTTTTGCAACCAAAGATCATTTATGTCCGTTTAAGTCTCTTTGTTTATGTCTGTTTAGTGGCTTTGTGTGCTAGTGCCTAAAAGTGTATTGAATACGTTGTGAATAATATTATGTGTATGCTGAGCAGCCTTTTGCAACATAGAAAGTGGTTTAACCAAGTAACTCTAATACATTATTTACTTGCAATGGAGCCACTTAAAACAGCCCCAAATCATCCCTGTCTAACAAAACCGATGAGGTTCAGTAGTGCTCAGGGCTGCTCGTTTTCCTATCCAGCTTGCCACCTCCTGTGATCTCATCTTGGGGACCCATCTCCTCTCTAAGTGCCATGACAGATGAAAGGGAAACAGGGCGGCGGTGCTCCACCACCTCGACAGTGGAATTGATCTTTTGTCTCTCTCTCTCTCTCTTTCTTTCTTTCTCTCTTTTCCTCTCTCCCACTCTCTCTTTCTCCCACTCCTTCTATCTCTCTTTCACTCTCCTCTCCCTTTCTCTCTCTTGCTCCTTCTATCTCTCTTTCACTCTCTCTCTCTCTCTCTCTCTCTCTCTCTCTCTCTCTCTCTCTCTCTTACACTCTCTCTTTCCCTCCTTTCATTTTCGGCAGGCACTGGCAGGACCTGGGTTTCCTGATCATCTACATCACGGGTCGGCCCGACATGCAGAAGCAGCGGGTGGTCTCCTGGCTCTCGCAGCACAACTTCCCCCAGGGCATGATCTTCTTCTCCGAGGGCCTGGTGCACGACCCACTCAGACAGAAGGCTCTTTTCCTCAAAAACCTTATGCAGGAGGTGAGGTGTGACGGGTTTACATGGACACTTCTAATCTGATTAGAAAGATTCCATGTGCATTCTATCGAACAGTATCCAAGGAGATGCATTCATAAATGCCAACCAAAATGGAATATTGGGTTAAATAATCAGATTAAAAGTGTGTAAACAGGGCTACTTCGTGTACTGTGCATCTGACATTGGCCCATGGAGAACAGATGAAGAGTCCATTTTCAGATGTATAGTATAATCAAAAATTAATTATTTCATTCATAATTTCCAAGTAACCAAACTGAAATTGGAATGTTATTATTATCAAGTAAAAAGAAACCAAGCCAAAACATTCAAATTGGAGTTTGATGGATCAAAAAGTTTAGGAAAATTTTATGAGTATATTTCTGTAAATTCACAGCAAATGGACTTTGCAGGAGGTTTTGCATCTGAACTCTTCAGATCAAATGATCCTGCACCCCCCCCCCCCCCCCCATCTCATTCTTTCTTCTTTCTTCGATGACTCTTTGTCCCCCGACCCCCACCCCCCCCATTCCTAGTATCCAAGTGCCTTGCTTCGTTCTTCAATACCCAGTTTACTCTGGTGTTTTCATTTTTGGATCATTAACAAACATTTACCAGTGATAATGGGTCTATGAAAAGTATTTCTCTTCACCTTGGTTTGCCTTTCTATTTGCCTCTGTTCTCTTGTGCCTCTTTGCTCTCGCACATACAGTACATTCTACTACATGATGTCAGGCACCCCGCTGACAGTAGCCATTTTAAATCACAACATTATCGCTCAATAGGCCCTAAGGGTTGAATTTTCCTCGTTTTCTCTCTCCCTCTCTCTCTTTCTCGCTCTCTCTCTCTCTCTCTCTCTCTCTCTCTCTCTCTCTCTCTCTCTCTCTCTCTCTCTCTCTCTCTCTCTCTCTCTCTCTCTCTCTCTCTCTCTCTCTCTCTCTCTCTCTTTCTCTCTCTCTCTCTCTTCTCAGTGCCACATCAAAATCAACTCGGCCTATGGCTCCATGAAGGACATCTCGGTCTACAACATGCTGGGCCTGGTGCCCTCCCAGATTTATATTGTGGGCCGGCCATCCAAGAAGTACCAGAGTCAGTGCCAGGTATGCCGGTTTCAATCACACCGCCGCCACTTTCACTTCACCTCAAGCTGTTACGCTCGGATTCAATAAATATTGATCTGGTTCCTCCAGGCTCGCTACTCACTTCTTTCTGTCTCTTTTCTCTTTTTTCTACATCCCTCCCTCCCTCTCTTCCCTTCTTCCTCCCTCTCTCCCATCACTCCAATGCTCTCATCTCATTGTCCACTCATCCGTGTGATTCTCTCTCTCTCTCTCTCTCTCTCCCCTACTCCTGGGTGGGGTTTGTGTGTGTGTCTGTGTGTGTGTATGTGTGTGTGTGTGTTTGGCGGGGCCATGCAGTTTCTTAGCGATGGGTACGCCGTGCACCTCTCCACGCTGCAGTTCGGGCACCGGGCACGGCCCAAGAAGAGCTCGTCGGTCCGCCTGGTTCTGTGCAACGGCTCCTTCGGCCGCACGCCCAAACCCGACTTCCTGTGCAAGCGCACACACCTGCGCCGCACCATGTCCGTGCAGCAGCCCGATCCGCCCTGCACCCCCAACCCCAAGCCAGAGCGTGCCCAGAGCCAGCCCGAGACCGACAAAGACCACGGCAGCAGCGGCAGCGTAGGAGGAGGAAGTGGAGGAAGAGGAGGAGGAGGAGTAGCAATCCATGGCGTGTGGTCACGAGGATCCATACACCGCGGAGACACCACACCCTGAAAAACAGACTGAGCTAGAGAAAGGGAGCGAGAGAGAGAGAAAGAGAGAGAGAGGGGGAGAGAGAGAGAGACAGAGAAAAAGAGGGAGACAGAGAGAGAAAGGAAGAAAGGGAGGGAGAGGAGGGGAGGGGAGATGGACGGAGAGGATGAGAGGGCATCTCGATTATACTGGGCCCAGGTGAGCAACCTGATGAATAATCAATGGCTTCAAGGCTCTGCATTGTGCACACTTCAGTCCACTCAAGTCCAGTCTGGTCCGGTGCAGCCCAGCCCAGCCCAGGACAGCTGCATCAGGAGGGGCCATATGTTGGCATGCAGGCACTCCCTTGTGTCCCGTCTCCTGATACTTTCCCTCCGCATACACACACACACACACACACACACACACACACACACACACACACACACACACACACACACACGCCTGACCTTGAGGCCATCGGCAGAATCATAATGCTTATCGGAACAATATGTTCATGTAAATCTGTGCTGAAATTCTAATGCGGTTCAATCTTTCTTTCTCCCATGCAGAGGGAAACAGCAGCAGGCACTCACACACACACACACACACACACACACACACACACACACACACACACACACACACACACACACACACACACACACACACACACACACACACACACACACACACACACACACACACACCTGCAACAGATGTGTTTTCCCTCCCTATGCGGCCTGTGATTATTTCAGCCATGCTGCACACTGTTTTTGTTTGGGCTTGCAGGATGTGATGGTGGTGGTGGTGTGTGTGTGTGTGTGTGTGTGTGTGTGTGTAGTGCCAGCAGCAGAATTACTAAAACTCATGCCTCTGTGTGTGGCTGTATGATTTTTTAGCACTAAGCAGTTACTGTGGCGTGTGCGGTGCCCTTTCATGCGTATTCATGCCGCAAGTGGAGGTAGACAGGCTATTATTAGAAGCCGGCCCCTTTATTTCCATAGCCGGCTGCCTTCTGTTTGCCCATTTATGCAGAGCTGAATGACGATCCGATGGTAAATTCGCCAATAGAACTTATTATGCAGAGCCCCCGATAAGGCCAAGGATAGCATGTCCAGTCATGCTTGAAAGCTTGCCATTTCAGAGAGGGAAATAATGGCTGCTGAATGAAGCGAGATAGGCGCTCGGCCACTGGTCCTCTTAGCAGAGCCCGCCACTTGATGGTTTTGCAAAATGTTCAATTTAATGGTAAATTTGTCTTTCGTTTTGTTCTCTCACGAGAGTACTGCACTGAGGGGGAAAAGCACCACTATTCTGTCTGATTTGCAACCTATATTTCATTACAAACTGTTAGATAGAATGCTATCTATCACTATATTCATGAATCCTTAATGGCAAAATGGCACGCTGATGATCCACAGCTTTGGCTATCAAGCCCAGCATGGCGTAGTTATTTAAGTGGACATTATATGTTGATTCTCTGATCATGTGCGGACGTGTGCCAAAACTATTCGGTGTGTCCATGTGATGTGATCTTGACATGTAGCCTTTCCCACGTGCTGCGTGCAAACTCGAGATGTGGGAGACACAACAGACAAGCTCATTTTAGTGGAGAAAAGAAACAAACGCTGATGACCCAAGTCCTTCACCCAAGCAATACACCTAGTTAAGGAACAAGGACAGATGCACACCTCTGGTGTGTCAACACGTGGCTGGCAGTAACTCTTCTCTTCAGACAGGTGGCGCTGCCTCCTCCTGCAATAACCCTGCTTATGGAAATACTAAAGACACTGGATCAATTTGAAGGCCATCGTGTTTCAACCTCAACTCCACTTCACACACACATACACACACACAGACGCGCGTGCACACACACACACACACACACACACACACACACACACACACACACACACACACACACACACAAACTCTCTGTCAGGCCTTGTCTGTCAGGTATGGTAGTGATAGAAGTCTGGCCATCCATCTGTGGCCCACTTCCCCACTACTAAACACACAGCCAACAATTGTAACGAACTTAAAAAACAGGACTTGCCAATGTAAGGATCAAAAACCCAACTTCCTTATGTGCATTTTTTGCTACAAATTGTGCCTAGCGCTTACTCTTGTATATCCTGTAGCTAAGCTAGCATTGGCCCAAGATGGAGTTTTCCTTGGATGTTTTTGTGCATTTGGACTGTAGATCAATGCGCACTTTCCAAACATGTAACCCAAGGGGTTCATAATCTACAGTGTGTCTTCGTGTATTATTGATAATGCTTTTGTAATGTTCAAGTTAAAATTTAACTTATTGTAAATGTTTACAGAGCTGTGATCGAAACACTTTGAAAATACTGAAAATTGCTGTCAGCACTTTTTGTACAGTATCAATATAATTGATATAGGGTCCATGTCCATGATAAATCCACCCAAATAAGAGTCATTTAAGAATTAAAACAATGTTGTTGTCAAGGGAATTATATACAATAGCCTATATACTGGATAAGTCACTCGCTCCTGTCAATGTGAGAACACTGGTGATTGTATATAGTTTGTATGTGGCGACATAAAGAGTTCTCTCGCTCATTCCATATAGAAATATATAAATTAGTGCAAACGCCACACATGTATTTTTCTATAAGGTATTTTTTATGTACTTGATGTGGATAAGATATTTACAAGGTAAAATTGCTTTTGTTCAACTTGTCATGTTGATTTTTTGCCTTAAACAGTACTGAATTTGTGATGGAAACCCTGTAACTGTACATAAATAATCACTATTATTGCTTGACCAAAGTATGTGTTTTACATTCCTGTCAAGTGCTTATGTATTTTGAGCTGTGGAAATATTTATTATTATTTTTTTATTTATAAAGTGATGCGTTGCGTGTGCAAGACAGTATTGTATGTGTGTTTATGTGCGCACATGTCTGTGTGTGTGCGTGTGTGTGTGTGTGTGTGGGTGGGTACAATGTATCTGAAACTGTTTGTGAAGTGTGCGAGTGTGCAAGCACAAGAGTGATACAGAATATACTTTACTGTAAATTGAATTTATGCTCTTGTAATTGGCTTGACAATTTTCAGAATGTTATGTAAGACTATTTTTTTTTTATTTAATTTTTTTCAGTTACTGCTCATATTCAATATAAAATTAAGATGCACTTTCACTCAAATGAGACCTACATACAGATGAGGCAGTATGTCTGCTCAAATTTACATTCAGAGTCCATTTCATTTCGGATTGAGATGCCGGCTGAATATCAGTCAACTTGAACTTTTAACTCTTGAACTTTGACAACAATGTGTTAAGTGACTTTGTTAAAGGAATTATCTGGAGTGAATCCCCCTGTAGCCATGTTGTTTCACATTGCTAAGTGCTGTTGATAAGTATAAAAATGAACAAATTTTGTGCAACACAGACCAAATAGCGAAATGACAGCCAACTCTGATGAGGGCATGTTTTGTTTCATATGCCTGTTATATACATCTGTTAGCATTCAGTCTGTTATACTAAATGCTGCCATTCTAAGAGTACAAGAGCACTCGGAAGTCTCAAAGAACAAGGATATATATGATTGACTCCAGATTTTTCCTTTAAGTGTATTTACCTTTTTGACTGTGTGTATGAATGTACTGTAAATCTTCAATTCCAGTCCAACTCTAGCCTGTTCATAACCAGCCCCTCTTAGTACCTGTGTACACTTCTCTCATAAGCGTCTGGGATATCAGCTATTGAGTAGCTTGAAAGGAATCCCGCACACTGACCATTACGCAAGCAAAATATTTATTAAAGGTTAAGAAATTACAACGTAAGGCTAAGGCTGATTGAAGGTCTAAGACTGATTGAAGCGTCTAAGACCGAAACGTTGTAATTTCTTAACCTTTAATAAATATTTTGCTTGCGTAATGGTCAGTGTGCGGGATTCCTTTCAAGCTACTAATCCATGACCACACGGTCTTGTCCAACGCACCCGACCGAGAAAAAGAGGTGTGCAAGAAGTTTTCATCACTATATCAGGTATTGAGAAACGATTGCTATCTGGAGATGTATAAATTAAAAACTATTGGATCAGCCCTTGAATGGTTGACTATCACATTCTCTTGCTACTTTGTACATTCTTTAAGTTCACTGATTGGCTCGAGGCCTATGAGGTAAATGCGAACGAGGTCAGTGGCCGGAATCCCAGACCCTCTTGCGAAAAGAAGCGTAGATCGAGGGACTGGTTATGATCAGGCTAGTCCAACCCTATCACATTAGTCACATTCTTTTTTCAGAACTGATTATACAGGTTTGGTAGGTCAACAGGTCTACACACTCACGTGTTACAAGAATGTTAGTATGCTCACACATTTTCTACATGTTTCATATTGCTGAATGGTTTTGTGCTTGATGTAAAATTTCAGACTTTTTTGGATGTTGAGATTTCTTTCACAGCATACTATGGATTAAGGATAATGTATTTACTGTAATAAATGTTTTGAATGATATCTTATTGACTTAAGATCTCGTTTCATGGTGTGCACATTTCAATGTTCATTTTCAATGTAAGTGTTTTCATTTTAGAGTTTATTTAAAATTTTTGTAGGCTACAAAATTTGTAACTTTTTGCTAAATATAAATTAGTTCTGCTATAACACTGGGTCGTGTCTAAGCATAAGAAAGGATGCGTGATTTGAAGCAATTTACATTTGCAACTTTTTTTAACATCACAGAAAATACTGTATCATTATCGTCAAATACTGTAATGAAATAGTTTGTGTGTGTGGCTTTTTTTTCTTCTTGTTCTGATTTGGTCTTTAACTATTCCTCTAAAAAAGTCATTAGTATTCTGATCTCATTGCAGTAGTACTATGAGGCCATGCTCCATTTCCATTGTCAATTTTTTTCAGCTATATCCACTATAGATGTGCTTTCTCTGGATTGTCACTGCCATGATATTGACTGTAATCACGAGCAATATACCCTCGCCAATTACATCCAGATCTCCACAATACCAAAAAAAACCGACAGCATGACAGCCATTACTTCCTAAAACCTTCTCTTTCGTGTCAACTCCATCTCCGGGTCAGCAATCCACAGAATCATTTTAGGTGCCGTCTTGTCCACAGTGAGCTCTGATCTGTCTTCTCCAAGCCAGGCTTTACTCAGCCATGGGCTTTGGCTCACTGCTTTCACCCTTAATTACTCTTTCAGGCACATTATCACATGGCTTTAGATGGACCTCTTTGTAATATTTATGCAAATCCAGGGCCATTTTCCTGTGTGCGGAAGATTGCCTGTAGTGTACTGTGAAATGACGACTGAATGCTGAATGAGATGTTTAAATCGGAAAAGCAAAACCCACATCCTTTCTCTTGTCTCCCTCACGGCTTGCTCAGCCATGACCAATAAGGTGAAGCGTCGTTCTGTTTCCTCAAACATTTACAATTGTTTAGCATTAAGAAAAGAGGAAAAAAGCGACTGTTATTTTAGTCTTTTTATAGCCTGTCACTTTTGCCTGCATTTGCAATGCCATGTCATGACTGTTGATCCACACAAACACATTCTTTCTCCCACTGCATCTGGGAGCCTGAATATCCATGTGTGCATGGAGAGATAACCAAAGCACATCTAGTTTGATCTGCCTGAACAGGGAACAGGAAAACCCTCTTATGCAATCAACCAAAGTCTGATGTGTGAAAAGCAACAGGTGCAGCGTGATAGACCTGCATGATCAACACAGCATATGGGCATGTCAGACCCCTATCTGCACCACTGTGCCTTTCAGATGGAAGCACCAGATCAACGCCAAATTCAGCTGCCAAAACGGTCTGAACTTCTGGCATGGTTCCCAATCGTCCTTATGGATGACATATAAAGCGTTTTGAAAGGTTTTGTCATCTTGAGCTCATGGCAGATGGTGGTGGTGATGGGTGATATGACGGCAAGAAACATCCTCATGCATCACAATTCATCACACTAGACAAGTCTATGGTTTTTTTGTTGTTGTTTTTTTGTTTGTTTGTTTTTACCTGCGGAGCTCCTGCTGGTTAGGAAAAATCATAAATTCTTATCAATGAATGTGGATTTCTTTGCAAACCAAACAAATAGGCGCCGACAATGAGCTTTTGGAGAGTTATGTTTATTGATGACGCCGTTGCAGCTTCATTCAGTTAAGGTTTTGATTGACATGCGGTTCTGCAACTGTAGTGTTGTAGATGCATTGGGTAAGTGCAAGAAGTGGCCAAGAGAATCTGAATGAGCCATTCAACCATCGGAGTACCACCAGACTACTAATCTGGTACCCTAACCTTAAAACAGCATCATTTGTTGCCTTGTGTTCCTATCCAATTATTCACACTACAGCAATTATGTCAACATACACACACAGGCACACATATCATTCACTCACTCATATCATCCAGAGCTTTCCCACCAGGAGTAAGACTGAAGGTTGTCAGCCAGGAGTGCGCCATTAGCTTTGATGAGTGCTGTGCTTCTGATGCTTTTCTCTTAATTAACACTACCGCCGCAGTCAGGCTATCATTAGGCACTTGTGGGGGTTATCCACAAGTGCCTGATGGGTAATGCTGTGCAATCAAAAAAACATGATTCGCTTTGACTTGCTACAGGTTGCCTTTTTCAGCAGTCCTTTCGATTAGTCATTGATGATGATATTTCATCATCGAGCAGACTCTTTTAAAAGTATCGCAAAGATTAAAAGATTTTGATTTACTGTTCAATTACAACACACTTCCTCACATCTGACAGTTTTAAAGGCATGGTGAAATGACTCTCAGTTTAATAATGTCAACCAGAATTAATGCTTTGCGTGCATATCTAATATACTTGTAGTTGATATTAATGATAAATTATATTTTTACTGTATGATATTTTATTACAGTTTATATTGAATATTATATTGAATCATTTGGAATGCAATTACGAAATGCATTTGCAATGATTGCATGCAAGAGCAAGCACTGAGCAAATGGTGGGTGGTGCTCAACTTGTAAAAATGCTCTTCAAGTGTCCTCAATGAGTCTTGTGACAAGAGTGTGCCATGTCAGCACAATTAAAATTAATGATCTAATTAGGCATGCTGAAATGCTTCCTAACCCATCATTTGTGTTACGGCTTAATTGTCTGCGTACAATGATTGCAAACAAAACTTCAGTCATTAGGCTTGCTGTGGACTTTGTTTTTCAACCCTGTATGTGGACTTTCAACATCAACAGTCTATGAGTACAATGTATGGTACTGATACTTCACTTCAAAAATACAATTATCCCAAATACTTTTATTTGGACTATGTTTACAATATTTGTGACACAGACATTGCATCCAATAGCTGCGCATCTGTAGTGTGTGATGCATGTCATTGGGTGTGTGCAACTATATACTATATATGTTTGTTCTTGTGTGAGAGAGAGGGAGAATATAAGATAAGTGTGTAGAAGAGAATATCTGTATGCATGTATGTGTATATGTGTGTGTGTGTGTGTGTGTGTGTGTGTGTGTGTGTGTGTGTGTGTGTGTTTGTGTGTGTCTATGGACATCCCTTCTGGGTGACAGCACAAGGTTGTGGAATGTCTGACATCCAGTGGTGAAGGGGCCACTGCTGGAAAGAGATTAGCATAACGGCCAGACTCCCAAAACCCACACACTTACTTACACACACAAATGCTCACCTACTCTCTCTCTCTCTCTCTCTCTCTCTCTCTCTCTCTCTCTCTCTCTCTCTCTCTCTCTCTCTCTCACACACACACACACACACACACACACACAGTCACATACACAGACACTCACATTCTCAATCACAAATACACACATACACACTGGTCATGCACACAGACATACACACACTAAATAAACAGGTAGCACATACACTCACTCACAAACTCACACACACACACACACACACACACACACACACTCACACACTCACTCACAAACTACACACACACACACACACACACACACACACACTCACACACAGGCACACACACACTCACTCACAAACTCACACACACACACACACACACACACACACACACTGACAGCGTATCTATCACAGCATCATCTCCTTGGCCACACTGCCTTGAGACTGAGGGTCAAAACTGCAAGGCCAGAGCAATCGTTTGCTATTGACTGTGTAGCGTGGGAAAAACTCCACTCTACCTCCACCTCCACTGGCTGTTTACTCTAACAGCATTCTTCATGCTCTTTGCATCTCGACACAAAGCTGTGCTCTCCCCGTGCTCTCAGTATCGTCTCTTTTATCTGTTATGTGCTGCCCAAACACACAAAAAGAAAAATTATAAAAATTATCTTAAAATTATTATGTATTGAGTCAATGTCATTTCAAAAATTCAAAACGAGGGCTCATTCTACCCCTATCTCTTGGATATATTTCCTGAAAATCAACCCAAAAGGTTATCTAATCACATAATGCATAATGTGCTGAATAATGCATACAGTATGTCTGTTATGCACCCTCCAGAGGGCAGAGGGACCTTGGTGTCAAGTGATGTCATTGGACTGAATCAATTCGGTGCCTTTGACCAAAAGCATCAATATTTAACTGAGCTTAATGGTTTTATTCCCTGGGCATGAGATTTGATAGTGGCAGTGTCAATAGGCAGCGCCCAGCCAGTTCCATTTGTCTCTGTCCTCGGTCAATGTTTAACAGAGAGATGTCTAGACATATATACCTCTCCATTGAAGAGAAATTGTCTTTTGTGTCAATTGTCAATTGTGTTTTTTTTTGTTTGTTTGTTTGTTTGTTTTATGTTGTCATTGTTTATCAACATTTGTTCATCTTTATTCAATTCAATAATTCAATTCAATTGTGGTTTGGATGGATTTGTTTATTATTTATCACAAATACATCAAATATTATATTCAAAAGTATTAGTAAAGTCAACCTTTTCAACCTTTCATTCAAATCTTATGCATGTTACAGGAGCTTGCTTCAGTTGAAACTTGGCATCTCTTATTTGCAGCACTGTGAAGAAATAAGAAAGGGGGCGGGGGGGTTATATGAGGTTCAAAGGCCACTGAACTCTGCGTAAGATCAGGTGATGTGACATCTTTTGAGACTTAAGAAAGTCTCTCTCTCTCTCTCTCTCTCTCTCTCTCTCTCTCTCTCTCTCTCTCTCTCTCTCTCTCTCTCTCTCTCTCTCTCGTATCGTACCTTTGTGATTTTGTTCCACCGGGAAATCTTTTGAGACTTAAGAAAGTCTCTCTCTCTCTCTCTCTCTCTCTCTCTCTCTCTCTCTCTCTCTCTCTCTCTCTCTCATATCGTACCTTTGTGATTTTGTTCCAGCGGGAAACCATGGCCAGTAGAACGGTGAGTGCCACAATCACACATGCAGCAATCGCTGGGGCCAGAGGGAAACCCATCTTCTTATCTACAGCAAAAAGAAAAACAAAAACTTTTACTAGCATGAAAAAGCAAACAACAAAAAATTTTACTAGCATAACATTGTCATTTCATTATGGCCATGAGTGTGACTCAGTGTGAGACTGTCAACAGAAAACAATCTACATAGTTGTATGTCCAAAACTCAAAATAGTTTTACTAGAACCCTACATTACGTTCAGTATTACCCTATCATTACCATGCTATTAGATAATATTTCTTATGACATATAGTGTTATGCTCCTATTGTCAGTAATGGAATTTTACGACAGCTTGACAGCATGTGTCATAGGACGTTCTGGCATGTAATTTTGTCAGATTGTTCTGACGATTACCAATAATGGACACTGTTATGTTACTGGACATCTGTGGTCTATTCGTAGGATGTGACATCTGCCATGAGATTGCTATTACATGGCTATTAAAATCTTATAACAACAGTAATTAGACTTTGCCTGAATTGTCAGAGGCTAGGTCCAGATTTTTGTTAGGCCAAGTTTATGAGTGGATCTACTCACAACTGAATTAATCAGTAACCCCAGCAATAGGAGGGTTATTGCACGAGCAGAATCATCATAGTCACGTGCGGTGCCCTGGAATCTACTTTAAATCCAAGAAGTTATCACTTCCTGATCCAAAACTGTTTCCTGTCATGCACTTTATTTGCCAAAATAAATTTTTAAATTTAAAATATCTTTTTCATTTAAATATCACAGAGTAGCCTAATACACGTAAAATGATGATCAGTGAGATGCAGTAAGGAGAGTGCTGCAATAGTACGTCCGCTCAATATTGTATTGAAAATGGATTTCCAATCAACAAATCAGCAAACAGAAATTGAAGGAGGAACCAATATAAAACCAAAAAGCCCACCCACTGCAAAAAATAGATACAGTATATGCCTTTTGAGAGCATCAGAGTCAAGTCCACCACCACCAGGCTAAGTGAGATGGCCTGCCAATGCCTGAGACACTTTTGGCCAGCATCCAGTGAAGCATAAGAATGAAACAAATTTTTGTGAATCACACAAATACAAATGGTTTCTCATCTCTGACCTTCCACAAGGGTTAGTCTAACCCTAACCCACAGTCTAACCCTAACCCAGCCTTGTGTCTAACCCTAACCCTAACCCAGCATCCAGTGAAGCATAAGAATGAAACAAATTTTTGTGAATCACACAAATACAAAATGGTTTCTCATCTCTGACCTTCCACAAGGAGCTCGAAAGTTTTGGTCCACATTCCAAACTCGGTAGAACGAGCCTTGCAGGTGTACGAGCCCTGATGCCGCTCTCTTTCGATGTCTAAGATGGTGAGCCGGGCCTCCCTGCTGTCCTGGTAGATGGTATACCCATAAGTCACCAGGTCCAGTGATTTCCCATCCTTCAGCCAGACGACTGTCACCTGTGGGTAAGCCCACACTGAGCAGTGCAGCACGGCGTCCTTGGTCTCCTCAACTGTGATGTGTTCAGTGCCCGACAGGGCAGGAGGGACTGGAGGGAGGAGGTGAAAGGAGATGATATACAAAATTCATGTATAACGCAATGTATAGACAAACATAGATATGCAGAATTCTAATGTCCCCCTTAGCCCTAAAACTTAAATCTTCAAACTCTTAGCTGCCATGACTAGCCAATAATGATATCTGATCTTGCTAGCGAGGTCTGTAAGGCTTCAGGGTCTCAGAGATGTTAAGACCAGGAGTGACAACTGTAACAATGTTAGCATCGATACTGACCAAGGATAATGAAAGGTACTTCTCACACATCTGAATTTCATGGTTTCTCATTGGCTCTCAGCTTTTATTGTTTTTCTAAAAATCAGGTGATCCCATCCCCTCATTACACACGTCGTTGTTGTTATAGATTGTGCTGTGGATGTTAGTTAGTTAACTACTGTACAGCGATCAGTTTTTGCCATTATAGTTTAGAATTATCGTTCATGCATTGGCATTCCTGAGCGCAAGAGAGACATCAGCAATGTTCACACGCACACAGCTCATCTGTAGTGCACATGCATACTGTAGGTGTCTTATTTTTAGATGTCCCCTTAATGGCTGTGGAGAAGTGGCTCTCAAACACAGCTCCCACAGTACTGAATGTTTTTTCAGCTACCCATGCTCTGAGTACACCTGATTGAAATCACTGTAATTATAATGCCTGCGATTTAATAGACAAAAATGATGTGTTCAGTTAATCAGGAGATGTAGTCTGCTGATTAATACAGTCAGACATTGGGAGCAGGGGAAAGTCAAAGTCATGTCAGTAGTATGATGCAGAATAGCGCTTTAGCTTGTCTCTGTTTGTGTGCTGGGTAATCAACAAATGAGCTACAGCTTAGGTAAAGCCAAACTGTAATTCAATCAGTCAAGGTTCAGTGTGGTTCTGGAGGTCACACATTTGTTAGGTTTCCATCCAGCTAGTTAATGTACATTTAAGTTTTGTGAATGAGTAATATTAAAAAACATAATCAGTTCAGCAAGTTAAGCTAACATTTCTTCCTTGTAAACATTTCAAATCAACAGTTGTTGATTTCAGTAAATAGACGTCCTGGGGTCTGCCCTATGTTCCACAGTCCTATGTCCCCACATTTCTTAGGGTTAGGCTCAGTATTTTGGTTAGAGTTAGGCTCAGTATTTTGGTTAGGGTTAGGCTCAGTATTTTGGTTAGGGTTAGGGCTGTGGGAAGATAGGGCTGTGGTAGGGTTAGGGTTTTAGTTAGGCCTAAGGTTAGGTTAAGAGGTTTGGTTAGGGTTAGGGCTCTGGGGACATAGATACGGTCCCGACATCCATATGGATGTGATTCTTCTTCTACCAAATTCTGATTGGTTCTGATTGATTTGGAAATGAGCTGCGATGAGCTCCATGCTTACCACAGCAAATGTAAATTTGCTAGCAGTGATCTCTGATGCTACCCATCCTACAAAAGTGCAGATCATACTGAGAATGCATTAACATTTGGGGTCATTGCTCTGCTAGACTCACAGTGCACTTTGATCTTCGTTGCGGCTGCGATGATGGGGTTCCTCTTCAGGTGACAGGAGTAGATGACCTGATGATCGTCTATGGTCACGTTCTGCACGCACAGCCTGCTGGGACTGAAACGGTTGTGGGGGTCCAACTGGATCGGCAGGCCGTTGCGGCGCCACTCCAGCACCTCGTCCAGATGCTCCTCTGCTCCTCCACCTTCCATTGTGCAGTTGAGGGACACCACTTCTCCAACACGGGTGCAGATGTTGCCGTCAGCATCCAACGGGCTGAGCATCAGATACTGTCCTGGATACAGGTAAGATGAGATCAGTCACACATCACCACTCTCCCTCCATGACCTAAGACAGCTCACGCAGGATCACAAGTTTCTAGTATTAACTGGCCTTTATCAGTGATCTTTTGTGACTAATTGGCCCGTAATTACCTTCTTTGTTGCTAATTAGCACCCAATTACCAAAAAGGACATCTTGCTGTTGAAAGCGGAATAATGAAGAATTGTTATGACTGCCCTACTCTGCGCACAGAGGGCAGGCAATGCAAGGGATGTGATGTTTACTCTCCACAGCTGACACAGAAATTGCAAGTCACGAACACTGTGTATGTACTACCTAATGCGCTCGGCTAAACAAAGACCTCATGACTTACATATGAAATTGGTTAACAAGCTTGTCCACTGCCTCCCTCGTTCTCTCCCTGCATAATTGTTTGAAAAACAAGACTTGGGACTGTACTGTAGAAAATAACTGCAAGGATTGAGGTGTTTTTTTTGTTGTTGTTGTTGTTTTTTGTCTTGCCTTACCTGCCCCCAGCTGACAGGCACAGCTCAAGAGGAGAAGGCAGGGAAACGCTCTCATGATTTGATTTATTTTCTTCTCAGGAAGACCTAAAAAAAATAAAATAATAATGGGGAACAACACACTGAAAGTGATGTTGACAGAAATAGTCAACAGTGGGCAGAGATTTACTTCTCGAATGCTGCCCTCCAGCTGATGTAAAAATAGCAGGAATGAAAATAAATAAATAAATGAATTAAAATACAAGTGGCACAGCAAGTCACCCGCAGCAGTGAGATGTCTAGTGCAGCTGTACTTTATGCCTGTACAGGAGACAGACTATCCACAGCATACAGGCAAGCATTCACAATTTTAATCTCTCACTTCAGGGTATTCTTCCTTCTTCTACGTAACCCAATGTGTATAAATTGAGGGTATTCCTCAACTCGCAGCTGTTTTTAAAAAAGAAATGGAAACAAATGGATAATGTCAACATGTTAACCAACCTTGTTCTTGAATCCACAGGTGTGTCCTTCTTCTAAAGAGTCTTTGTTGAATGAGACCTCAAAATCCAATCCACCTTGACCTTGGTCCTGAAATATTTTTATGAAGAGATGCCTTTCATGCAATGCATTTATAATGCTTTGTGGCCAGCAATATCCATTGAGAGGAGTAATATAACACACCCAGCAAACCATTATGGCATGTCTGTCTTTTCTCAACAATAGTCCAAAGGATAGGACAACTTAACAAACATTAAGCACAGCCATAAAAGCATGACAGTGGTTTAGTACAGACAACTGTACATACAGACAATTACAACAAGCCCTATTGCAAAATGTCCAAACCATAGCCATAGACAACATACACTATTAGTTGCTGAGTATTGTTATTTGGGATACTTATATTCATTTCATGAAAAGTTGGGGTACAGGGCAACAAAAGATTGAAAAAGATGGAGACAAAGCTATACACAAAACAAGGAAGAACATTCTATCATTAGATAAACTGGCAAGATAGTGTATAAAATGAGCATCCTTTTTTGCCTGCTACACAATATTGAAGGCTTTCCCTTTGTTTGCTGTATGGATACAACATTTGTAGCACTAACATTAATCATAATTCTCCAGATATGCTGCTGCCCATATTGTAGGCATTAAGACAACCCCGGCTTTTGAACTGACCACTAAAACATGTTAGACTATCGCCCGTCCCGAGCTTAGGCAGTTTTCCGCATCTCCCATAGGTCCATCTAAGGGCCCTGATAACACTATTGCACCCCTGATAATGCCTAAATGATGGAAGATTAACCAGCATCTTTGGAGTGTCAAGGCATGTTCCTATAAAAATGGATAAGCTATGTTTTTATGAAACCATGGAAAGATTGGTTCAGAATTTGGTCTTTTTTTTAATGCAGAGGTTGAAGTAGCACTTAACACTAACGAGGCTGGTAACCCAATAGTGTTAATAAACGAGTAATAAATACCTCATATTCTTTCCTTTAGAGAGATTCAGTTTCTCTGTTAATATGTTGTACGTATGACATTTAATTTAATTGGGAATTAAATGCTGTTCCACCTTGTGTTGTGTCCACAGTAGACCATCTTCAAAGTAGACCAGGGAATCTCCATTACCTTTGATACTTCAGAAATGTCTCTTTTGTCTCTGAAGCTCTGCTGCCCCCCTCTGTTCAGAAAGGGAACGCAGAAAAGCCAATGCAGTCGACTACATGTATATTGCATGTTATTAGAAATCTATTAAAGCAAATCCAATAAAGCTTACCATGTATAATGTGCATATTTCATAGCAGTGTATCACATGCATCTATTGTGCACACTCACACACACAGGCCTGCAGGTGCAAGCTGTACGCTCAAGCATACTGTTTGTGCACACCCACACACAAGCTCAAATCACACACACACACACACACACACACACACACACACACACACACACACACACACACACACACACACACACAGAGATAATGAAATACGTAATAGGTCTCATTAGTATTCTGAAGGTTGGCATATTGATTCTTTGGTGGGATTACATGTTTGAGGCATTATGCCTGGGTATTCTTGTAAAACATATTAACTTTTTATGATGATTAATAACACCTCAACCAACCATGCATAACCATGCACAACTAAAGTAAAAATATGTAACAATCTAATATAGTGCCTTTTGTTGATTAGTTATTTGACAACTTCTGGGAAACAGAGAGAAGATTCATCTATGCCCCCTCTCCCCCATCTAACTTATATAACACATTTCTAAAAAAAAAAAAAAAAAAAATCTTGCAGAGTTTTTTGTTTTTATAATGGCATCAAATTGTAAAAAGACTTTTGCAATGTTTCACCCTTCTAAAAAAAAAAGAGAATATCATTGACTTTAATGCAACTGGATTATAGAGAAAAGAAAACACCTTCAGTTCAGATTGAAGAGTGTTGAATAGCATCACGCTTTCTAACTAATACCACTAATACCTCTTTTTTATTTCCCAGGTAGTGACAGCTCTCGTAATAGTGTTGAAACCATGGTGACATGCTGAAAGAACCAGATGCCTTCAGCACCTAAAATCATAAACAAGATCATAGGGTGGAATGAAGAGACGACAGCATCAGAAATCAAGTACACGTCCATCTTAGTGGACCACAACCTATCAATACTTGCTTGGTGCATCAAACGCTATCAAATTGTGTCACTTTGTGCACTGGAATTTCTCCTTGGGGATCAATAAAGTATCTATCTATCTATCGATCGATCTATCTATCTATCAATCAAAGTGTCTGAAACCTGAAATCTGCTGCCATACTATACAAGTACATTTACTTCCCAGTGGGCAGATACTTCCTGCTTAAACTGATGGCTACTGTTTGGTGTTGGCACATGTTATACTGTACTGCTGTAGTTCAGCATCATCAGTTTCAACCCTCACGCTGTCTGCTGATTGGCTCACACAGCTCAGAGCTGCATGGTGGAAACCTACAGTAAGCCTGACGCAGTGGTAGAGCTGATGAGAAACTGAGTATGATAGAAGTAGAAGCACTAAGTGGCTGCTGAGAGACATCTCTCTCTCTCTCTCTCTCTCTCTCTCTCTCTCTCTCTCTCTCTCTCTCTCTCTCTCTCTCTCTCTCTCTCTCTCTTCCACCCTCTCTGATATCTATTTTGAGTCTATTTTGCTTTTATTCAGACAGGACTATATACAGTAGGGTGCATTGAAATCCTGTTATGGACTGTTAGGCAGCCATGTTATATGTTTCAAAGTTTTAGGATTGATTGAAGTGTCATTTTCATATTTTTTTTATTTCAACAGTGCTGTTAGAATTTCTGGGCTGATGAGCATAGGTGAAATCAGTGCTTAGATAGTGCAGGTCCCATTCAGGTTGCCAATGAAATGTAAATTGCCTAAATGTATCACTGGATGTTACACGCTTCGCAGAGGATTTATTTCAGTCTTTGCGTAAGGACACATGTTTAAGGACACTTTTCCCTGTGATGCACTCCTCTCTTAGGAATCCTCCCAGTAGTGTATTCCTATGTTTTTACCTGTAATATTCTACAAACTTCAGTCTAATGGATTATGAGATTTCTGAGTGCCTGACTGTGCCTGTAATGAATGAAAAAGAACAGAACTGTGTATTGCCTCTAAGCTGCTTAGGAAAGCTGTCTGAGAATTTCCCTGTGTGTGTGTGTGTGTGTGTGTGTGTGTGTGTGTGTGTGTGTGTGTGTGCGTGTGTGTGTGTGTGTGTGTGTGTGTGTGTGTGTTTGTACAAAGGGAGGGGGTTATGATAATGATTCTGATGACTGAATTATTTATTGTTATTGTTTCATTATTTATGTAGTTTATGTGTATTTGATGTGTTTTCATTCCATTATTCTCAATTTTCAATAGGACGCTGTTATCTCTACACTATACTGTTCGTCTCTGTCCTATCGTGGACAGATAACTTATCTCTGCTGAGGTGTTAAGTGCTGGGTCGTTTAGTGGACTCTCACTGAAGACAGGCTATCAGACTATGGATTATAGTTATGTGACTCAAAAGAGTATGTATTATTCTACTATGTGGGCCTATAGGTAGGTTTGATGCATTTGGACATAGTGATGTGATGTCCAAAGGTGGGAGGGACTGTTGGATGATCTTTGTGCTCACCCATAGGGAAAAATATTTATAGAAACTAATGTTTCTATACAGTATGTTGTATACCATACCTGGGCAAGCTAAGGCCCGGGGGCCACATGCGGCCCGTTGAGCTATTTAATCCGGCCCGCGGAGCCTTCCCAAAATAAAATTATTTCTCATTTAGCCAAGGTAACTTACTGTACATTATGGGACTGATTTATCAAATTTGTTGTATTCATGAAACACATTCTACCCTTTTAAACCTGCATGTTAACAACTGGGGCTACTGGTTTGAGACCTGCCAATTTACTGGCATCAACCGGTTTACTGGTAAAACCCGGCCCGTCAGTCAAAATTTAAAACCCAATGTGTCCCTTTGGGCAAAATAATTGCCCACCCCTGTTGTATACGAATCTCATATGGAGTTTATAGGGGAGTCAAACCACATGCAAAATGCATATAAAATGCATATAATATGAAACTTACATAACTTCAGTTACAAGAATAAAACCACTTTTTCTATTTACAGTGATGACAATCAAACCATCACTTGGTCTCCTACTCTGTCTGAGTTTTTGTTGCTTGAGAAAGTGCAGAAAGGGCAAAGTTTGCTTAATTGGGACTCTGGACCAGAGTAAGCGGAACTCTGTCTTTGATTAGCTTTGAACTGTGTTGTTAGTGAAAGCAGATTACCCAATGTGTGTGTGTGTGTGTGTGTGTGTGTGTGTGTGTGTGTGTGTGTGTGTGTGTGTGTGTGTGTGTGTGTGTGTAGGTGTGTGTGCTTTTCCCCCTCACTAAATATCCTGGGGGAGAGTAACACAGAAACACAGACAGTCAGTGCCCATTTTTAGGGAGACTGCATGCATTTCTTAGACAGTGTGTGACGTGTGATTGTGTGTGTGTGTTTGTGAGTGTGTGCAACAATACTGCTTAACCTTGTCATGTGAGTCAGGTACAAAGCATAAAGTGTCTAAGGAAAAAGGGGCAGACTTGGGGCTTGAGTTTAACTTAACTGTGTTTATCGGTGATCTTTTAAGAATTTACAACAGCATTATGGGCTCCCCAGCACAGCCAGAGAGAGAGGGGGATAGGGCGACAGACAAAGAGAGGGAGGCGTGTAGAGGGTGTCCACTGCAGACGAGGACTGAGGACAGGACAGCATGTCTGTGACCGGAGGTAGCAGGGCTGGGGGGGCCTCCTCGCCGGACGAGCTCAGTGCCAAGCTGTTCTGCTGCGGCCCACTGAGGCGATGGATCCCCCTGGCCGTCAGGGAAGAACTCTACCAGATCCTATACATGACCGGACCTCTGGTAAGAGATGGCATCTCTCTACTCAAGTGCTTCATCATTATATTATTATGTTATAGAAAGTTAAAGGCTACTATCATAGGGCTATCAGCAATCTAAATGCATCCATGAGAAAAATGGAAATTATGTTGCCTTGATAAAGAAAATAAGTGTCACTTATCACTTATTGGTGCATGATGTCATAGTTTCTGTAGATCTGTCACTTTTTCATGACTATCTCTCTGATTTGTCTTTATAGCTTTTATACCGTGTTCTAAATTTCCTGACACCCTTTCTCGTAACAATGTTCTGTGGTCGCCTGGGCAACACTGTGCTAGCTGGTTATGCTATGGCATCAGTGGTGAGTTTTTCCTACTGTATCTACTGCAGATACTGATAAATATGATAAATATGGATATCTCAACACTAATTTTACTGTGACAGGATGAACCACCAGCTAAGATGTAAGAGGAGGAAAGCTTTTCGATGTACAATCATACTGTGTTTACCAGAATTAGAAGTCTTTCATGACATTAATCTGTTTGTTCTTTATGAGGATCTCATTTGAAAGAAGTACCGGTAAAGCACTGGATGTTGTGTTTTTCTCTAGATAATAAGTGTATCAACTTTAGCAACAGGGGGAGGACTGATCCTTGCATGTAATACTTTAGTATCTCAGGTATGCTATTTCTTTCACAATCACAACAGAACACAATGCAATTCTATGGTCTCATATATTGCTATACAATATAGATCCATTTTCAATTCATCTGCTACTTGTTTATATTCTGACCAACAAGATAAAAAGCTACCAGATTTATGTGTGCACAACATTGGTGCAAATTCTGCTGCAACTATTTCTACATTGATAATGCAACTCTACTGCTACTTTATGCAACTGTGATTTCTATTGCTTCTAAGAATATGCTTATATTTGTATGCCTGTGCGTGTTTGTTCATCCATCGCTCAGACGTTTGGAGCGAGGAATCTGCTGCGTGTCGGGGTCATTCTCCAGAGGAGTATGCTGATCCTGCTGCTCTTCTGTCTACCCTGCTGGGCACTGCTGATCAACACACAGGCCATCCTGTTGCTGCTGGGGCAGGAACCTGAGGTGGCCAGGTACTGTAACTGCCAATGGATGATTTTCAGTTCTTATGAGGTTATGAAGCGATTGGAAGCTTTTTCTTAGTCGACTGAAGTTTGGGAAACCTATTTTTAGCACTGTTTGCTGTCATTGTGTGGAGTCTTGGTGACAAAGACATCAAGCAGTTTTATTCCCTTCAGCTGTGAAAACAGAATGTCTGTTTGAAGATGGACATCTGGTTTTAGAGGACACAAGTATATCATGTCATGGGAAAAAAACACCCAAGTTCAATCACCGTGCTCACGTTGTTTTGGGTTCCTTTAGGACTAATAGATTTGACAATGCAACCTCTATCTCTTGTAGGATAGCACAGATATATGTGATTGCAGTGTTGCCTGCTGTTCCGGTAAGGTACAAGGCACCAATTTCTATCTGTGTTCACTCAAATAAACAATTAGTTCAAAATTTTACAGCCTTCATTTTCTGTCTAATAAATCACTAATCTGTTTTGTGGCAGGCTATTTTCTTACACCTTTTACTGGTGGCTTACCTTCAAAATCAGGTACACACCTTGCCCACCAAAACTGTCCATTGCTATCGTCATAGATGTCATTGTTTTTATATGGAAGGGAGTGATAAAGAGGGAAGTGATGTGACTGTCTGTCTGTTATAGGGTGTGATCCTGCCACAGGTCTACATGAGTGCTTTGGCAGCTCTTAGCACCCTGCTGACAAACTATGTATTAGTGAACTGGCTGGACCTCGGGGTTAAGTAAGTTTACATAACTGTGTTCATATTTCTACTGAGAATGAGCACCCTACTTCTTCCTTCATAATGATAGCCAGTAAATCACAACAGAGGTTGAAAATACAATTGATCTCTTATTTTCTTTCTTTCTTTCTTTCTTTCTTTCTTTCTTTCTTTCTTTCTTTCTTTCTTTCTTTTTTCGATGTCATTGTTTCAGAGGTTCTGCTGCAGCCAACTCAATTGCTTTTTTTGTCAACTGTCTTCTGTTACTGTTTTACATCATGTGGAGGAAGCTCTATGTTACAACCTGGGATGGTAACTAAAGACTTCACATCCCACCACATCACTGAATTTAGAGTTGACCTTAATAACATATAGTGGGCCTTTGGGAGTAGCATTAATACTGATAAATCACTGATAAATGATTCATCATAGGATTTATCATAATTCCTCCACTAATTAGTAGCTCTCCTCTCCTATGCTCTTAAATAAACACACATCACACTTATCGCTTCGCTTGTCATAATCATAAATGACTACATATACGTTGTGAGACTAATTTTTTTGTGTGGCTGTGGTGTGGACTTCAGTTTAGTCTAAAACGGGCTAAATGTTGTAATGCAATGCACGTCATGTAAATCAATGCATAAGAGACTTTGTTATAATATTAAGACCTCATAATGAATCATAAAATTATCATAAAACTCAAGATCATCACAAGCTTAGTCATTAGCCTGTGCCTTTTCAAAACTACAGAATTATTCAGCTAAAGACTGTCTTCCAAGTCTGTCTTCATTCTTTAACATGATTCATCTTGACATGTAAAACACTGCACCTCCGACAACAGAGAGTTCTCTGAGCAGGTGAGGCAGATTTTTGTTGTCAGGTCCTCTCTCCCTCCTAGGAACTTTTCCCCAATTAGCATTCCATACGGCACCCCACCCGACATCATCCAGACGAGGCCCAGCTGCGCTTTAAAGCTCAGATCACACTTATGTGATGGGAATATGCATTGGCGCTCAGACCACAAACTGTCACCCACACATGTTCATCTCCTAAAGCTGTTACTTTTTTCCTGTCGAGATTCAATCGAGGATCTGTCACGACCAACATGTTTTATTCAAAAGCTGCACCATAGATCAACATGGTCTGCTACAATGTCTTGTGCCAAATAATACATTGCAGAATCATCAGATATTTCTCGTGCAAGGTGTAGCCTACACACCTGTCAGTTTAGTGCACTTTATATTTTTCTGAAGCCAAGGCTAAAATATTGATGCTCTTCCGTCCCAAGGCTGGAGCATGGAATGCCTGCAGGAATGGGGCTCTTTCATGAAGCTGGCTATTCCCAGTGCTTTCATGTTCTGTTTAGAGTGGTGGGTCTATGAATTTGGAGCCTTCTTTGCAGGTTAGTCAGCAACTCAGCACCTCAACGACTGTCTATAATACACTCAGGTCTTGTCTGTTTGTTTACTTACTTTACTTGAACACTCACTTTTTTCTTTGCCCTCTCCCAGGTATGTTGGGTGAAGATGACTTGGCATCGCAGCATGTCGTCATGATGCTGGGATTTCTAAATTATATGGTAGAGACCTGCAATTCAAGAGTCATTTTTTCTGTCTTTTCACTTTGATCACAGTCGTACAGTATAGGCTTAATTTCAGCAGGCCCTGATCCCTTAAAGATTAAAATTGACTGTACTCTGGCAAAGATGATGCTACAGTATTCACACCAATGAAGTCTCTGAGGGTTTAGGGTTTAAGAAGAACACAGGGGTTTAGCCATGGTCTCTCTCACTTAACTGCCAAAGCCATCAACATTTATGAGGAGAACGATTTGTGGCACAAATACTCTAATTAGAGTAATTTCTTGTTGATCTCTTTATGCTTGTTGATTATACTGTGCACAATCAATGTTTCTTCTTAGCAGAATGCAGAGGCTTTTGTACTTATTAGAATGAGTGATGTGACCATAACTATTACCATGGTCATGGCTAATGACGGTTTATGAAAGCAAAAACATCGCTCTCAGTGGCATTTTAAAAGCTTTTAATCAACACCGGCAGATGGGCTGTGTAGAATAACAAAGCTACGAGAAACAACAGAGTCAAGGTTACTGTAACTTCTCACCCATAGAAATCTCAAGTGTCATGTTTACTCTTGTTTGAAAATTAAGCACCTTCCGTGTCAAACATTACATTCAATCTTCAATGAAAACAGAGTCATAGTGACTAAGCATATTGCGTAAATAACCTCTTGAGAACTACAGTATGTCTCTGTGTTATTCTAAGGTTACTTGACCTGGTAATAGACCAGCCTCTCATTCTACACTTTTGTACAGAGGGTCTGGACAGTCGCGTTGAGAAACAATTACTTGCAGCAGTTGTTTAGATTTAAATCAATTAAAATGGATTAGATCTCGACTGATGGATTGTTTCATGCTCAATTCATTGCACCTCCCTCTGTTTGTGGATTGGCCAGGAAGAAATGCCTCTTGAGAAAGCAAGCTCAATGGGACAAACCCCAGACATAGCACTGAAGGGAGATGATAATCAAGTGTAATTGCATAGAAAGGCATGGCCAGGCTAAAGCTTCCTGGTAGTCTACTGCACAGACAAATCCAGTGTGAATTAATCCATAATTCTGTTTAAGGTCACAGAGTGTTTCTGTAGGTGCTGAATGGGGCACAGATACTCAAGTTCAGTTTCATTTTCCATTGTATCACACCAAATGTCTCCTTTTAAGGGATATTCCACCTTTTTATGAAAATGAAAATGAAAATGGTGGACTAGCCCTTTAAGAGATGTGCTCTTCTGTCTTAGGTTCCTTTAAGCATCCAAGGAGCCACATGTGTGCGTGTGGGGAATGCACTGGGTGCTGGGGATACCTCAGGGGCTATCAGGGCCAGTAGGCTGTGCCTTGCACTCTCAGGTTAGCTCCATTGCTTTTCATTGGTTTTCATTCATTTTTGAATGATTTGCATGGCCTCCCCTAGGCTATATAGCATTCTATTGACTAGCCTACTGACTCTCCCTCTTTCACCCACAGCTGTTCTAGCAGTGTTCCAGGGTATTATTCTGGTCTCTACAAAGTCAGTCATTGGCTATATTTTCACTTCAGATGAGTATGTTGACATTTATAATTATTACCTCCACCAAGGAGGTTATGTTTTTGTTGGATTTCGTCATCTGTTTGTTTGTTTGTTAGCATCTTTATGGAAAAAGTTGTCGTTGCCAGATTCTTATGATTTTTTTCTTCCTTGAATGAGTTGTTCCTTTTCTTTGCCCAAGGAACAACTCATTAAATTTTGTTAATGATCCGGAATAGGTTATGGACTTAGGAAGTTGCTCTGCTTTGGCAGAGGTCTGCAGTCTCTGAGTGCCTTTTTTAGTTCGTTCTGAAATTACTCTGTCATTTAAAATTGATTTTTAATCTAAGATAATGTTTTTACCTTTTGCAGGAAAATTGCAAAGATAGTCTCTGGAGTTGTCAACGTTTACTGTGTCTCACAGTTCTTTGATGGTCTTGTGGTGAGTGTTACCGCTGAACTTATTAGAGCAAAAGATAGCAAAGACACTCAGGCATAGATCCGGCCCCTGCACCAAGTGGAAAGAAAGTTTATGTACTACTGAGCCTTAAAGGAATACCACACTTTTAGACCAATTATAATCAAGTAGTAATAATCAAGTAGGCCTTGTCCAAGTAGTTCAAGCTGATTCAAGCCATAGATAAGGCCACTATTCCTTGATAATAACGCTGGGACAAACATGTAGTTTCATGTCATATCGGTCTAGAAAATCATCATTAAGTACACCTTGTAACTACAGAGGAGCAAAGTTTTAAATCTATAGTGAATTGGGATTATCTTGTGTGTATCTTTTGCAGTGTGTGTGTATGGGCATTCTCCTTGGTTCAGGTCGACAGAGGATAGCAGCTGTGGCTAACCTCTTTGGCTATTACTGCATTGGGCTTCCTGTGGGCATTGCTCTCATGTTTTCTGCAGGACTACATGTGACTGGTTTGCTTTCTCTTATTGTCTTCGATAGTAATGGACACATCAGAAAAACTGACAGTAAAGCAGCTCTATAACCAACTCTCTCTTTCAACTTAACAGGTTTTTGGCTCGGCCTGTTGATCAGTGTCTGTGTTCAAACTACATTTTTCCTCACCGTCATCTCCAAAATGAACTGGAAACTCATAACCAAGGAGGTACAGTATGTCTCTCAATAACCGGGTTTCATCCAACTTATTAAAGACAGACTATTTTTTTTTCCCTCCACTATTTTAGGTAACTTAATAAAACATTTTTACTAACTATCTTCAAATTACTTTGTATGGCATATAGTTGCATTAAATATAGATATACACAATTGTCATTCACCATCCAGGATCAGGATATACACTATGCAGTGGGGGGAAGACCAGAAACCACCACAAAATGAAAAGAAAACAGCACTGAAATCTTACATTTATCTGGGTTGCCTATAACAATGCCAAACGATCTACTAAATATATAACTAGAAACAATGTGAAATGTTTGTAAAATATTCATAAACATTGCCAACACTACAGCTGATCGTGGTTCCTTCCTTGATTATATTGTAGAGAATGGAAACACAGAAATTCACATGTCATAAATGTGCATAACTTCGCTACTACCGGTAGTATTGCATACCAGACAGAAGAGAAGGTTAAATTCTAACAGACTGTGGAGGTTCAGTGGGTGGATGTGTAACTCAGTGTTTCATTGAGTGTGTGTTGATGTTGTTACTGCAGGCAGTTGCACGTGCAGGGGTGAATGTCTGCTCAGCCCTTATGCCTGGATCTGAACAGTGTCCCCTGGACAGTAACAGACAGGTCTGTGTTTATTTCTGATGTACCTCCTATTGACTCAACACCCTTTACAGAGCATTGAGAGCTAGAGACACTATTTTCAAGGTTGCATATTATTCAATTAATTAATAATTACATGGTCAGATAAACTTACAGTAAATTATTGTCAAAGCATCATATCTTTTGATATGTTTCAAAATTTTATCCATCAAAAATGTTAAACATCAGGGAATACATGACTTTTATTATATAAAATGAACAACATCAACACAAATAGCTTGTTTGCCTCTCTTGAGACAGGCAGAGAATGGCCAGGGGTCAGTCGTCCAGGAGGGGCAGAAGACTTCCAGCAGAGAGAGGCAGGAGCCGGCAGCTCTGCTGTCCCCCTCTCAGCTCCTCCTCAGGAGAGGCCTCACTGTGGTGGCTGCCCTCCTCATCCTGGCTGTGGGAGTCATTCTCCATCTCCTCCTGCCCCTACCGGAGTCCTCCTGGAGCTCAAGAACCAACAGCACTATGGACATTGGGAACTGGACTACTGCCGCCCCATTGGAAGATAGCACAGTGCTGATGTAATCCAAAGAGACTGGGACAGAAAAGATGCAAAATGTAAATAATGTATTGATTGTGCCTGTGGAAACATTTCTAAACTGCTCTTTTGAAGTCTCATTTGTAATGCTTATGGATTGATCACAGTTGATTTTATTTTACCAGTAATCAAGAAAATAGTTTTGTAACTTTGTTACAAGAGAAGGGAAACTGGGCATAATTTTGGTAAACGAAAGTGTTATATGATATACAAAATGAAAATACTTCTTAATTAAACATTTTTGTGTTTGGTAGATTGTTTCTTTGTTGTAACAATGAATCTTTGCAATAAATCTCATACTTTGTCAAAATAAGTGCCCCATTTGTCTGGGAACATACATTTGTGAGATGAGCAGAAGAGCTGAGGACGTGGGTTGCGCCCATGCAAAATTTCCCATTGAATTTTGAAGACATTTTGGCAATTTAACATTCATAAGATAAGATCTGCAGGTCTTCTTCCTAAATTAAATTTTGCCCCAAAAAGGGCTACCTGTCCATATTTTCTTCTACTCTTGTCCTCCCCAGAGAAAACCACTTCTGTAAAAAAAAAAAAAAAAAAAACTGCCCACATCCAATCAGTTGATCACCACTTAATCACATGCAAACAATTAATGGCTGCCCATGAGGGCACATGGTGTCAGCCACTTTAAAACCACTTCCCCAGTCATGCCAGTTACTTAATTTCATTTAGCCCATGCCCAAAGCCACCCTCTGACAATAAAAAATAGCCTATTAAATAAGAAAGGAACTTGACAAACTAAAAACACGGTACTTTATCCTTGCACAACCTGCTATCCACTATTTAAAGTGCACATTAACAGAAGTTGTAAGTCATTCCCTTCATTCACCCTAGACTGTGACAGCACGGAGTTAAACGGCCAACACACAGAAAAAAGTAAGACTATCCACTATCTGTTCCTAGTGCAAAGGTTGGAGCCGCTGCATAACCTCCACAGTGGCTGCATGGTCTGACTAGAGCATTGTGAAATCTCACGGTTGCTCACATTTGTAAACATCTCTTTGCCAGGGTTAATTCAGGAAACCTTTCTATTACAAAACACACTAAAGGGAGAGATGCATTGACATTGCATTGTGTGTGATTCAGACGTGCTGTAAGTTGTGCTGGTTTCAACTTTTTATTTCTGATTCATTTATTTAAATGCAGCCTATCAGACATGGGAATTTACTTCCTGATCAGATTTGATGTATTGGGTGGGCGGAGGTGATAATTTTGGTGTAATAGTTCTTTCATTGCTGTTGATTGTCAGACTTTAATGTGTTCATATATGTGCTCCTAAGAATCTCCTCTTCCTTCTTATTCAATATCAATTACTAATTGTGAGTGTATAGGCAGCATTTTAGAACACTTTTTGCAACAGAGTATTTTGTAGAAGCAAAGAAATAGCAAAAGCCGTTGTCTGTCATGCTCAAGCTTTATCTCCAGTGCTGTTAAAAAAATCATCTGCTCATTGATTGATCTTTAATGGATATATAGCAGTAGACTATATAGCATACATTAGCATACAGTGCATGCACACAGAACCACTTGATCTTTTCCCCAGAAGAATAAATAAAGTGTTCCTTTAACTCCTCCTTTAATCAGTGACCCTTTAAGAGAGCTGAGAGCCTCTAGACTGCCTGAAGGACTGTTCCTGTAGTTTCTTCTTGGGTCCCCACTCTGACAGGCCGGGGTGAAAGAGAGGACAGGGCAGCATGTCTGTGACCGGAGGCAGCAAAGATGCGGGGGCCTCCTCGCCCAACGAGCCCAGTAACAAGCTGTTCTGCTGCGGCCCTCTGAGGCGATGGATCCCCCTGGCCGTCAGGGAAGAACTCTACCACATCCTGCACATGACCGGGCCCCTGGTAAGAGATGGCGAGTGACAAGCCATGTAATGTGTAGGATATCTCGCATACTCTGTGCTGATGTAGACTACCTGTACTGTGCGTGATTTTGCTTGGAAATGATTTACTAAATAAATAGTATTGGAGACCACAAACATACACATAAGTTCTGTTCTCTCTGTGCCTTATTTTACCCTATGCCTTGTATTTCCTCTAATGTATTGTGTTCTGTGGGAAACAAACCCTGTGGTGGCCAGCTGGACACACAAACTATGTTATGCAATGGACATCCACTGTGTGCCCCATGAGACTTATTCTGCTGCCTCCAAAAATATGGTTGTGTATCTCTTGATGAAAACTGCCGAGTCACCTGTTGTCTCTGCATCTTTTCCAGCCAAGCCCACGTAACCTAACTTTGTGTGATTTGAACTGCTGCTGTGCGGTTTGTGATAATCCATTGATGTGTTTCACTCCTGCGTGTTCCACTCTCATTCTTCTGCCTTCAATGCCTCCACAGCTTACGTGTCGGACTCTCAATTACTTCCTCCCATTCGTGGTGACGATTTTCGTGGGCCGGCTAGGGAACAGCGCTCTGGCTGGTTACGCCATGGCCTGTGCTGTAAGCCCATCCATGTACTTTCCATTACATGTTCCATTGGTGTTAGTGGATTTTTAGAACCGACTTCATAACCCAAATCTATTTTACAAGAAGACCGGCAGTGACTGTCTGCTCATTACTTTACAGATTATAAATGTAACAAGTGCATCAACGGGTCTTGGATTAACCCTAGCCTGCGACACGCTCATTGCTCAGGTAGGCTTTGGCTTAATATTTAATAAAAATGTTTTTCCAGGGCACTATGACCTGAGAAGGAACTATGAAAAAAGGCCCCAGAAAACAGCATCTTACATCACCTTATTATTACCTTACAGCACCTTGTTACCCTGTCATGTAAGATGAAGATTATTCTAGTCGATGTGCTGAAAGTGGTGTTTTTTTAGACTATAATGGGTTCCCCTGACTTCCATCATTACTGTGTGATTATGTATATATACAGTATGTACTGTACTGTATGTCCTTCAGAGACCCAGAGGGGAAAAAAACTTTTAGATGATTTAAGTATTTTAGTTGGAAGAAACATATTGAAGTTTTATTTTTCAGCTACGTTATATGACATGTCCCTAGTAGTGGCCCCATGACCCTAATGGCTATGGCCATAATGCATAAATAAATAAACATTCAGAAATCTATAACAATGAGCTTGGGACACTGCAGGGTTAGCATTGCAGGAAGTGTACAGATATGGCACAATGTAGACCTGGGTTTTAGGGTTTGGAGGGGTGACTTCACTATGTAGTCCCTCAGAAGGCTATCCTTGTGGCAGTACAATAGGATCGGAAAAGATGGCATTCATAGTGTTTGACATACCATTATAACACTTACACTAATGTCTAGTACTGAGGACAAAACACAGTATACTATATATGTATATTATGTACATGCTAAAGAAATTTTGTACACACTTGATTCTAAGCAGAAAGCCACTATGTGAATGAGTATATCCATGCGTATGTATGTGTTTGTGTGTGTCTGTGTGTAAGTGTGTGAGCATGTATCATGCTGCTGACCTGTGTGTGCACCTGTGTGTGTATTTGTATTTGTGTGTGTCCTCTGCATCCTCAGACATTTGGGGCCAGGAACCTGCTGCGTGTAGGAGTGACCCTTCAGAAGAGCATCCTGATCCTGCTGCTCTTCTGTCTACCCTGCTGGGCACTGCTGGTCAACAGCCAGGCCATCCTGCTGCTGCTGGGACAGGAGCCCGAGGTGGCCAGGTAACTGCCAATGGATGCCAATCAGCTCTAGTGTATCTTGGCTGTCACCACTACACTAATAATTTAATTCCAGTGAAACTAAAATAAAAAAAAGCATTATGGACTGTGGAATGCTGCTAGTTTATCTGACTGCCACAAGCCTGTGGTCTTTGGACAGAGTGGACACGGACAGGATGCTCTTCCATTGCTATATGGGCCCAAGGCCCAAGTAATGGTATACTATGTTTCTGAGATTTTTAGCCTACTGTACTCATTCAGCTCACTCTCTATGACTGGTAGTATTGTTTTGAGTGTAGAATACAAATATTTATAACTTCACTCTAATATTCTTAACCTTTGCTTTCTTTCAGAATAGCAGAAATTTATGTATTGGCATATTTTCCTGCCATACCAGTAAGTTCATGAACAATCTCAGATTACATCAATATCACAATGTCATTTAGTCCCTCAATATAATAGTGTAATCTCTACATTACAGGCTTTGTTTATGCATCAGTTAATGATGTCCTATCTACAAAACCAGGTATGCGGTTTGTTTTCATTATCCTGCGGTTTGTTTTCATTATCCTTTTATCCATTATCCTATGACTTTTCGCATAGACATCCTATTATGTACCTATCCATTCATATCTGTGTGTTCATCTATCCTAATCATTTATTATGTCTCTGTCTAGCGTATCATTCTCCCTCAGGCATATTCAGCTGTTATGGCCAATATTGCAAATGTAGTTACCCACTACGCTCTGGTGTCCTGGCTGGACCTTGGTATCCTGTAAGTTATTCTGTCGTTTACTCTTACCAATTAGTTGACAGGTGGAAATGGATGCAAATTATGTATATCAACATTTAAGGCATAGAATAAGGGTAAAAAAATAGGTGGGAGAATAATTTGTTGCCTACATGACACTTCTCTTGTTCTAGAGGGTCTGCAGTAGCCAACACCCTGTCTATCATCTACAACATGCTGTGCCTGTTTCTCTGCATCTACTGGAGGAAGCTGCACAAAGCCACCTGGGGAGGTAAGAGGAGCTTTGTCAGTGTCTGTCTGGAAAGCCTGCAAACATTGACACATAAATCTACCCTGACAAGCCAGACTGTAGCATATAATGTATAGTCTAGACACATACTGTAGGATAGAGCGTGAATCTGCAGGATCTGTAGGATCTGTAGGACAACCTACAACACTACAACCACAACTCTGACTGCAACCAATCAGAGCGATTCAAACGACACTAAGCGTACAGTACCAATGACTCCCTGCCCACATAGAGTGTTGTGATTGGCTAAACACCAGTGATGTCTGGATACAACTTTATGGTTGATGGCTAGACCATACTTGCGTGGCAAATCCAATTATCTACCGGTAAATAGATTGTAGATTGTTGGCATAAATAGGCACTATTTCAGAAAATCTTCCTAATGTTGCCAGTGAGATTCGCCTCACAGAGGAGAACTCCAGCCATCCACTGTCCAGCAAAAACAGAAGCACATATGTAATCAGGCCATAGTTTGCCTTTCTATCCCTCTCCGTCAAAAAATCTTAGCTGTTGAAAGTCTGCATCAGGGGTAGGCAACCTGCATCCCAAGGGCCCTTTAGCCACCCATGTGGTATTGCAGGAGAAACTGTTGCATGCTATTTGAAAGGTTGCCATGTTTGGCCAAAAGAAGTTAAGGCTGCTTCCTTCTATGTCAGGTCAGGTGTTTTGTCTTTTTATTTTGTGGTTCTTTTCATGCAATGGCTTTAGCAGTTGACCACCAATTACCTGAATGGCAGGGCCAATTTATTTCAGCTGTGAAAAGTAAAAAATTGATTGTTTTCGTATTGTAATTACAAAACAGATAAATAGTCCTTTGCAGAGAAAAGGTTCCTGGTTTACAGTGACCAGTTTACACAAAGAACATGGGTAACACTTTACGGTAAGGGTACATGAATTATCATGAATTCATGCATGAAATCATTCATGATAAATTCATGATTCATGCATTACTTCATCTCTGAAAGTCTAATGAGTTATCAAGAATTAACATGAATTCATTGTTTGTCATTAATGACCTCCTGCTGAAATAGCACATGATACCAGATGATACATGTTACCAGAACATGTAATCATGCAGCCATGGCTGATTCCAATTAAATTATTGTCTCTCAAGGCAGAAGTTAAATGTCACAGTAAAACAAGGTATCGTCATAAGACTGACATGACATTGTCATTAACTATGACATGACGTTGTCGAGAATCTGTCATAAACTTTATAAACCTGTCATGACTTCTGACATACCCTAACCCTAACCCTAACCATGACAAATACCGGGTGACACTTAGTGACAGAAGTCATGACAGGTGTATAAAGTTTATGATAAAGTTTATGAAGTTAAGGCAGTGTCATGTTAGTCTTATGACGGTACCTTCAAAAAAAGTGTAACCATACATTTACAACATTAATCATATCCCAGCTAAACCATAGCCTATAACACCACAATAATCACACCTTAACTGGTGTGTAATTGGCTTTAGCACATGTTGTAGCTTATACTGTATGTACTGTACTGTTCTGGCAAACTCTGCTATGTCTCCCATTCTTGTATAGAGTGTGAATTTTGTGTCTTATCTTGTGTTCCAGGTTGGAGCACAGACTGCCTGCAGGAGTGGGGGTCCTTTATGAAGTTAGCTATCCCCAGCTCATGCCTGTGCTGCTTTGAGTGGTGGATCTATGAGATTGGAGGATTCCTTGCAGGTATATATTTCAAAAACAACAACAGCAACAACAACAACAACCAACAACTCACACATAAAAGAGGTGTCTCAGCATACAAACTCATTCTTTGTTCCTTATTATCAGGTATGCTGAGCGAAGAGGATCTGGCAGCCCAACATGTGGTTATAATGCTGGGGTACATCAACTACATGGTAAACTTGCTCATAAGTAAACAATACATCACTCATTCAGAAGCAGATCTTACATGAGAAGTCATACATTAATGAGTGGATGTGTGCAAGCATAACTGACATGAGGATGAGTTACACACTCCCACAAATATTAATCCGGTGTGAGCTGTGAAGTTCTTTTGTAAGGGAGCAGACAGGTTTACCGTTTTGTGACAAGACCCTGCCTCAGGTTATACAGGTTACTTTGCCTGAAGATATGAGTCACATGCATGGATGACTTGTGACTACCAAAATATTTAGAAAAAAGATGCCTTCAAAAAGTCTCCACTCTCATATATATGTACAGTAGGCCTTACAATATTTACAACATTGAGCAAAATTCTTTTTGATGTGGTTGTTTTTAAGATTCCTTTAGGTGTCCAAGGGGCTGCTTGCATTCGTGTGGGTAACGCGCTTGGTGCAGGAGACACTGCGGGAGCCATCCTAACAAGCAAAGTGATCTTGATATTCACTGGTAAACAACACTTAACATGCAGACCCGCTTGCATCTTTTTGGGCTTGATGGTTACATGATGAGCTGAATGTTTTTTTTCACTGCCTTCTCCCTGCTTGACTCCGCAGCTGTGTTGGCAGTTTTTCAAGGGGTTGTCTTAGGCAGCGCTAAAAATGTACTTGGATTCATTTTTACATCTGATGAGTAAGTTGACTTGATCAATCACACAACCTTTTAAAGCAATGATTGCCCTCATAAAAAAAACTTTCCTAATATACTCTGTATGAACAAGTAAATACAACTGGATTTTTTTTCATGTCATGCTTAATAATGTTATCTCTCATTTACAGAAATATCGCTGCACTGGTAGCTAAACTTTTAGATGTCTACAGTATTGTTCAATTTTTCAACGGAATTGTGGTAGGGTGGACACTTTTATTTTCAGATGTTGAAAACATGTATGTTTTTGGTTGAATGTTCTTGTGTGATTAGTAATAATAATAAGTTGTGCTGGCAAAATTAACTGATTAATCACGTGATGAATCCAAAAAATTGAACTCGGATTAAAAAAATGAACTCAGATTAATCCTGATGGATATGGTTCCACTTTCATGGCATGTATTATGTTCAATTTCAGATAGAAAAAGGCTTGGCTATCAAGTCAATCTATACAAAGATTATGGCCTAGCTCCTGACTGTCCAACAACATGTTTGGGGAATCCTTGGGGGTAGGAGACAAGTGTGAATTGCCCCATTTGAGACGAACAAAGCCAACTATTTAGTATCAGGGCCTTTACTGGGCAAAATAAGGATCCAACATACCTGGCATCCAAATTGAAAAAGTGATTAGTGATTAATCACGATTAATCATTGCAAATCATCAATCATTTTGTGAGTGATCAGATTAATTTTTTTTAATCGTTTGACAGCACTAATAGTAAGTAAACCTCATTTTTCAGTGTGTCAGCATGGGTATCCTTCTAGGACTAGGACAACAGAGGATTGCAGCCATAGCTTTTCCAATTGGATACTACTGCATTGGTCTTCCACTGCTGATCGCCTTGATGTTTGCAGCTAAATTGGATGTTTTGGGTAAGGGTTGTAAAATAATAATATATTCTGAAAGGTTCCCAAACAATCCACAGATGATGAAAAGAATATTTTATCAGCCACAACCTCCAGTCTCTTTGTTTGATAGTCTGCCCAACATTGTTTTTTTTTTAGGGCTACTTCAATTTTGATATTGAAAACATCAAAAGAAACAATGATTAATGAATGGAACTTTTTTGGGTTTTTCATTCCATTGAATATGTTTGTGCTTCTATTTCACTCACAAAGGTTTTTGGCTTGGTCTTCTCATCTCAACAATTTTGCTGACAGTCTTTTTCATTGTTGTCATCTTCAAGCTGGACTGGAAGAAAATGACGAAAGAGGTAAGAATATCGTTCAGCATGCTGTTGTTTTTCCAATATTATTTCTTTCTTTCATCTTCAAACATCAGCCATGAATAATGTATGCATTGTAAATGACAGGCAATGGCACGAGCAGGCAAAGTAGTCTGTGAAGATGTAATGACATCACTAACAGAACCTGAACCTGACCTATTGACCTCTGGGAAGAAGGGCATGGTAAGCATTTCCTGGGATTTCAGTTTGAATCTTCACACTTACACTCATCACCACCTTTCCTTGTTAATCCATATCTTATCCTTGTGCATGCATACTGTTAGCCTGGCTAATAAGCCGACTGTTGACTCCTGTACGGAGCTAAAATCTAAAATTTAGCGGAATTACATAGGATGCCGTCGCCAGGCTAGCATACTGTATGTTCCTTTGAGTAATTACTTCTAGTATCTTGTGTCTAGTATTTAGTCTGATGACATGTAATTGGATATTATGGCAGGTCTAGTTCTGGCTCAAAAGAAGTAGCATAGAGATAGAGATGCATAGAGCATAGACATGACAATAATCATTAAACTAATATTATTTCCATCTTTTGTGGTGTTCATCCACAGGTACAGGCAGAGAATGGCCAGGGGTCAGTTGTCCAGGAGGGGCAGAAGGCTTCCAGCAGTGAGACGCAGGAGCCGGCAGCTCTGCTGTCCCCCTCTCAGCTCCTCCTCAGGAGAGGCCTCACTGTGGTGGCTGCCCTCCTCATCCTGGCTGTGGGAGTCATTCTCCATCTCCTCCTGCCCCTACCGGAGTCCTCCTGGAGCTCAAGAACCAACAGCACCATGGACATTGGGAACTGGACTACTGCTGCCCCATTGGAACAAACCTCTCTTGCCGGTCTAACTGCAGGCCTTTAGCTGTGATTAGATGCAGATATATTAGATATTTTCTGAATAATTACTAAGCTGCTAATACCATTTCCACAACAAGGATGGTAAAAGGATAGGACGAAGAAGCATTTGTACAGTAGCTTTACACTTTTTGAAGTTATATTTGTATATTGGTATTTGTATGATGTCTTTATATGATGTCTTCATATACAATGGTGTCTTTATATACACAATCATTTAATGGTGTACATATGTTTGAAATTATTGAAGTAAAAGTCAGAAGATTTATTTAGTCTTAATTGACTGGCTGACATCAGACGTTTTTACACTTTTTGCAACACAAGAGACTAGGAGGCTAGCTTTTTAATAAGAAAGAGACTTTTTCAATAAAAAAAGATTTGGGTGTTTATTCATTTAAGTACAAAAGATAGGCCACGAGATTCATGCTTTTGTGAAAAGATTGTGAATAGACTGGCATTGCTATCCTACTGAAGCTTTTTGATGCCTCAAGTAAGTTGTTGAGAGTACATTTCTGAAGAAATTCTGCAGAGTCAACAGGTTGCAACTTTGGCCTCCATATCACATACATGTACTGTATGTCGTTCTGTCCCTCTTTGGTCATACAATCACAACTGCCACTCAATGTTCCCTTCCCTGCATCTTAATGTCATTTCTACCCCCAAGCCCTTGACGACTTCATTGGCATTGAATAGCCAATTATGCAGTCATTTTCATTTCAGTTAAAATCCTTGGGGGTTTAACATAGGGCTAACTTTAGGGTGTACATTGTGATTCATCCTATGTATCAACAGCTTAGCTGTCCTAGCCATCCTTGGTCAGTAGTACATGAGTGATAACTCCAGCAGTAAAAATGGTAAGAGTGACACCTAGAGCCAGCCCTCGGCGTAGCACCAGCTCCCTGGTTGACAAAATTTTCCCAACGGTGGTGACCGTCACCATGTCCATAGTCTCATGCAGGACTTGTGTGTCATTGTGACCCTCAGCTGTGTCACAGACAGACTCCTGCTCCTCTGGCCCCTCTGTCCAGGAATATGAGCACAATAGAGACACAAACAGAGGTGTTAAGTGGACTCAAACTACACTGTAAGAAACGATTTGTAATGGTTACTTAATGTGTGGAAATTGCATTGCCTCAAATGAGTTAAGTAACGATAACTTATCTTTTTCAAGTTAAAAGCACTATATATCTAAAAGGATAAGTTGTAGTTACTCAACTCATTTGAGGCAACGAGTTTTCACATATTTTTCAAGTAACCATTACAAATCGTTTTTTTACAGTGTATCAAACTATCCACAATCAAAACTCCACAGTACTCGCCATTCCACACTAACAGACTTAGCAGTGTAAGCAGGTAAGGTTTTGAATCTCTACCTGTGTCCGTGTAATTCACCTGCACCCCAGCTCTTTCCTGGGCCTGAGAATGGAATAAAAGGACAGATATGATATCAGTAATGACACCAGCAACATGTGGTCTGCTTTAACCCTGTCTGTCCTGGTGGTGTATTATGGTCTCAAAAGGGAAAAATTCACTCACCTCCTCAGTGGCTTTCTTCCAGTCGAGTTTTTTAAAGAGATAGGTCATGAAAAAGACTGCCTGTGTGCAAATACAGATGAACAAACCAATCCATAAACCTGGAGATGGAGGGGGAAAAGAAAGTGTTGAACATAAACGCTGCAAACAAAATAACATTATGTCAAAAAAGATTATGTTCTGATTCATGTGCAGTACATGTTATCCTCCTTTATTCAATCTATTAATCAATCTTTATTGCAGTATTCAGTGTCTTAATTCACATAATCAGGATGTCAGGTTATTATTATTTACTATTTGAGTCATTTCACATACTGACACAAAGGCTTTCTTTGTACTCTGTGATTTACTCTTGGTACTGTAGCCTACTGTTGGCTTATCACTTATCACTCAAATTTCCTACCCATCACCCCCAGCTTTGCAGCAAACATCAGAGATACTCCTATCGGGAGGCCTATGACATAGTAGCCCAGGATATTGCATATGGCACCAATCTTCTGCTTCCCCAAGCCTCTTATGATGGCACCTGCTGCTCCCTGAACACACAAGAAACAACAGATGGCACTACTGTATATTTAAAACCTGATGCAATGTTAAAAAATTTTGTCTGCTTTTCCCAAATGGGCTTACCGCTGTTGCATCTAAGATGTGGAAGGAAACATAGATGATCATCACCTGAGAAACTCTGTTCCTCACTTGCCTGCAAGTTTAGCAAACCAAGACATGAGTTATTCGTTTTTTTTTGTTTTTGCTTTTTTTTTTTGCTGTGATTCAGCAGTGATTAGGAAGATAACTTTCACATTGTAATCTCTGATGAAGGTAAATTCCCTGATAAATCTGTTATCGCCATGAGATGGAGATGATTCATTAGGATGACAAAAAACTGTCAACACTGGAGGCCCAGTATACTGTAGTTCATTAACCTAATTCTTTATGCATAGTGGCAGCTTCATTGAACCATTACATTACAGAAACCATTATACAGTAATCAATTGTGAATTTAGCTATAATCTCATTTAAATAAATTTGTAATTTGTGACATGGACGCTGAGCTCTGATTCCAAACACCATTGGGAATGGGATGTTTAAATATTTAAAATCTAAATTACTTCTTAAATCTCAATCACTGGAATAATTTCAAATATGTTCATCTGGTTTAGTAACATAAACATGAACATAAATGCACCATTGCTTACCCCACCCCATGAGGTGATTATAACATTATTTATTACTAGTAATTAACTCTCAATTAACAGAAACCACACTCACTCATCATTTGAGAAGATATAAGTGATTACATCCTTTGTTGTCCCAAAGATAGTGGCTATACACACAGACACTGAGACTACACAAAGAAAAAAAAGAATCAATTCAATACATTTTGAAAGAGTTGTTATGGTTGTTAGCATTGTGTTTAGGTCTGCATCAAAAAATCTTTAAACATATTTTTTTAAAAGATATGGCTATTAAAGATGCTATGTGGCATTTTTTTCAGTAAAATATCCACCTTGGTAAAACATCCATAAACTAGAAAAGGCAGACCTCTGCCAAACCAATATGGTCATTGACGCAATATAAATTCCAGATATGTACATCCAGACGTGTTTATGTACAATTGCATCTCCCAAAGTGTGGGTGTGTACTGATGGACGTGACATCTGTCAACAGTAGCCTAAGGAATCCTTTAAAAAATCCATATCCTAAGCCGGATCATCACCAAAATTTAATGGGTTCTTCCTCGGGAACAGACACAACTCTGGTAACAATTTCACAAGAATCCGTCCACAACTTTTGTCATACAGTTGCTAACAGACAGACAAACAGACAGAGAGACAAATAAATCCCAACTACAACCTCCTTAGCAGAGGTAAAAATCCCAATGAAAACATAACCTCCTTGGCGGAGTTAATGACCTAAAAATAGCAACAACAACTACAGTATCAAGTATCAAAATCAGCTCAGCTCCATTTTGTCCAGATATCTACACAAACTAGCTAGTTTTGTACCGCCTCTCCCATAACATCAAAAAGTATGATGTTATTCTTTAACACATGTAGACCCTGTATTTTAAAACAGTGCAATAATTCATGGTCTGGAGGTTCTTTATTTCATTCATTCATTTAATTTATGCATTTAGCAGACGCTTTTATCCAAAGCGACTTACATTTTGTCAACTATCAACTAGTTCAGGGCAAGTCTCCCCAAGAGCAACTTAGGGTTAAGTGCCTTGCTCAAGGGCACAACAGTGGCAGCCGGGATTCGAACCCCCAACTTCTAGACTACCAACCCACTACAGTCCAGGTCCTTAACCACTACACTACCACCGCAACTCACTACACTACACTACACTACACTACACTACACTACACCACCACCACCACCACTAACCTGACGCGATTATTCTGCGGGGGGGCTTTCACTTCTGGTTTGAAATGATTGGACAGCTTGTCTAATCAGCTTCGCTTATTGGTCGGTTGTCTCTCTACTGATGTAAACACACCCATGAAGACCGTCCCCAGACCATGAATACGGATGAACATTCGTATTATGGGCGGGCTATGTCAGGCTAGGCTACAATACCACAGGGCAAAGCTGTAAAAAAAAAAAAGAAAGAAAAAGAAACTTTACATGCACAGGCTATGGCTATCTTGGCAGATTTCTTGGCCCTCTCAGTCTCCCCTGCTCCAAGTGCAGTGCCCACTCTGATACTGCCTGCAATGCTGAAACCAAGTGGCAACTGAAAAGAAGCAGCATTTTGTCACTACATTGTTTCACGAGACACACTGAATTTCACAGTATGGTTACTATACTATAAAATCTCAAAATGGTGATAGGGAGCCGAAGTCACGCCCTCTTCCGTGTTAGCCAAGGGACCTATCGAGCCCATTAAAATGAATGACCTGATACATATAATTTCTGGTATACATATAGCTTCTTTGGTATGAGCCGTGGGTTTCACATATAATGTTTATAATGTTACTTACATTTTGAGCTTCACAAACGTAAAAAATAAATTGATTGTAGACGAACTTCAAAAGTTATGTTACATAAAACAACAAACATAGTCTTGATTGGCATGAATGGTTATCATTTAAATTCACATGCAACATATGTGTGACTCAGGTTATAAATCAAAGTGGACCAGAAAGTCACGTTTATCTGTCCATTCACTCTCCGGCCAAAAGGTCTCTATGCTAAACCGGAAGTTAGCATGACTTCGGTTCCGTAATTCACGCAAAATAGCTAATTCTCAAAAATTACCATGTAGGCAACACTTGAAAGTTCATAGACAATGGACTGTGTATCCAACTCCACCTCATTTATCAGTCCTACCAAGAAAAGACAAAGGTATTAGAACTCCAATCAAAAGCTTGTTTATAGTTAATTGTTATTTTGGCATGTCATAATTTTTGTCAAAAATGCCTGGCATATCAGAACTTTTCTAATCATGTTCAAGTAAACATAGTGTAAATCACTGTGTTGTATGCAAGTGATCATTTTGCAGTACGTATGTGACATTTGAAGGAAGAAAGTCACGACCCCGACACAGTTACTGTAAAAGCAAAAAGATTGGTCACTCAGCAGGCTATCTTACCTGCTAGAAATCCACCAATCTCAAAAGTCCACCATTCTACGCTGACCATGAGCATGCTGGGAATGGCTAGACGGATGTATCCACCCCACTCCTGCAGGCATTCTCTAGACCAACCTACCCATGGGACCAAAATGCATTGCAGTGATGCTAAAGACATACATGTACCAGCCAACTCCGTGATAAACTACAGAACTTCTCCTACTGTCACTGATTTTTTTTTTTTTTGTAACTGAAATCAACATACTACTGATATTCTCACTAATATGCATGGATTTGTTTGTAAATCAAACAAGAATAACTAGCGACAACAACTTTTCAAAGAGCTACTGTATGTTGACTGACAAATACAAATATATAAGAATCATGAGTCATTGATATCTGGGCAAAATCACACAAAAAATGTGTACGCAGCCGAGTAACTTAGTTTTCAGCGCAGTAAACTGAAACAAAAGAACTCGGTTATTTGTAGTCTACCACCAACTAATTAAATGCAGTAATTCAACTCAATTCAATTCAATTCAATTCAATTCAATTCAATTCATTTCTCTCAATTTGTATCCCTTGTCCAGGCATCTTGTTGTTGTGTTTTCTACTACAAGGAAGGCAAGATGTTGCTGCAAGTGGATAATTTTGACAGTCTACACAACTGCATGTAAATCTGCATGGAGATTATGTAGTGTACACTGCTAACATAACATAGCCTACATGCTGATTTAATGGTCACATATTGTAGTAAGTAGTAAAGACAGTAAAGACAGAAAAAAAGCCAAACAAAGATATTAGGGTAAGTGGTTCCTAGTACTTACCTGCCCAAGTGTTCTTGTGGAGCCCTTTCCACAAAATGTAACAGTAAAGTATTACAGCCATGGAATATTGGGAGATGACATTTGCACCTGCTGACCCGCTGAAAAACAAACAAACAAACAAACACACACCCAAGCTGAACTTTACTGTAAATATCAAGACAGCTGTCCTGCGAACAGAGTACTGAAGTACTATTATAAGAGAACATTCAGAGGTGATTATCAGTTAGGTTGCAGACTGGTGCCAGAGACTGCTGGACATGGATAACAAATGAGAAATACTCACGCTACACCAAGGTCGAGGACATACAGGAATATGTAGTTAGTGAGGGCAGAGATGCAAACTGCCACTGCTCCACATATTACCTGTGGCCAGATTATGCCCTATGGAACACACATTACATCACATCACATCACATGACACACCTCCCTTTATTTTCACCACTAAGCATGTTTTTCTAATAGATAGAATTAGTATCGTAGATTAGTTGGAATAATTTGTCTTCTGCTACTTATAGGTTATAACAATTAAATGCTGTCTGGATGACTTCACCACTGGTCAAAATGGTCATATATACAAACCCAATTCCAAAAAAGTTGGGACACTGCACAAATTGTGAATAAAAATGGAATCCAATAATTTATTTATCTCATAAACCTATATTTTATTCACAATAGAATATAGATAACATGGCAAATGTTGAAAGTGAGATATTTTAAAATGGTATGCCAAATATTGGCTAATTTTCGTTCTACACATTCCAAAATAGTTGGGACAGGTAGCAATAAGAGGCCAGAAAAGTAAAATCTCCATGTAAGGGACAGCTGGAGGACCCATTTGCAACTTATTTGGTAAATTGGCTAAATGATTGGGTATGAAAAGAGCCTCCCAAAGTGGCAGTGTGTCTCAAAAGTCAAGATGGGCAGAGGATCACCACTTCCCCAAATGCTGCGGCAAGAAGTAGTGGTGCAAGATCAGAAAGGAGTTTCTCAGACAAAAATTGCAAAGAGTTTGAAGGTATCATCATCCAAAGATTCAGAGAATCTGGAACAATTTCTATGCATAAGGGTCGAGGCCGGAAAACCATACTGGATGCCCATGATCATCGGGTCCTTGGACAGCACTTTATCACATTATCAGTTTCAACTTTTGATATGATGTCTATGTTGTATTCTGAATAAAATATTGAAATTTGAAACTTCCACATCACTGCATTCTGTTTTCATTCACGATTTGTGAAGTGTCCCAACTATTTTGGAATTCGGCTTGTATATGATTATAATAATAGATCTCTTACCTGGAACTCAAGATATCTTGACTCAAGTTGATAAGCATATAATGCCTATGATGAAAAATATAATGTAACATAAAAATGTGCAAGTGCGTAGTGACAGGCTACCATAATTTTCAGTATTTAATGTATAATTTTTTATATACATACTGGTAGGGCTATCATGAATATCTTCACATATTTTTGTGAAACCCTATAAGAGATAAACGGTAGTGTAAAATAAAGGAGATAAATGATAGCATAAAATAAATCACCTTTTAAATTATAATCCAAAAGAATTTGAACAATGTCATCAATTAATGAAACTTCACTCTTAAAGTTGCTCCTGAGTGATTTCAAGCAAAGCCCTGTTGAACCAGTCAATGGAAACTCATATCATGCAAAACCAAAATTAAGAGCTGCGGTTCCGCTGACTCAATGTGAAGTGCTTGTTCATCATTGCGTTCGTGTTCATCATTGTGTTCGCGTTTGGTCTATGCTGTTCCAAATTCTTTGATTCCTTGCGCTATCTAGTGCTGTTAGAAGGCTTGTGCAACAGGGCTATGCTTACAATTACTCCGGAGCAACACTTTAATGTGGACTTAATATGCCAGACTGTCTCACTTTACAACTTGTGGCTCCTGACCGATTGCCAGCAAGATAGATTCTGCGTTCATGAGAATGGTCCAACTTAAGAAGCACGTCAGCAGCAAAATCAGAATGGCTCTCTGTAAAATTATTCCCACTCTCTTCACATTGCCACTTCCAAAGGTCTGTTAAAAAAGAGACAGAAAATACCAACACTGACATAATATTACAATAATACATAAATGTATATTTTTAAAATGGATAATGGGATGCAAGGACTCACCTGAGAAACTAGCGTGTCACAGGCTCCTGCTAAACCAGAGCCAATAGATGTTCCTGTGATATTAATTATCTATAAAACATGATAACATAAAGTGACATACCCCATCAATAAAAGTAGTACTAAAATACTTTATCCCTTGGTACTTTAAAGTAAAATAAAAATAAATGTAGGTTATTGTTATTCAGATTGTTTAGAAACTTTTACTCATTAACATGTACTCACAGCATTGGCGAGAGCAACACCAGCAAGTTCTGTCCTTCCCAAATGTCCACAGAACAAGGTGCTTATTAAAGATATACAATAGTCCATGACAAGAGAAATAGACTGTTGAAGAAAGTTGTTTAGTAAATTGTAGGCTACTTGAAGAAAAAAAAAAAAAACTCTTTATAGGCTACACTAGGCTGTGCCACACTGCACTACAAGAGTAGGGCTAAGGGAAAGTAGTAGGCTATGTAAGTTGGTTTAAATTGGATTATGTTTTTTTCCCCCTTGTTTAGCCTGTTACACCAGATCTTTCTTGCTGGATTAGAAATCAGAATAACCAATGCCCTGACAAGATGGCCACACCAGTAAGGCCAACAAAGACAGCATGTTCACCTGGTTGCATAATCAGCTAAAATCATGCCAAGCTCTAATTAAACAATCAAAGATCAATTTAAAACACTTAAATTATGCAATTAAGCTACAAGGATGAGGTTTATTTCTAAATTTATCAATTGAGTTGCTTGGTTGGATTGTTCAGCAGGGGTCGCTACTTCTTCAGCACCCCCCATTGAACCTTTCCTCTCTGTCTCCAACCTCACTAAAAGCAGTCTGGGAAGTGTAGTCACAACAAGCAATGCCAACTCGGTCTTTGGTATTTTTTGCCCTTAACGGTGCCTTCCAGGCAGCGCTGCCTTCAAGGCACTACTCCACTCAGTTTAGGGTTAGGATGAGGGTTGAAGGGGTTAGGTTTAGGAATAAGGGTAAGGGTAGTGGCTTTTAGGCTGTGCTGCCTGGAAGTTGCCGTTGGGGGCAAAATACACCATTGAGCTGCCAACTCGTTTTCAGGATTTTAAACCAACAGTCACACTGGCGAAGACGTCTGTAAGCTAGCCTACAGGGGCATACACAGGTAACCTCCCTCACGTCAGATGATTCGTGAGGGTAAAACACAGGTAGGCTATCCTAGAATAAGTTTAGACCGACCCCAAGCTGATGACAAAACTTACCACAGGCAAAGCCATCGCAGCTTGTGTCACAACTTCTTCCCTAAAGCCGACAGGGACAAAACTACGCAAGTATCGTAAACAATTACCACATATGCCAACATTTACATTCGAAAACTGTACCGATACACATTCACGAATCGTACCGTCATGTGGCATAGTTTCGACCTCCTCATTAATAGACATTTTCGATAGGCTACAACGCTGCTAAAAGTAGCAATGGTCCTACGCAGCAGTCCTGTTTATGTTTCAGATGGACAGTCAGTCGGCCACAATGTAGCCTTCAAAGGAGTTCACTGTAGGCTACTCTACTACGGGTTCCTCTTCCTCGTGTAAATCACGGTGTGGCTGTAGCTTACAGTAGTGTAGCCTAGGCTATAGGCTATTAGAGCAGTAGAGTATGTCAAAGGTCGTTACAGCTCATAAAAAATAATGAAGGCCTAAGACTTCAGTCAATCATTTATAGACTGTGGGATTGGCCCACAATTCCTTCAGCAAATTGAGTTAGGTCATCATTAGCTTTAAACCTTCACTGTAGCCCCAGTCAAGTGGATAATTCCACCCTTATTAAAGCTAGGCCCTACCATATTTTGCATTCATTCAACAGCTCCCTGTTTTGTGATTGGTAAAGGTTTAATCCTATTTGCACATTCTGATAGAGTTGGTATGAAAATAGACTATAGTTGGAGTAGCCTATACAGTTATCAAAATTCTGAGGAATATTTAGACTTATAGGAAATGAAGCACCATTTTGAGGTAATTTTGTCATAATTGTGTTATCAAATGAAAGCCCTCGATGAGCTCTTTCCAGTAAAGTGTTTATTAAATAAATTTAATAAAAAGTATTGTGTCATCAATCTGTGTCAGTATTACTTGTAATACCTGAAATACAGACCAGAAGGCTAATGTCACTTACGCTCTATGTTGTCAGCCCTCAAATTTCTGTTGGTATTGTCATCAAAAGCTATATTTTGTTGTTACTACTACTACTAGCCTACATGTTGCTGATGAAGTTTCTAAACTAATGGAATTAGGCTAGTTAATTCATGAGAGACCTCAAAAAATTCTAAAAGTCATTACTACACATTCTGCATTAATAAAGTGAGGTGAAATATAAAACAAACAAAAAACAATTCAGTTGAAGACATGTTCCCTGCAGTAAGCAGTAGTTAGGGCTGGTTTTTACGGTCCAAGTTGAGATCAAGTGTTGTGCCTGGTCCTTGACCTCTAGGGGGCGTTCTTATCATTGTTTTAGGAAACAGCATCTTGGAAGTAAGACAAAGGCCTCTGTGCTGCAGACAAATGACCAGACGTGCTGTGGGCCTAGTAATTAAAGATCTCATGTTCTTTCACCGAACAACTACGGATGGCAATCCTGGTGTCCTGGCCCAACTCCCATTTCAGCTCTGAAATGCTCAATTGTCCTAACCCATCTTCCCCCATTGCTTTGAACTGGCTGTATAACCGCCCCCGCCATGCACGGCACGCTGTAGGAATAGATAGAGTGTGGCTGACATTAGGGCTCATCTCGGCTGCCCTGCTATCACATTATCCATGTGGGTGGGTTTCCATGTAAGGGGTTGGTTTTAGATCTCCCGCTTAGCCCAAGGTGTGTTTAAAGTAGGGATGAGGATTGTATGGTGTGAATGCCTCATCTCTGTGTTTACTGCTTTTACAGACGGTGCCTAACCTCCCATGCGGAGGCAGTTGTTATGGTCACGTTTTGAACTACATTTTCTCCAGGTTTGTCTGGAAATATGCATTTATGTTTTTTTGTATTATGATTATTATACTTTAGTAGTTTCTCATGAAAAGAACAAAGACCTGGAACAGTGGTGCCTTTGGCTTTACCGGTAGTAGACCTACTGGGTAGTTTTTTCCATGGGAGGTATTAGGCCTATATTATATCTGAGTAATATGTGGTTCTATCACTTTCAGTTTTAGGTTTCAACACGTTTGTCACTAGAATTAAGGGGATTATCCCTTTTCCATCTACATTTGGAATTTGCAACACACATTAGTTGCTATATTTGTCAGTTTACAAAATATTGTGTACTTCTCTATGTTATGTCTTTCTATAAAGATCTTAAAGCAACACCAAAGTACAATTAGTTGCTCAGGACCCCTCTACAGTTGGAAATCTTTATCGACCATTATATGATGCTCTACAAATACTTTGTGTGCGTGCATCCAAGTGTCAACCTACTTAAATAGGCTACTTGCTCAAGCAAACAGTGTGATATATATTACAAAACACTACATAGTTTTCATTGTTTTTGTAATTACCTGCCTAGTTAGCTACAATTTCAGACAACCAAAACAACTATTTTACAGTTATGATAATTTATATGTTTGTTTAGGCATCCTTTGCAAACCCTGCCAAAGATCATTGAATACCCTGCCTTTACCCTCTCCACTATATCCTAAATTTAATAGCTAAGTTGACCTGAGCTCACTAGCTTTTGAAATCCCTCACCAAGGAAAGGTATCCTCACTGAGGAAAACATTATACTTGATACCAGTTTCCAAAAAGCCACATCCAAAAACATCATGCCTGATAGCCAGTTTCCAAAAGCCACATTTGGACCTCAATGACTACAAGCCTCATATCTAACTTAATGAAAGCACTTGAAAGGTTGATGCTACACCTCTCAAGACCCCAGGGTCATCATACGCTTGACCTTCTACTATTTGCTTATCAGGAGAATGTGGGAGTAGAGGATGCTACTCTTTTTCTGCCACACATTGAGTGTTTCTCAAAGTCCAGAATGCTTCCTAGGTAGCACACTCGCCTTGGAAGTCATGCACTTGAAAAACAAGGTTCCATCAGTGCATCCTTGAAAAATCTATGAACAAAAGCCTTTGTCCTCGCTAGAATTCAGAAGGATGCTTGACTTTGGAACAGTACTTGGCGACAGATAATGACGTGGAATGCTTGAAAAAGTAGCCTTCCAAGCATGCTCCTCGACTTTGAGAAACGTACTCTCACTTGGACAAAGGGAGCTGTGCTGTGAAAATCATGTTCTTTCACATCTTCAGCGCTTTCAATACCATCCAGACCTCCTGCTGAGAGATAAACTGCTTCAGATGGGAGTGGACACTAGCCTAGTGTCCTGGATCACTGATTACCTCACAGAACGGCCTCAGTTTGTTAGACTTTGGGACTTCACATCCGAGACTGTGATCAGTATCACTGGGGTGCCACAGGGAACTGTTCTCTCTCCTACAATGTTCACCTTATACACCACTGACTTCATGTAAAACTTCATGTAAAAAGTCATGGCATGTACAGAAATTCTCTGATAATGCAGATAGACTGGAGGAAGAGTACAGGAGACTTGTGGAGGACTTTGTTTGGATGGTGTAAGACTAACCAGCTGAGGCTGAGTATGTCCAAATCCAAGGAAATGATGGTGGACTTCAGGAGGCCTTCCTCTGCCCTGCTGTCTGTCACCATTGATGGGTTGAATGTGGAGTCTGTCCATAAGACCCTGGGGGTACATCTTGACAATAAACTAGACTGGTCTGCCAACACTGATGCACTTGAAAGGGCAGAGCAGGAGGAAGCTGGGGTCCTTTAGTCAGGTGAACACGGCCTAGTGTCTCCGAATAATTCTCATTTCGTTCCATCAACTAGTCAGGAAGAGCATAATGCATTTTTTTCTTTTTCACCGGCACTGAGCTTCGCGGCCAATCAGTGAACAGAGTGTGAAACGTAAACTACGACCTTGAACCTGGACATCACCGGCCTTGAGTTCAAGGTCACAATAGCAAGACGTTTTATACATTATGTACAAGCCGTAGCAGAGTTCAAGGTCACAATAGCAAGACATTTTATACTGTACATTATGTACGAGCCGTAGCAAAGATTTTTTTTTGAATGTTGTGACGGCTGAGCTTGGCTCATAGGAGCACCAGCACATAACATCATGATGACCAAGCGGATTGTGACTGGGTGAAGAAGAAAGCATAGCACTCTCTAGAGAGAAAATGATTGGCAATGGAGTTTCCGGCGCTTTGCATAAAACGATGTGAAAGTAGATGGTCACATCAGGCTATAGCGGTTCTTCAGTGTCTGCAGCAAACTACCTCTCAGGAAACTGCACAGGGAACACCCAAGAAGAGAGTGTTAAGACTTCTGTTAAGACTTAATGTGGAAGCATTATGGTGAAGTATTGAAAAATCTTTAGTGTTGAGATTTTCGAAAAAGCTCAGAATGGGGGCTGTTTGATTTTTTTCCTCTTCATTATGGCTCTACAAGTTTACCCTTGTGAGCCACTAAAGACAAGCTCATTCTATAGGGCCTTAAAAGTTTTAAAAAGTCTACATGTGACTGCGTATCAAATAGCAGGGTTGCATGTGGTACAAGCAGGCTCAAGCACTTTGTCGTGAGTTCATCAAAAGACCTGGAACTGGAGTTAGTCACATTTTTATGCAACCCCAGCAAAGAGAATTCCATGCTTACTCGTCTTTTCGAACACTTAAATGTATATATAGCCTCCAATAACGGAGGCTAGGATACACACATGCTTTTTTCAAATGGATAATGAGTGGGTGTTTGAAGAGCAGCAAAGGGAGAAAATGGGCACTGTAATTATATCTGTTTTTTCCCCCTAAGACGCAAGATCATAGTGATCACGGCAGCAGTGCATGTCCAACTGCTTGTTAAGTACACACTCTTTATGTGTCTTAAGTTTTTAATTGTCCCAATACAGAAATGAGACTTTGCGGTTGAGAGTCTGGCAATTGTATATGTTGGATATTTTCTTTTCCTTGTTCGGTTGCGTAACATGTTGTACAGTGTATGGCATAGAGGCATTCAAGCACCTGCCATCAGCCATTTGGCCTGCACTATGTACTGTATGTTTATTGGAGCACAGGGCTGCTAGAAATTTTGGGCCTATGACAAACATTTTTGGCCTCAAATATTGATTTAATGTAAATTCTTGGCCCCTGTCTTGCGAGCCTTAGATCATCTAACTTTCCCCTAGCGCCTGTGGAGCACATGAAACATGTCAGCTTTTTATGCGTATTTCAACAGGGTGAGAAATTCTCACCTGGACTCTACCTGTGTTAGCAGAAGGCCAGCTGTGTTGTTGTGGCACTGGAAAGGGCAGCGCAAGCTTGCAGCTGGAGTCTCTAAATGCGTAGTTGTGAAGTCTGCTCTTTTTGTCTGTCGCAACACTGAGGTTTCATTAGTCCAGGACCAGTGGACCGACCGCAGGAGCTGCGTTAAGTCATCCTCAAGTGGGATTAGCAGTATAACAGCAGTGTGGAGCAATGCCATGCCCACACTGTCTTCTTGGAGTTTTATTACTGAAGGCAAACTGAAGAGAAAGGGCTATGAGAAGAACAGGACAGAGTTATGCAATGCCTTTTTATTGTCTTGTAGTGGAACAGTGTGGTAAAGATTGAGTGACTCACATGTAAAGCTCAGATATTGGGTAAGCTTCATGAATCAGACTTATAATGCCTCCACCCCCCCAATACACACACACATACTCACACACAGACGTTTTCCTACACGACTGCCTCAGCAGACAAATTATTCCTTTAAGGTTACCGTAGAGATAGAAGCTTACACAAGGCATGTTTCTGATTCTTGCCAAGGACTTGGGCCTTCTATTCATTCTTCATTACTTTATGTGGCTCAGTCTGGGCTCTAGTCTGCCGGGCTAAAGAATAGCCAGGCACGCTATAGAGGTGCAGTGGCCTCTTTGGCCATGTTTACTGGAAGAGAGTCCAGACACGCATGCTGGCACAGTGTGATATTCTTTGTCTTCACATGAAAGACCATATGTTATTTTGGGAAAGACCACATTTCAGCTGGTAGGCTACTCTGGTAAGAATAGGTTTTTTTGCCTGTATTTATACAAGACATAAAGTACTGACTAAATCATTGATTTTTTTTTTTTTTTTTTTTTTTGGAGTTACTTCTCTATGCCAAAAGTCTCAAGGGTAATGGTAGGCTATATTATACAATCCTGACAGTTATATTGTAGCACCATGGAGCTACAATTACTTAAAGTCTGTCCTTTAGCATTCACTTTTTACTTGACCAAAGAGCCTCTACTGGAATGTAGGCTATTTTGTCTTTTGTTGCATATCCAAAAGTTTATACCGGGAACAGCAGCAAATGCACATGCCCGGGATTATGTAACATTGGCACTCAATGTCAAGGAGCAACTGGGGTCAATACAATGAACTCAATTTACTCTTACCAAAAAAAAAATAATCATTGACTACATTTATGGACAACATGTTTAGATGGTCAGCTTTCTGGTTAAGGCAACGTCCGCAAGGACCCAAAAATATTTTAATTAATGTGCAAGTCAATATTCTGAAATTAAACAACAGTGTGCAGTGACTTAACTGCAATATTCAGAACGTAATTGCAAAACATCTTTTGGATGAGACGTTAAACCGAGGTCCTGACTCACAGTGGTCATAAAAGATCCCATAACACTTGTCGCAAAGAGTAGGGAGTTCCCCGGTGTCCTGGCTAAGTGTCCCAACCTGGCTCATTCAATCTGGCCCCCTAATCATCCCCCACTGTAATTGGCTCATTCAATAATTCCCTTACTCTCCACCTCTAGCCGGTGTGTGGTGAGCGTTCTGACGCATATTGGCTGCCGTGCATCACCCAGGTTGGTGCTACACATTGGTGGTGGTTATTAGGGCTGTAACGATATTGTATCGAATCGAGAAATAGTGATATGCAGAGTCACGATACTGTATCGTGATACAAGAGGGCAGTATTGTGATACACCCTTTCAAAGTTCTGTAATCCTTCAATCCAGAAAACAACCACATGATATGATGCGATGGTGCTTCCAAGCTTCAAAACAATATTATTATTATTTTTAAACTTAAAAAAATATATTATTAGTCTCTTGCAACCTAATCTAGCCATATAACGATTATCAAAAAGATATATTTAAGAAATCGTGGGGTGTATCAAACCGTAGGTCAAAAATCGTGATACAAACCGAATCGTGAGTTGGGTGTACAGCCCTAGTGGTTATTGAGGTCCCCCTTCCACTGTAAGCGCTTTGAGTATAGGGTAGAAAAGCACTATAGAAATGTAACTACTTACTTACGTACTAATAAATAGTGAATTGTATTTTTGTCTGCATATCTTTTGAAATCATGAGAAATTAGTCTTTCAGTTCTTCATGGTTAACCATTAAGTCTATGGCCATTGTATTAATACATTTCAGGTGTTGATACTGAAAGAACTACATTCTTTTCTGTAAGGAAAGGATGAAAAATTGCACAGATAAGACTGACAATAGCATGAATTTATAAAATCCTATCAATTCCCACACCTACTTTGGATACTTAATTAAGATTTTAGCACTTAAGAAGCTCTAGTCATTACAAATTCATGCAAAACTTAAAATGGTAAAAAGAAAACAAAACAACTCATTTGTGAAAACTGCACCTACGCTTCCCTCAGTCATCAACATCTAAGGGTTTCCAAGAATCCTTTACATTTGCAGAACTTGACAGCTGAAAGTGCCCTTGAGGATTTTGCTGGATCAACCACCAGTTAAAAGACGAGGACAAATGTGTGTTTTTTCTACACTAAAAGCCTGTTTTCTGACTGTTTATGATGAAGTACAGAGAACAGAACATTTTGATAAATGTTTCTGTTCTGAGAATTTTCAGTTAGGCTATTGCGGGAGCACCCAACACCCCACAGTCATGTAGAAGGGCCTATATCATATGTGGAACCGGAATCAGTGAAGTATCAGTGAACACCATTGACCACTCTGTGCCATGTCTCCAAACAAAAGTTGAATATGTTTTAGAAAAGACCGGGGGGTTGCTAAGGGGGAGCAATGAGCCATAGGGAACCGTTGTATTCAGACATCAGTGGTGTTTTAGTGTTGCACAACATTCTATGTGGACAGGGAGTCGATGGGTGGGCTAGGCGTTGTTTGAATCAGCTTGTTCGTTGCCCTGTTAGGTTGTAGCCAGAGCTGTACAAATCGCTTTCTATCGCTATCCTGCATACAGAGGCAGTTTGAAAGATTCCGCCCAAAAGATCTATCCATCGTGGCCAGACTATACATTTTATGTTATAGTCTGGCTTGTCAGGCAAGGGGGTTGCTATACCGCAACAGCAGAAAATTCTCAGAATAGAGGTATTCATGAAAAAATTCTAAAATGTCAATTTTGACCATTGCAATTAACTTGTCCTAGCTTGGCTTTGCCTTCCTACGTAGCTCCGCTCAATAATGATTTCCCTCCACGACTCCGTCTGGCATTCCGGCCATTGGCATTGTTTGCAGAGATCAATTCTAGCTCGCGCTAAAAAAACACGCAGGGTCGGGAGTTGTGAGAGATAAAGTCGGGTTTCTGTTGTTGTAGCGTTACCGTAGCTTATCTACTTCACAACCAAGCTGGTGCATAACGTTAGCAATAGTGTGAAATCAGATTTAATAGTTTTAAACTTCTACTGTTCACACCTCCAGCTTGCAATCGTTTGTCAATGGTGAAATGCCAGACCCTTGTACGAAGCTAAAGTGTAGACCAAGGGGATGGCCAAAGTCAGGCTAAACTTGTCCTAGTCTTTGGGAGAACAGAGGTCATATAGAAGATACACAGGGGCTCAGCTGAATGTATATGGGGCCACAAATGTGAATATATGCAATAGCAGAGTATGTGGCAGCATACACAGGGCAGATAGTTCATTAGTTTACCAAGACTGTAGACTCAATGAATGTAGCCTCTGCAAAAATTTGCTCTGTGAGTGTTTGTACATGTGAGAGAGGGGAAGTCTAGAGGAACATCTCCGCAGTGACTTTTTTTTTTTTAATTGAAAATGTCTTTGGCTGACACACAGTCTAGAATCATTTCTGGTTCTGGTCACACACATTGCTCTGTACCACTACCATACTAACCAGTATTCAAAAAAAGCCATATAAACCATTGTGTCTGGTGACTCGAGAGAGGCCGCTGCCAAGTGTTTGAGTTATAATTTTACATGAGAGGACAGTGGTGATTAAACCGTTTCTCAAATGTAATTATTTTTTAAAATAAGATGAACATAAGACAGGGAGTCAGTGGTTGAATGATTTATTATACTGTAATTGACCTTTAGGTGACTCAGTTGAAGGTGAAATCCTTTGCCAGTGACTGTCTGTTCATACAGTACATTTATGATTGAACGGTTCAATTTGAACCTAAAGGTACTCATTAAGATCTTTTAAGAAAAAAGTGTATTACAGGTGTGTTACGGGTAATTGTATGTATAAAGGACAAAATGTTTGAAGAATGATTCCATGATACCGAATAACAATTCTATCAGTCAAACATGACATGACAACAGTAATGGTTGTAAGAAGAAGTGGAGTGAATTTCCATGATATTTGATAGCTCTTTGTAACACTTTACAAAATGCTGAGACATTTTATTAGCTGCAATATAATAAATATTCATATGTTCACAGCATGACCTTTGTGCAGCTTTCTTCACATAGTTCTCAAAAACCTGGATAATAGACTTGTTTCACACCTGAACATTCCGAGGTTCTAAAAGCATTCCCTGGTAGTAAACTGAGCATTCTACTATTGAAATGCATTGGATTTATGCCTCTTTCTGACTTGAAAAAAATGGGTAATAACATTTAAAACATGTCTAAATTCACTTTCTTTCAAATAATACAAATTTGAAGCACACAAATTTGGAGGTCCCGAAGAGATACTGTAAAAGTGGTTTTACATTTATGTGCATGGAACTTCAATCTATTTGGGACATCCAAATTTGTGTACTTCAAATGTGTATTATTTGAAAGAAAGTGAATTTAGACATGTTTTAAATGTTATTACCCATTTTTTTCAAGTCAGAAAGAGGCATAAATCCAATGCATTTCAATGATAGAATGTTCAGTTTACTACCATGGAATGTCGGAATGTTCAGGTGTGAAACAAGTCCATAACATCACCATCATATCCACTCTTCATACAGTATCTCATGAATTTCAAGTGCTTTGAAACTTTAGGAAACAATTTGGCTGTGGCAAGCATGGCTTGATTAATAAAGAAAGTACACATGCCAGAAATTCCACCTGAATTACTTTGAGACAAAGAAAAGTTGAAAAGTACAAAGCAGAAACAGCATACAGTATAAAAGTGTTGGTAGACTGCAGAAGTTTTGTGCTGGTTCTTAGATGCCATGATATGCATCAGGTCTTGAAGGCACATAGTCTATTATATGTATAGACTCGGAAATATTTAGCACCATGTGAAATGTTGGCAGATTCATACACTGCTTAATGCATAGCATGTGACTGGCTGATGCAGGAGCGAAACTCCCCTTGATTTAGTGTTGTTTATCTTTCAGTACAAAGCTGAATATATAGTATAAATGACTGCATAGACACAATTTGTCTTCATATGTTCCCATTCAAATGCTGAATAAAAACAAAACATCTGGTTAAAACCCAGTAAAAATTCATCATCTTTTTGCAATACTTTCACATCCACATATACATTTAAGATGCTAAATAATACAACATATCTGGATGTGATTAATTACACATTATCCTATAGGACTGACTAAGCAAGCTCGACTGAGTAACACTACAGCAGGCCAAACAGACTCCGGAGCTTTTCCCTCTCCCAGCCAGAGTCTCTTGGTGCCGCCTCGTCCCTCTCAGGTCCCTGGGGCTACAGAGAGAATCAGAGCGGCGACCCTGTGCGCTTTCCCATGGGTCTTTTCCACCTTAGCCTCTCTCACACTGAGGTCACATTGGCCCAGACAGGGAAGGAGTCCAGGTGAAACATGGCTCGTCCCCAGCTGTTGATGGATAACGTGATGCAGAGGATCCCGATGATGTTCATGACTATGCCAGTCTTGGCCTGTGGGGAGAGATGATGCAATCAGACATGTGACTTGCCAAGTTTTTTTTTAATGAATAAGCAATTATACAGTTATGAAATGTCACAATGGCCCTGTGGGCTGAGTTGTAGGATTGCGAACAGGCATACAGGCCACAGGAACAAAATGGGACCTTATAAAGTTGTGAGTAAAAAAAAAAAGGGAACACTCCATTCAGACTACACAATGATCTCTAAAAAATTTAAAGCCTTGTGGCCACATCAAGATGAAAAGCGGTTTTCGTCGTGCAGCACAACTTGGCTGGATGACTTCCGCCTTAACTATATAGTATCTGCCCCCACCGCTCATCCATTTTCCGGCCCCATAGCTTTGGTGCACATCCAGTGGAATAACTCACCATGTCAGAGACCTTGAGGTAACCATGGGAAAACACAATGGCGTTGGGAGGGGTTGCCACGGGGAGCATGAAGGCAAACGAGGCACTGAGAGTACAAGGCACCATGACGTACAGCGGGTTCATTCCGATTGACTGGGACTGTAATTAAAAGAAACATATGTTAGCCCGACACCAGGAATCCTACTGAGCCTTCCCCAAAGATTTTCTTCCTATGGGATCTTCTTCTTCGAGGCACTTTCTCTCTTTCTTTCTTTTCTTTTCTTTTTTTTTGGTTCTCCAGAGCCTCTGTTGCCATAATCACTGGCTCGTAATTCAGGTCCAAGTGCTGGTTCCTCTGCTCCAAAGACCTTCATTAAAAGCATTTGGTTTCAGTTCTCAAGACTTTCATTAAGTGGGTGTAATGAAGCTTCAGCACAGCTGAGCTGGGTGATGTGGCTAAAACTGACTCATGTCTGCACAAAAGGCCAGACATGATCCATCCGCACTTATGTGGCATACAGCCAGATAGCACAAGCTGACACATTACACTTAAGTTCAGGTCGTTCAGCACTGTTTCACATGCTTAGAAATAACGTTCTGGGCAATTGAGGGAGTTACTGCAAAGCAGATTAATTTAACAGAACAATAAAAAGATACGATGCTTCCATTATTACACCTGATCATAAGCAACGGACACCTGCTTTTGAGGGATAAAGACAAAGATTGTTGCCCAGTTGTTTGGGTTTCACACACAAATACTTGCTAAACACAAATGACAGTATTATCATCAACAACAGCAACTGGGGATTACAACTTCTTTTCCAATACAGTGTATCAGTAACATGTCACCATTTTCTAATGTGGCTTTTACACGTCTTTATATTGATCTTTAATGATTTTCTGCTGGTGGACCAGACTCATTTTATGCAATCTAGATACTCTTGATAGACATACTGTATGTTTATCAACAACTTTGAACTTTAAACCTTTAAAACTTTAAATACTGCCTTGCTATTTAATTGGTTGTTAGAAAAAAATAATAATTTGTGAACCTGAACCCTATACTGTAGCAAAATATATTGAGCAGAGATACTGTGGCGGCACTAGCCTGGTTGCACTTTTGATTTGGTCCATAATGAGTGATTGCCCTCAAAAACCACCATACACAATACATTTGTTCAGTACTGGCTGAATTACCCTTCATGTGCGCTACAAAATTGTTGGTTGACACTGTCTCAGAGAGACTCTCACGGACATGAAACCACACCACATTACACTACACTACCCTACTAGCAATCAGTGGAGTTTTTGGCACCCTACTACTCTCTCTCTCTCTATTGTGAACGCCTCTATGAGACTTCATACCCCCCTACTGGCTTTGGCTCTGAGTAAATCTCATTCTCAATGCTCTCACTTGACACATTCCACACACAGTAGCGCTGCCGCACACTGAATACACAAATGCTGATCAGTGATGCAATCAGTCAGAATGGAATGGGGGGACTTGGACACAGACTCACACTTTCTCACACACACACACACACACACACACACACACACACACACACACACACACACACACAGACACACACACACACACACACACACACACAGCACACACACACACACACACACACAGCACACACACACACACACACACACACACACACACACACACACACACACACACACACACACACACACACACACGCACGCATGCCCTCACACACTATGACACTTGTTGAAGAGGCCCAGAGGAGGGGGCCACTAAGTAATTCAGCTCTAGTAAGTTAGCTGACAGGAATGGGCAATCAAGCATGTAAATCCAGGCCAGTTGTCTACTGGGCGGTGTGTCAACGCTCCTCTCCCATTGGCAAATGCTTCTTCAGGGCATCCACTGTGCTGGCTACTGCACCAATGGGATGCTATTATCCATCAACAGTATGGAAGGAATGATTTTGACTGACCCTGTTGGAGGGTTTTGTTAGATCCCCATAGGACATTCAAAGTTCTTTTACTTTTCTTTTTTTTTTTTTTTAAACACCACCATTTGGGGAAATAGAATTTCCGTAATGCACTCATGAGTCATTTCCTCCTAAAAATTGAGCATTTCTTCTTTTTCTCCAATTCATCTAGTCATTCTCTAAGTCTGAAGTTAAGCTTCAGCCTAGCATAGATCATTGAATCAGATTAGACTATCAGTATCTTGCCTGTTAGCTGCAGAGGCCGCAGATCTTAAAAACTACCATCATAATATTCATTTTGGACTTAAGTTTGACTCATTTACATGATGATAGTGCTTTGAGTTTCACTTGAACTGATCACGTAATTGTAGACATCTCATGTTTCAGTTTATGAGACATTTATGAGACAGTTTATGGAGACATCATCGGAAGGCCTTTACTTACCATGGAGGCCAGGACTGGGAGGAAGAGGGTGGCCGTGGCCACGTTGCTGGTGCATTCGGTGAACGAGGCCATCAAGAGGCAGAGGATGATGACTATGGCCCAAGGAGGTATAGTGTGTAGAGGGGTCAACTGACTGCCCATTAGCTTGGACAAGCCTGATTGCTGGAAGAGCCGAGACAACAATGTGTTAGACCTTTTTGGTTTCTTAACTGCGTTGATGCTTGATCACTAATGCTGATACCTGTAAAATATGAGAGTAGTAGTAAAATAACATGAGCCAGGTAGAGATGTCGTACCTGTGTAGCACAGAACAGAACAGCGTGCAACATGCAACGGCATGCTTTAAACATAGACCTGTGTACATACAGGCTTTTGTTGGTTCTCTGACAGAATAAACTGTACTTTTTGCACTCAGCTTTGCCCGGACTCTTTTCCTTTTGGAAGAAGTTTGATTTCAACGTTTATAATGGTGTATTTTTGTAACGACGTGGGCAAGGTATTCGACTCTCGTTTCTGGCCCAGAGATCGTAAATCTGACAGTACATACAGGCTTTTGAAAAGTTTGTCAGAGTCAGTACTCACCTCACTCCCCCTGGCCAGGGCAAAGCCGCCTCCCAAGAGGAGCACAATGTTCCAAGATAGCTTCTTCTGGGCCACCTTCCAGCTGAGCAGGGCTGGGGCTGGGGCCGGGGCTGGGGCAGGTGTGGCCTGGGAATCTGTGGAGAGACAGAACTCAAGTCAGTCTGGGTGAAAGGTCAGCTAGTAGGAAGATCTGATCTGGATCAGTCTGATCCAGACTGTCAAGCTAAATTGAGACATTAATATTTAAATACATATAATAATGCATAAATAATAATAGTAGCAGATAATAATAGTAGATTTTTGAAATATAGCGTAATTGTACCATAGAGTGTGCACCGTATAGAAGTACAGCACATTCATATTATCATATTGTGTGTGTATTTAAAGTAGTCACCCTTGTTAAAACATGAGAGCCACTGCTTTAGTTGAGGTGGTTTTGACGGGAGGACAAAGAGCAGCACAGCGACGAGAACAGCCACTGTTGCATCCGTCACATATCTGAAAGTTTTTAAGGAACATCAACGTCAATCCAAAAAAATAAACTCTGTTCTGAAGATATTTCAAATCACATTCATGCACTGAAATAGTCAGGTAGTAGTTTATTGACATTATGTCTACCACTGCCCTCTGCCAACCTACAGTAGGTCTAGGCTTGGGTGCAATAAGCTAAGATTACTGAGGTGCGTACTCTTTCTCGGAGTTGAAGACGTGGGTGGCCCATCCTGCCACAAAGCCGGGGTCGCGGGTAAACCACAGCACCACCAGCAGTGAGAAGAGGCCCAGCACGCTGAGCTCGCCAAAGGACATGGGCCCCAGCTGGCGATGCTCCTCACGGATAACATTATAGGCAGCAATCTCCTTCTCAGACTTCTCAGCACCACAGCCCCATGTCTTCTTGATGCTGCATAGAAGAGAGAGGGATAGGGGAGAAAGAGAGAACAAGCGATAGAGACAGAAGAGATCGATAGAAAGAGAGAGAGAGAGAGAGAGAGAGAGAGAGAGAGAGAGAGAGAGAGAGAGAGAGAGAGAGAGTGCAGGTGATGAGCAAAAAAAAAAAAGTTGGACAACAATAAGCTTGGTGTGGTGTGGTGTGGTGTTCAGCATCGGGAAAGAAGAATAGAAATATCCCAGTAAGATGATAGGCCCTCTGGATTGTGGTTTTGTGTATCGGAAATAGAGCACTTTGTCCCATCAGATGCACTCACTTGAATCCCATGAAGACAAACTGGAGCCAGAGCCAGGCCATGGTCAGCATAAGGATCATATTTGGAAAGGCAAAGCCAAACCAGGAGGCGAAATTGATGACATCGCCATTCTGAGGAAAAAGCCTGGAGGAGTGTTTGAAACCACAAGAATTATGAAGGCAAGACAACAGAGAAATACCATAATCCCAACAACTACTGACCAACAGAAAAATACTATAATCCCAACAGCTACTGACGCAATCATGCTCTCATGCAGTCCTTAATGACCCACACTTAACTGGACGCAGAGTAGGTGTGGATGTGTGTGTGTGTGTGTATATGTTTGAGTCTGCGTGTGTGTGTGTGTGTGTGTGTGTGTGTGTGTGTGTGTGTGTGAGTGTGTGTGAGAGAGAGAGAGAGAGACAGGGAGTGTGTGTGAGTGTGCATGTGTTTGAGTCTGTATGTGAGTGTGTGTATGCATTTGAATCTCTCTCTGTGTGTGTGTGTGTGTGTGTGTGTGTGTGTGTGTGTGTGTGTGTGTGTGTGTGTATGTGAAGCAGGGCTAAGGTACAGTAAGGTGTCCAGCACTCTTTTACTCACTGGTTCATCTGTCCCTTGAGCACCAGGTTTGGTCCAGTGCCGGTCAGGGTGGCTGTTCCTCCGATGCTGGCGGCATAGCAAACGCACAGAGTCATGCCTTTACACATCCGCCTCTTCTCCAGGCCCTCCATTCGTCTGGCTGCGTCCACTGAGGCATTCAGTCCATTCACCACCACTGTGGCGGCACAAAGGGACATTTACTCAATACAAAATGGCTTATAGGTCTTGGCTTGTGTCGTAACAGTGTTGGTGTGACATATTCTATATAAAACCGGGAGCAGCCAAGTGAAACATAACTATCAATGAATGTGCCAGTGTGTATTACCATGGTACCAATGATATTGATTTTCACATTTTCTGCTCAAAGCAAACAAAAATACTCCCTTTTCACCCAAGCAGACTTAACCTCCTTACGAGTGACACTCTCATGTGTAAGCAAGCTTTCTTAGATCATTTTGACTTTGATATTGACTTGTTTACATGCATACCAGATACATACTGTACTGTAACATACTGTAGCCTACATACATAACATAATTAAAAATGAAATCAAATAATGTCAAAAGACATATCTCCTGTTATGTGGATATTTAATTCCCTCACCATGACCATCCCTCTGCTTCTCAGACTGTTTGTACTCGGCCTCGGCTGGGCTGTCAGGCTCATCGGCGGAGAGGATCTCTGGCATCTCCGCATCGTTGCTGTTGAGCTGCTCGAGCACAGCCTGCACGATGGGCACCATCATGGCCGTGGTGGCCGTGTTACTGATCCACATGGACAGGAAGGCAGTGACTCCCATGAATCCCAGCATCAGGCTGCAGTCAAACCAAACACACACACACACACACACACACACACACACACACACACACACACACACACACACACACACACACACACACACACACACACACACAGGCTGGGTCAGAGAAACACCAGGACAGGAGTCTGCATGGACAATGACTGGACTAGCCATGCAAGCCATCAATCACCAGTCTCAATCACTTTTATCATGAATGATAAAATTTAATTCTAAAGTGAGATATTGAACATTTAAGTGAGATGTGTTGCAGGTGAGTTTTTCTCTCTTTTTTTGAGCCATCGGAAACGCAGGTTCACTCACAGTGCTGGCCGAACTCCGACTATGAGTAGCACTCTGAGAGCAATTCGCTTGTGCAAGTTCCAGTGTTCGACTGCCACAGCCACCATCAGACCACCCACAAACAACATGTTGGTGTCTTTCAAGTATTGCATGCACACCTAGGAGGAACATTGACAAGTTAAACAAGTCTAAGAAAACCAAAACACATTAGCACACGCTGGTTTTCCAGTACATGGAATAGGCTAGGAAATTAGATCAGCAAACTAGCCTTTGGTGTAAATAAATAAAGGTCTTATTAGCTGATGAAAGTTAGCCTGACATAGCCCGCCCATAATACGAATGTTCTAGGTGAAAGTACCTCTTTGGAGGTCATGATTCCGAACATGGGGAAAAGTATTGCAGGCAGGAGAGCAGTGATGGCCAAAGGCAGGGCTTCTGTGCACCAGTACACGGCCATCAACACAATCACATACGCACAGCATGCCTCCTGGAAAAACAAAATACAACACACACCATCAAAAACACACACAAAACATCATGGATCATTTTTTTTATTGTCACATACAGTAGCCTACATACTGTAGTATGATTATTGTAAAAGATGTAGTGCAGTGAAGTTGCAGCTGTCACCCAGTTTCTCCTGGCCATTCATAAATAAAAAAGTCTAAGGTTTATCTGTAAACACCCATGCTTTTCTTTTTGATGTGAAATGCTTACTGCATAATTACAACTGATGTGCTACACCTGCAGTGTCATTGCAATAACATAGCATCCAATTGGCTATACCAGGTTAAAATGCCCAACAATTCCCCTTACCCCAAAGGCATATGGCACATGGTGCCATGGATGATACACTAGGGAAAAACACAGGCTCTCTGTGGCTTTGCTGAGAAGGGAATGCCCTGAGACTGTCCAACATGGCCCAGTACTGTAGGTCAATACAAGACTGACTGCCTGGGCCTCAGGGTCCCATACAGGCCAAAAGTTCATCAGGCCCCTCATACTCTAAATTATATGGGGCTTGCAGAGAAAGTGTTCCTGTGAGAACAAGTTCTCACGGCCCACATAAAATCTTCACAGGCCAGCAAGTAGAAAATGTGTTGTTGGCCCGGCTAGGGAAAAACCACAATGGCTTCATACTGGACATTTGCTTTCCGCAGAAAACACACTTTGGGCTGTGTCTATGATCATTTTCAAAGAAGACAAAGACCACACAAGTACATCTGATATATAATTTTATATCTGATATATATTGAGGCAAGAGAGTGTTTCTCATTGAGCTGTCAAATATAATATTTGATTACCTCTAGTTGCTTTCTGCATATTCCCATCTTTCTCAGGGTTATCACATCACTTTTGTTAAACATCAGTTCACCACATATCTGATTCTGCACTGATAGCATTATAATCCCCCTCCTTCCTCACTTCAGTTAGTAATATCACTTCCAATATGCCCAATAAATGGGGTTTCTCTGTTTGAAATAATACCCAGTATCCAAACCTCAATGTCCCATACAATATTGCAATATTAGATAGACTATAACATGTCTGCTCACAGACCGAATGGCTTTAGTATCACTGTTGTATTGATTCCATACATAAGCAATTGACATAAGGTAGCTATATTGTCAGAGCAGGTCATGGACCTTTGGTGGAACATAAATTGCATTGCAGGATTTCTCAGAACACATTAATTAAATAGTTCCTTAAGTAATAAAGAATGGTTGTGCATAGGCATAGCAATTCCTTAGGTTAATTCTACCAAGACTGGTTGGAGGGAAGTAAAAAAGATGCAGAGAAATCTTGAATGACATTTGCAGGTCAGGTAAGATACTGCACCTAGTTAATGCAAATGCAAAAGACCCCATTCAATAATACTATCTAGAATCTATTTATATGATACTATCAATGTGTTGTGAGATAGGATGGAATGGAATGTTGTTTCTCTTGGGTCTTTTGTGTGTTGCCTATTATTAGATAGGCCTAATTGGCCAGTACATGGAGGAAATAAGAATATAGGCATACTAGCCTACTGCACTTGCCATACAAATGGCTTCATGTTCCACACCTCCTGTGATGCTGCATTTATGAAACTATGAAACTCTTTTTCAAAGCGTGTCACAGTACACAATTTAGGCTAGTTTTCATAATGGGCAACATTAGATAGTAATTTCACTGTACAATAGGCTTAAATATAAAATATAAAGTTATAACCTCCAATGTTATACCATACATGGAGCCACACCAGTTTGAAAATTACACTTCAGATAATTTAAAACATGCCTATGAAACAACTGGAACAGCATAGCCTACAATTCCCAGGATTCACAGAAAACACCTGACCATAAGTTCCCACGCTACATAAAACCTAGATAGTAGGCTGAACACCAACAAAGGGTTAAAATAACAAATCTCATCATGCATTATGCATTTGGCAGCCCCAGTAATACAGTTCCCATAGGTTATGCCTGAACTTTCAACATGTTAAGGACTAAGCCTGATTATCTAGGATAAACTTAGGCTAAAGGAAATTAAGTGAATGCAATCACTTTTCCCAAAAGGATGTTTTCACAAATGTAGGTTTACCACAACACAATGTCATTTACAGCCAAACTAGCCTATTAAATTTACAACATAGCCTAACCCTTTAAAACATTTTAAAGCATTACAATTGCCCTAACATGTATATAAACTCACCGCTGTTCCTATAACAAGTGGAAGGGGGAGAAGCAGAGATGGTGTTAACCAGAGAATCATTCCATTCTTCACATTCTTAAAGGCTTTCAGTGATGGTGCCATCCTGCAGCCTAGACGCAACAGGGGTGAAGAAGTTGGATGCTGCTGGAGCCGTCTTTTTAGAGACAGCCGGCAAGAGAGAGAGAGAGAGAGAGAGAGAGAGAGAGAGAGAGAGAGAGAGAGAGAGAGAGAGTAGAAGGAGGGAGGGAGAGAGGTTGGCCAATTCACAAGGACGACCGCTGAAAATTTGCCTAACATCCTTGCACAGTCGTTATAGATAGCCTAGGCTACTTTACAAGTGTGCACAGTTGCCTTTTGGCTATACCAAACTAATAAATTTCGCCTGAAGTGATGAATGATCTAGCCTACATTCGTTCTTTCAACTTTTGAACTTTTTAGACTGGGAAAGCAAAGCAGCGTAATGTAGCCTATCTCCTAAATTAATAGCTCACTTAGGCTACAGTTTACCAGGTTGCATGCGCCATTATAAACAGTAAATCCACAAATACAATATCGCATTTACTGTAGCGGAACAGGTCCTGCAGACATGATTAGGATGCGCCTCTCCGCGAGTGCAAAGTTCTGTCTTTGTAGCCTAAGCTTACATTGCCCTCTTGTGGTCGAAACAGGAACATGCAGAAAAAAGACACGTAAGGCTACGTCTACTTTCTTTTGGGCTAGAACTAGAAGTGGTGATAATATAACATTGTCCCCTTCCCATGGGTTAAAGTGGGATTTGGAAGTAGGGGAACTCTCAAATTTTGTGTCGGCACAGACAAAGACAAATGTATAAGAATGGGGTGATATCCTTCATTTATCTGAGGTGCCAGTACTGCGTTCCCCTGTGTTCCCAGTGTTCACCCCCACTTTAACCCCTGCCCCTACCTCAAGTAGGCCAATTTTACAAATAATCAGTGGTTAAAGTGGGATTTGGGGGGGGACTCTCCTATTTTATGTCGGTACAAAGATAGAACAATGAATAGAAGAAGAATGGGATGATATTGTTAATTTATCTGAGGTGCCGGTACTGCGTACTCCCGCGTTCCCCCCTACTTTAACCCCTGCAAATAATGGTTGATGTAGGTAGAGAAGGCAAATCAAGGACCTTAGGCCCAGCAGTCTGAAATATGAAAGGCCAATCTCGCATAGGCCTAGGCCCCAAATGCTTCTTAATGGGTTGCCTTGCACCAGGCCCGGTTCTAGACTTTTCGTTGCCCTAGACCAGTGTTTCTCAAACTGTGGGGCGGGCCCCACTAGTGGGGCGCAGACACATGACAGGTGGGGTGCGAGACATCTCTTTGTGATCGACCGACAGCCGCACCAAGCCCAACCAAATCCGTCAGATATGCATATATGACATAAAATTGACCTTTCCAATGGTGTTATTTGCTAGTTGCTGTGATGAGGGGTTTGAGAGAAATTTGGCTTTGAATTAGTAACATGAAAATTCTAATGTTGACAAAAATCCTGTAGCCTACTCACAAAGTATTCCTCATGGAGATAATATGTGCAAATTGAGTCTTACAGGTGGGGCGTGAAAATTCTTTGATTTCCAAAGTGGGGAATGACAGAAAAAGTTTGAGAACCACTGCCCTAGACCAAATTAAGTTTTGCCCCCTTTTTTCTAGAAATATAAGAGAAAAAATTGAAGAAATATAGTAATAACTGTACTGTGATTCCCCCCTGATATTTGGTGCCCTATTGTTCGGCTAGTTCATCTATGCCTAGAACCGGCCCTGCCTTGCACAAACCTGATTTGGGCTATAAGCCTACTATTAAAGATTTTAATAGGCTACTGTTGCCTACACACAGTTGATCACAAAGGTGGGCCTATTGGCTAAAAAAGTGTTTGTGATAAATACTGTCTTTCATTGTTTTATGGATAGTCCTAGGTGTGTTGTGTAGGCAATTGATAAAATGAAAAATATTTTCATCATTAAACATGTCCCTATTTTATTTCTTTAAGCCAATGCTGGTCCCTGACTTTTCCCTGATTTTCTGGACCCTTTTTTCTACTTTTGAAATTGTTTCTGAGGAAATTGTAAGCCTATTCGATATTATTTCAAAGTCTGGTGACCTTAGGCCTACCTTCTTAATAGCCTAAATAAATAAACCTTATGGTTAAGACTAGGCCTAGGGATTGTTGTTATTGTTGGCAGCATATCATCGATTGGTAGGGTTTAAAAGAAAGGGAAAAGTAAGCCTCCAGGCCTACAGTAGCCTACCAGAATAATACCATTAAAAATTAATGGTATAACCACTATAAATGTGGAAAAAAAGAAGGAAAGAAAATGAAAGACATTTTGAATGGTCACACTCTTTCTTAGGTTTTAATTAGAGCTCAAAAATGTAGATTAGCCTGCTGAATTAGGCCCTGCCCGCATTTCTTAGAACCTTCACGCGAGTCAGAAATCAGAAGACAAATATGTCACGAGGTGGAGATTAAGGCCATGTTCACGAGACCATGGCTTGCGTAGTCCTTCTACCGGTGCGCACACAAAGTCTCGGAGAATGTGGATTTGGATTTTAAAAAGTAGTTTTATATTACTTCCAATAAAATACAGTTACAGTAACAGACGTTTGCCACTGAAACGAAGATAATATACGCGATGGTGCGTGCGCATTTGAAGAGCCTCACTTTCCCTTCGATGTGACATTAACATTGCTGCTATTGCCATTGCATCCATATTCTGGGAAATCTTTAAACACTTATACATACAAAAAAATACACCATAAAATACTACAACAGTTTGATTTTGTTTTAAAATAATGATTTGTAGATTAGGCTAAATGTTGATTTCCTCCTTTAGCTTGGACATTCTTGAACATATCCACAGCTGAGTCTGTCACGTGAGTTTTCGACGCAACAACATGGCTCCTATCATCAGAGTGGGACAAAACATCTCTGGGTAGCTACAGAGCTGCAGATGGATCCTGCAAATAACGCGTAATTCACCATCAGAAAATAACTGGAATTAGTGTGCATGTCAAGGAATATATTACTGACTGTTCGAGAGATAAATTATGGGACGTGGCTCTATATTGTCAACTGTTACGCTGAAGCCGGAGGTACGTGAATTATTATAGGCTAACATAAGCTAATTTAGTTTGGCAAGTAACGTAAGCAATCCTAATACAGTTCCTTGTTTACGTGCACTTGATCGAATCATCTTACACATTAATTGAATATAATCACAATGGAAATTCAACGAAGGCCTTGTCATTTTTTTTTAAGCTATGGGCTACTGCCGTTTTATTGCTACTTGCAACTCAGTTTCTTACAAAATGAAACGAAAACAATGTTGATTTTAAAGTTATGCAGCAATTAGACCCATTGTTATAATGCTGATTTCGGTTTAAATCGCACAATACTATGTGTGCCTAATTGCACGTTTGTCAGGGCCAATTCCGTCTGTTCATCCATTGTGGGGCACATAGATGGTTGCAATTTCCTGTACAGATGATGGTATCATGTGATCAGAAGAAATGCATTATAGAAAAAAACTGAGCTGAGTAGCTAGTCTGAAAGATTTGGTTTTATCTACATCGACTATATTGTATACTCTTAATCGTTTAGACAGTTGGATTGATGTATTTCTTGTTTATTTGTTTGTTTCTTTCTTTATTTCTGTACCTTTTACCTTTGAGGAAGTGTCTCCACGTCTACATGATAGTGTTCTAATGTGTTTTCAGGAACTGTGAACGAGTTGTGAAACGTGCCCAGATCATTCTAAAGTGAAATGGCATGAGATTTATTCTCCAAAAGCAAAACAGTGATGTTTGAAGAATAGGATAGTGTGTCCTATTGAGTCACAAGACGACCAGCAACATGGAGTGGCTGGCAGCCGCTGTGGAGAGGGACCTCGGGTTGGATCAACGCCAGTTGGGTCCAGGACCACGCCCTCATGAATTGGTCGCCCTTGTTCCAAGTCGCTGGGTGATGGGATTAAGGGAGAAGAAAGTAACCCGGTGTGCGCGCTTTGATGCCAACTGCGACGCAGAAATCCCCACACTCCTCCAACGTTCACAGGTGAAGTTACCAGCAGGATGGACACGGGTCTGCATCCAGGGCCTCAGGAAAAGCAAATTGGGCTATCGTTTGACAACGGATCCTGGATGCTATGGTGAAGCACTTTCCCAGGACTCATTCATGAAGGCGATGAGTGGGATATCCCACAGCAACGTCAGGTATTGTTAATCATAACTGTATGACACTTTACTTTGAATGTGGATTTTTTTTGTTTGTTTAAATGCTTTCTGTTTAGTTGAATCTTCTTGTGTATGTATATATATTCTGTATATATTAAATTTTTGTTCTATGCAGGTGAATAAATGATCAATTCAATCTATATTACTATTTATCCATCTGCAGATACCTATGGCGTGAGGCTCACCGTATTCGTGTGCAACCTTATGCTGGCCCTGTTGAGCATACACAAGTGCAGGCTGTTGATGCAGTCCGACAGGCATTGCAGAAGCTCTTTTGCATCACTTTCTTGTCAACTGACAGGGTCTCCCCATCTCTTTCTCCAGCCAGGGAGAAGGAGAGGGAGAATCTGTTCTTGTCAAGCTCTGCTGCCCCCAAACAGAGCACTGACAGTCTGTGTCCAAATGTGGTCCCTGCAGAATGCTTGCTGGAGTCAGGAGATGTGCTGTATGTGGTCCTGCCTTACACTCAATATTCCCTTCACGACATTGTATCATACAGCCCAGCAAAACTCTCCAACAGCCACGCTAAAGTGCTGTTCATTCTGTACCAGGTGCTCATTGCTATGCGGGCTTACCAGACTGCAGGCCTATCATGCGGCGAGTTATCAATGATGGACATAGCAGTGGATGAGCAACTCTATAGTCGCTTAAGAGTGTCACTGGCACACTATGAGGAGTTGGGTGAGCACAGAGATGCTGCTGACTACATTATTGGTAAACAAGTGCCAAGAAGTATTGCGGTGAAGGACAATGCACCTGTCAACAAGGGTGTCAGTGAACATTTATGCAAAGATTGTTTTGATGAGCTCAAGTCTATGGTCTTAGACTGGGTCCATGGTCGTGTCAGCAATTTTCGTTATCTGATGGAGTTAAATAGACTGGCTGGAAGAAGACAAGGGGACCCAAACTATCACCCAGTCTTGCCATGGGTAGTTGATTTCACTGTGCCATATGGAAAATTCCGTGACTTGCGGAGATCTAAATTCCGTCTCAACAAAGGTGACAAACAGCTGGATTTCACTTATGAAATGACCAAAGAAGCCCTTGCAGCAGCATCAGCTAATGGTGGAAGTGGAGGCCATTTCTCTGGAGATCTTGGCGTGTCAGTGGGAGCTGTTGGCACAGGGCCGTCTGACCACCTTCATGTGCCCCATCACATCTCCGACGTGTTGTCAGACATCACCTATTATGTGTACAAGGCCAGGCAGACACCCAAATCTGTGCTGTGCAGCCACGTTCGATCCCAATGGGAACCCAACGAATACCCAGCCAGCATGGAGCGAATCCACAGCTGGACCCCGGATGAATGCATTCCAGAGTTCTTCACAGACCCTTCCATATTCCGCTCCATCCACCCAGACATGCCGGACCTAGAGGTGCCGCCCTGGTGTAATTCATGCGAGGAGTTTGTGGAGGTACACAGACGCCTCTTGGAGAGCTATGAGGTATCTCAGCAGCTACATCACTGGATTGACCTCACATTTGGCTACAAACTGACAGGAAAAGAAGCAGTTAAAGCAAAGAACGTGTGCCTGCACCTGGTGGATAACCACACTAACCTGTCCTGCTATGGTGTAGTGCAGCTGTTTGATCAGCCCCATCCTCCCCGCCTTGCTCCTTATCAGTATGCCCCACCAGAACCTCCATATCTTGGGCCTGCGACTGTTCCTTCATGGCAAGTCCCATCTGTAACATCAATGACAGACGTTGTGGATGGCTTGGTGCCAGAGGCCACAGGCTGTGAGTCCAGTGGCTGGACAGTTGTTGACAAGGATGATGACCTTGAACAGGGAATGGAAGCCCTGGACTCTTTAGGTGCACCTTCAGGCACCCCTTCGTCAACTTCATCCTCTGTTCCTGTTCCTTTAGTTAACCCTGCTGTTGGAAAGGCAAGTCTGGAGCATTCAACCCTGGCAGTGTCTCCATCACCAGGTTCCCTGCCGACTGAGGGTTCAGGAAGCATCACCAATACTTTGGGTTCTGGCATTCGAAGCGCCATGAGAGGAAGCACTAACAAGAAGCATGGAGAGAGTAGTCATGGGGCTTCAAATCCAGAGGATTTTAAAATTACCTTGCCAGAGGGATTCAGTCCACTGCAGCCTTTAGAGGAGTTGGAGAAGCTGAATAATTTTCTTGTTAAGGGTCTGCACGCACAGGTTTCATATTCCGTTGAGTCTGGCACACACAAGGCTCTAATGCAAACAGCGCCAGTCTCACTCGCAGACCTCTTTCAGAGGGACGTGCAAGCCTTGGGGGTGATCATCGCAGAGATTTTCTGTTCATGCAAGCTCCGAGGGGTAAAATCAGGCTCTTCTTTGAGACAGCGATATCAGGCTATCATGAAACTGTGCTCTGCTAATTTAAGGGATGTCCCATTACCACTTCATCATGCCCTGGAGAATCTTCTGCATATCCACAGGCACTCGAAATCAGACAATGTGCACTCCTCTTCATACCCAATACTGTTCAAATACGATCCTGTTTACGAGGGCCTTCCGCCACCGAACCCCTGGCAGCTGCTCAGCCCTGCTCTCTCCCCGTTGCCTTTTCCAACATATTTCCCCTCCCTGCACAAGTTCATATTCTCCTACCATTCTAAGATGGAGTCTCCCAGTAGTGCTCAAGGTCGCGACATTGTGTTCCATTTGTGGCAGCAGCTTGAGACCCTGCTGCAAGGCAACATCACTGCAGAGGGACTGGAGATCCTTCTGCCTTTCGTGCTCACATTAATGATGGAAGAGTCCACTGCAGTGTATGCTGCTTGGTATCTCTTTGAGCCAGTTGCTAAGGTCTTGGGCCCACGCAATGCCACTAAGTACCTCTTGAAGCCACTGATTAGCGTGTATGAGAATCCGAGGTGTTTGCGTGGCCGTTTCTACCTCTACACCGACTGCTTTGTGCTGCAGCTGATTGTGCGACTTGGATTGCAGGCCTTCCTGAGCAGCCTTCTTTCCCATGTCCTGCAGGTCATCACAGGTTTTGAGGGCTGTAGCAGAAACTCTGACTCTACCTGGGGAGTAGTTAAAACTCTTAGAGGTGTCCCTGGTTTGGGAGAGGATGAGGAAGAGTATTATGAGTGTGACAATGGCTCAACTTCTGCGGTCAGTGCAACTGGAAAACCAGGAGGTGGTAGTGGCACTGTCAGTGGAGGAGTAGGTGACCAAGGACTAGTGGACTTCTCCTCAGGAATAAGCCTGACCGACCAGGTCTTCCTGAATGAAGGCGAGGATTTCCAGAATGGTTTCTATGTCAACACCGGAAATGCTGGGGCCCCAGGGGAAGTGGGTCTCATTGGGAAGCAGCAGAATAGTCAGAATTCTGCCAATAAAGACACAGACCAGGAATCCCTTAGCGTGGGGAAACTGAGTGACAAGAGCAGTGCCAGTGAAATTTCCATTGGAGATGGAGACTCTGGTAGGGACCGGGCCAGCTTGAAATCTGAGGACAGCAACCAAGAACTTAAGCAAGCTAGCGATGGGGAGGATGGTGGCGAACTAGATGATGACGATGAGGACACTGTTGATGGTAAAGAAAGCAGAGTGCAGAGAATTCCCAGTCTGGAGCTTACTGTTACTGGCTCTCTGGAAGAGTCAGGGGGCACCGTGGCAACCCTGGAGGGAGAATTCCTGAATGGCATGGAACAAGGGGAGGTGGAAAAAAATATGGTGGCAGAGGAGGAGGAGCCAGACTCTTCAGAGGACTCTACAGAAAAGGAGCACAAGATCCTACTTGGTCAGTTCCTGACATTACTCTCTCAAAATTGCAAAAATCATGATTTCTTTTTAATTATAGAAAATTTGAAAATGTTATATTTTGTGTACTTATTAATGTATAATATAATGTTTTTTTTTAATGCATTTTGTGTTTTATAGATACTGTATGCAAGACAGTCAGATGGCTTTCAGCCAAACTTGGCCCTACTGTAACCTCCAGATATGTGGCCAGAAATCTCCTGAGGTTGCTCACAACATGCTATGTTGGTAAGCTGCTACACGATTTTCCACTTCTGACTAGCTCTTTAACTTGAAAGGTTTGATCTCATTTGCCCCTTTCCCCATAGGACCTGAGAAGCACCAGTTTGTACAGCCAGTGCCAGAGGAAAGCAGCCTTGAGAGTGGCGGCAGTGTGTATGAAAAAAAGCCAGTGGTTGGAGACCAAACGGCTGGCCCTGTTCTAGAATGTCTCATCTATGTAGCCCACCTGTATGGAGAACCTGTGTTGACATACCAATACTTGCCCTACATTGGTTACTTGGTAAGTTTTAATCATATTTCTTTGGATACCACTTTTTCCAATTTGGCACAAATGTAGATGTATTTATTCAGCAAAATACTAACTTGCTAATTCACTAAATCCAAAAATTCAGATGAGTGTTTAGTTTGATGGAAAGTGTTTGGTTTGTTATGATCTAAATTCATGTACTTTTTTTCTGTACCCTTTTAGGTGTCTCCACCCTCCTCCTGTCGTCTCAACACAAGGAAAGAAGCAAATCTGTTGGGAGCAGTGGTGCTAACCCAGAAAATCATTGTCTTTCTCTCGGACACCACATTAATGGACATGCTGATGAAGATCAACCAGGAGGTCCTCTTACCACTCTTGGACCTTTTGACATCTCCTCAGATGGGGTAGAGCTTCACATAACACCATGAATGTCAATGTCCAAACCACAAAGTGCTTTCCATTAGAGCCGCTATCAGTGTGTTCATTAGTCTGATGTTTCTACCCTGTCTCTGTGTGCTGTAGTTTCCCCAGCGGGGTGCAAACGCGCTCAGCATTGTGTCTGAAGACCATCAGCCTCATGGCATTGATCTGTCTGCGGATCGGCAGGGAGATGGTGCTGCAGCACATGGCAAAGACACTCTGCAGATTTTTTGAAGTATTTTCCCTTCTACAGTATCTGCAATCACAGGTAAATCAACCAGCAGCATGGTGAAAAGTGATGGTTAACAGTTGTTAGCTGAAAGTTAATAACATACTGTACTTCAGTGTTTCTCAAACTTTTTCTGTCATTCCCCACTTTGGAAGGCAGAGAATTTTCACGCCCCACCTGGAAGGTTCAATTTGCGCACAATATCTCCGTGAGGAATACTTTGGGATTTTTGTCAATGTTAGAATTTCTAATGTTACTAATTCAAAGCCAAATTTCTGTCGAACCCCTCATCACAGCAACAATTGACTGTCATATGTGCATATCTGACGATAGCTGTGAAGTTTCGGGGCATGGTGTGGCCATTGGTCAATTGCAAAGAGATGTCTCGCGCCCCACCTGTCATGTGTCTGCGCCCCACTAGTGGGGCCCGCCCCACAGTTTGAGAAACACTGCTGTACTTCAAGGACTCAAAGTTATTTTACACATTACATTTATGATGATTTGTAAATGCTTTATCTGATTCACAACCTATGTATTACAAGATGAAAGTGTTTTTATTTTCATTTTTAGATAGAGACTGCTCCTCGCAGGGAGGTGGGAGAGTGTATATATCTGGACGCTCGCAATCAGCATGGTGAAGAGGTCACCTGTGAGCTGAAGGTCCTGGAGGAGCTGCATGCTGTGTTCAATCCTGAGATGGCCTATGCATCTTACATTCCTTTCTACTGTCTTATTGGTAAGCCCCTCTTCTCAGAAATGGGTTAGGATAATGGATATCCTGTTGATATTTTTCTTTAATTGTCTCATTTTATGGATATGAACTCAGTACTGAACTTCCATTTGCATCAATCAACAGGTGACCCAGGAATTTGCAAACTGGTACCCAACCATGAACTGGTTTGGCGTCTCGGCCAGTCTTATCATGACAAAATTAGTCCAAGTAGCCCAGACCTCAACACTGCTGCAGGCCACAGACTTGAACACCCCTCCACCTCTGTGGGACTGTCCCCAGGCTCAGGGCGCCGTGTTACTCGCAGTCCCTTCCCTGCCCCTTCCTCCACCTCCACCCCACAAGGGGGAGACAGCCTCACCGAGTCAGGCACCTTTGGCAGCCGTCTTGTGGGCAACCGGATCCAGGTCTCCCGGGACTCCGAAACGGGAGTGAGTCCAAACTTGTCAGGCATGGATAGCTGGAGCCGCGCGCATCCTACTCTCGTTCCTCCAGTCACATCCTCATCATTTAGCTCATCCTCCACTGTTCCATCCTTCTCCGTGTCCTCCTCTTGGGTGCTTGGCTCCACGACAGAGGACAGCGCCCTCAAGCAAAACTTGCCCCTGAGCACACGAGCCCTCCAGGGCAACTGGCTGGCCTACTGGCAGTATGAGATCGGTCTCAACCAGCAAGACCACTTCCACTTCCACCAGATCCGACTGCAGAGTTTCCTGGGTCACACAAACACGACCAAGTGTCTGGCTCCACTGGCGGGCGAGGACTACTTCCTGTCGGGCAGCAAGGATAAGACAGTGAAGCTCTGGCCGTTGTACAACTATGGTGATGGAACACGTGAGATGGAGCCCAGGCTAACCTACGTGGAACACAAGAAGTCAGTGTTCTACGTGGGCCAGCTGGAGTCTCTGCAGGAGGTTGTGAGCTGCGACGGAACTGTGCACTTGTGGGATCAATTCACAGGTGAGCCCAAAACTCTGCTTGAAATTCATTATATCCTGGAATCCTTCATACCTAATTTTACAAGCATAATTATTTTCTTGTTGTTGATGCAGAGATTTTTGTTTGACAATAAATGGCTTAGTTATTATACAATAGTCTAAGTATTGCTATGTCTGTTTGTTTTAGTTCTTACTTTCAGTAGGTGATAGTGTTGCAGAATGGTTTATATGTGAGGCAGTAAAATTCTTTTTGCCAGCTCAAACTTCTCCTGTTTCAACATTAGGCAAGCAGATCCGTTCCTATGAGGCTTTGGATGGAAAGAATCCCATCACAGCCGTGACTGCCATGCCCGCACCGCATTGCAGTGTGGTGTTCGGCAGTGCCGACTCAGTCCTCCGTTTCATCGACCCTCGCAAACCAGGCCTCCAGGTACTGCCTCTCTCCACTGCCTCTGATAAAGTCACGTCCTCTCATTCTCCATACAGTCTCGTAGAGCGACGGGATTCCCTATCTACCCCTTCCGAGCTCTTTACGAATGTGAAATGCATCCTTCAAGGTTACTCCCTCCGTACGATCAAGTGTCTGAATAATTTATATGGCGAGTAATTGCATTGCTTGGCTAGAGTGTTTCCCGTTAATGCGATTCTCGATGTCTTCTCTTCCTGTCAGCACGAGTTTCGGCTGGCCTACAACAACATGAGCGCTGGGCTGATCCGTAGCTTGGCTGTGAGTCCCGGGGGACGCACCGTAGCGGCCGGCTTCTCCTCCGGCTTCATAGTGCTACTGGATGCACGCACAGGGCTGGTGCTGCGAGGATGGCCTGCCCACGAGGGAGATATCCTACAAATGAAGGTGTGTTTGCAGTTACATTTGTATGTGAAGCTGTGTGTGTGTGTGTGTGTGTGTGTGTGTGTGTGTGTGTGCTAGTATGCATCCTTTCTGTGTGTAGGTATGCAAATGAGGATGTGCTTGAATATATTTGTATGTTTGTATGCATGTGCGTGTGTATCTTCATTGTAAATTTACCTTGTTTGTATATGAGTGTGTGTCTAGTTTATATGTGAACGTTCTATGTTTAACCACTGTGTGGAGCTATTTATCAGTGTTTGTAGTGGGTGTGGGTGTATGGGTGTGTTGGTGGGCCTTTCTTTATGTTGTATTTAAGTAAGCCTTATTATTAATTCCGTATTGTTGGGTTGGGCATGGTGTGGGCATGGTGTAGCATGTCTTTGGGTAATGCATTACAGCCATCCTAATTAAATGAGGGATTACATGAATTAATCATTTGAATTCAAGAAGCTGTTTGATTAATAAACAGCTAACCACTAGAGTAGTCATTTGTATGTTCAATATGTTGTTTATTCATTTCTGTGCTTAAAGTGGAAACACCAGCTTTGAAGTCACATCAGGTTGTTGCTTTTTATGTTTTTGGCAGCTGATTCCATAATGGCAATACTCTGCAAGCAGTGTCTGATTTTTTTTAAAAACGGTGTTGCTACTTGACACTTTTAACAATATCAAACCACCAAAGATGAGATGACAACTTGGCCACAGGGACTCTGGCAGATTTATCATAATTTGTTTGTAGCTTTTTTTTCGAAACAGCTAAGTTGTTTGAAATCCTTTGTAGATAACGTTGAATCGTTGAACGTGAATCACTGTCTAAAATATATTGTACCGGGAAAAATGGTATCACTCTCTTTACGCTCTTGATTCTTTCACACATTTGTTGTTTTTATCTAGAAACTTGAACAAATGAGTAATGCTTGCCAGTACTGGTAGAAGTCATGGAACAGACAACGTAATTTGTTACGCTGAAACATTTTGCCTTGAATCAGGCAGAATAAACATCTCTGATCTACAGTCACACACTCATTGGTCACCCAGGACAGTGTGTTACATAACAGACATTCGTGGCTCTGATCTGGGTGTCCTCAGCCTGTTCAATCTCAGTTTGTTTCAGAGGGTAGAGATGTTAAAAGACCCAGTGTGGAAAAGTTTTAAGTTTCATGCTGAGTACCAGGAGATATTTTAAACCCATTCGTTACAAACTCTTGCAACAAAGAACCATATAAGTCCATATTTCAAAATTAAGAATACAAACATTTTAACACATATAAAATGGTAGTAAACCAGTCTGATATGAAAACCAGACTGAAGCCAGATATTATTCAAAAGTGCCTCAATAATATCTAATTAAACAATTTTGGTTTCAGACTGGTTTACTACCATTTTAGATGTGTTAAAATATTTTTTTCCAAAATTTTGAGAAATGGACTTATATGGTTCTTCATTGCAAGGCCTCAGTTATTTAACTGTTGGGAGAGAAAAGTCTCTCATGGTAGCATGGAGGGAAAGTTGTACTCATGGGTTTGTTCTGAAGCAGTCAACATAGACCAGTAGCTAAACAAACTTTATTTAACCCAAATCCACAGGTCAAGGATTCTGTCTCTGAGGCCCACGTTCAGGCAAATATGGACATGGATTAGTCATTAGAGAGGCTTCAGTGCAGATCTTTGCTCTTACATTTGGTTCAGACTATAATACTCTGACTCTTTTATAATTAATGAGCTCCATTTAATTGATGAACCAGTGGGTGAGATCTGGCTCTAGTTTAAATTTAACAGAAATCCATGCGTCACACAAAACTGAGAAAATGTAGATTAATCCAGATTCCTATATTATCTGTGCCTTTTTGTGTGTACGTACACACACACACACACACACACACACACACACACACACACACACACAGGGCATGGATATGGCCATGCATACTTGCATCAGTGATGTTTGTAATCTTGTGTGTCTGTGCATGTCTATTGCTAGGCAGCAGACGGGAACCTGGTCATCAGCTCCTCCTCTGACCACACCTTGACCGTGTGGAAGGACCTGGAACAGAAGCCTCTGCACCAGTATCGTTCTCCCTCGGACCCCGTCCACACCTTTGACCTGTATGCCTCTCAGATAGTCACCGGCACCGTGGCCAACAAGATTGGCATCTATTCTATGATGGACATCTCAGCCAGCCCCGCTAGCTTGACCAAGCTCAGCTCTGAGAACTTCCGCGGGACCCTCACCAGCCTGGCAGTGCTCCCCACAAAGAGGCTGCTCCTGTTGGGTTCAGAGAATGGGGCCATCCGGCTACTGGCCTGAGAGGCTGGCCAAAGACTTACCGGTTCAAGAGTTTTCTTTTCTCTGAAGCCTGTCTCCTGTGTCAGCTGTAGCTCCAACTCAGTTAAGAGTGACACTCTGGATGAGACCAGAGGAAAACCTTCAACTGTTTTTTCATTATTATTATTATTTTTATTTTATTTTTTTTGGTTAAGCTAAACTGGAGGGCCACGTAATTTTTTAGCCATACAAGCCTCATACAACAAGGACCTCACTTAGTATCCTTAAAGCACTGTTGGTGACCAAAATAGCATTTGTAAGAGAAAACCCAAAATCAAAGACAAGTTCATTATTAGTGAAAATGTGTAATGAAAGTCAAACTGTTTTATGATTATTATTTTTTTTTTTTAAAGAAAAAAAAATGGGTTTATCTTTAGACTGTAGTTACTGAAATATATGAAATTCCTTTCACTGACTGGATTGAATAATCTTTATCGGAATGGATCGCAAGAACTGCTCAGGAAAGAAGAGCCAAGTCCTAAGTGGTGATGTAGTGTTTACACTCTCCAATCAGATGTCTGACAACACCAAAAATAAAAACAACGACAAAAAACAAAAGCATCAGAGGAACAGATTACGCAAACACAAAGAAAGACACTGTGAGATTCATGGACTTCCCATCCTGTCTCCTGATAATGTCATAACGGCACCAGATGCACTCAACAGCTATGCAGTATTCATACGTAAAATATTTTTATTCTTCCATCTGCCAGATACACAATGTTTTTTTTTTTATTATTATTATTATTGTTATTATTATTCTCAAAATCCCCATGCAATTCGGCAATGCTTTCCAAGGGCAGTGTGTATTGGAGGGAGTGTCCTTCAGATGTTGGCTGGGCACACTGTCTTATTCAGTCACTTTAAGAGACTCAGGGCATCAGTGCCAAGGCCACATGCACAGCAGCGGTGGACTGTCTACACCATGAGTGGTCTAGCATAGCTCTGATGCTACGTGTTGTAGATACATTGAAATACTGGGGTTTAGATCTGCACTTACCGATAAGGCTATAGGCCATTTTTTATTTTAAATATGATGTATAACTTAATCAATACGGACTTACTGATTTGCATAGACAAGCCTTCAAGATCTAACTCCTTGCTTAACTTGCTACTAAAACCCATGTTTTTATACCAGTTGATAAATATTGCATCAGCAGTAACTGATGTAATTAAATGTACTAATGTAGTAAACTTTGTTTACATGTTTTGTAGGTCCCCTAACAATTGCATCATGTTTGAAATATGCAGTTTATATCAGTCCCCTGACTTAGTCAAAACAGTTGCATTAACAGTTTGTCTTGTAATGCTAGATAAAATATGTGTATCTTGAGACACAAATAATTATCCTTCTCTGGACTGTTTGTGTCCAGGACAGAACTGTTACTGCAAGACTACAGTAGATCTTTAACATCTGTTTAGAATCATGCCTAGCAATTCACTGGAAAGTGTGCACTGAAACAAACACATGCTTACAAACAATATGTGTGTATGTTAATTACAGAAATTGAATGGAAAATGCACCCTTTCTAATAGACTTGAGAGTATATTTTGAATTTTTAAATGTTGCCCTACCCCTCTTTGTATATGCCAAGAACAATATTTAGTGGTGAAACTGTCGATTATTCACCAATAGAAGAACTGTTTGTAATTCACATATTAGTCATTTTCCACATCAGGCATGACATATGAACCTCCTTGATCACACATTTCAGCCTTAAAGCCCAGATTTATGTATCTATGTAGAAGTCATTGTTCATTCAAGCGTTGGAATCTTAACCTCTGATTTTTTTTTATATGCCAATATCAAAAGTACGTAAACTTAATGAAAGTTGAATGACAATTGAATCAAAAGAAAATGTTGGTTTTACATGTCAATCTGTCCTTTTTGAGCACACAAAAGATCAAAACAAGCAAATGCTTATTTTATTTATTAACAGGTTTAATAAAGTATTATCTATACAATGATGAGCCAGCCGTTTTCATTTATCTAGATTCGCTACATAGCTAAATAATGTTACCACAATGTTATGGTAAATAATGATAATGCAAGCTTTGAATTTGTGTTGGGCCATTTCCCTCCTTGAAGTTCTTAATGAAGTGGAATGAAAAAATTAAACTTATTACAGGGTTTACTGTTCAGATGTTTCCACAGGATTAAAGTCTTATGTCTAAAAAACCCCCATATGACTACGTTAAAATTCTTTGTACATTCAGACTGAATTAGTTCAATCTTTTAAACTTTAGATCTCCAAAGTTTGACTACCTCGTGACTAGTCTAGAAATTATTTCCTTTGTCAGAGTTTATGCCAGTGATGATTGCTTTGGGATTGCTGACACCTGCGGCTGTGATTTTGGGTAATAATGCAGCTCAGATTTAGCCTGACATAGCCCGGCCATAATAGGAATGTTCATCCGTGTCCAAGGTCTGGGGACGGTCTTCGTGGGCATGTTTACATCGGTAGAGAGACTACCGGCCAATAAGCTTGCGCGACTATTACCCTTCCTGAAGTGGAGAGGCTCATTCTGTAACATTGAGGTCCATGACAGAATCCAAAAATTGCACCAAATTTCCAAAAGGCTTATTTTTCTGAGCAATGAATGTACATTTTGGACATGGTATCGTGATCTTCAAAGCCCCCCGTTCACTACTGTTGAGACCAGGGGCGCTGCTAGAAATTTTGGGCCCTATGAAAAAAATTTTTTGGGGGCCCCTCAAGTATTGATTTCAACATTCAAATTTTCTCTGGGCCCCCCTGTCAGTGCCAGGCCCTTAGAATCATCCTAACCTTTCCCCCCCCTAGCGGCGCCCCTGGTTGAGACTATATGACTCTCCATTCTGTAGAAAATAAAGTTATAATCAGGTGTGCTCCAAGTCTGTCAATGTGTTGAAGTTTTTTTTTCTTTTTAGATCATGTCAAAATTATACAATACATATATCAATGCCCATGGCGTACAAAATTCCAAAAAATTAATTACAGAGAGGCCTACTGAATGTAGGTTATTTGCGATCTCGTGGACTTGTGAAACATCATAAAACACAGCCGAAGTACTGTTCCAATTCGAAAGTTCACATTTACTCAAGTGCGCATGGAGTTCCCGGATGTCTTCTCGATTCAACCATTTTTTCGAGGAAGCATCGGATGGTGACTTCTGATAACTTCATATTTGTTTCATATTTGTAGGGCAGCTGCCATGGATGATGGTGTGTGTAGGCCTAGCCAGAGCCAATTGAAGGCACTTACGGGCCCCCAAGCAAACAGGGCATGGGGGCCCTTCACCTCCCATAAACACTTACAAAAATCACATTGTTAAAATCTTCAAGCTTTCATTAATATAATTATTTGTGTTGAACTTGCAATTGTCTGTCATATTTTATTGAAAAACACCACCAACTAAACAACTAAAATGATTAAACAGTCATTCTTTGGGGCCCCTTACAGCCTGGGGCCCCAGGCAATTGCCTGGTTTGCCTGTCCTGTTGCGACGGCCCTGGGCCTAATCTACTGTTTGTCAAGAATGCAACTCATATCCTGGAACTTTGCTTGAATCATTTCCTGTTTTTTTTTTTTTTTTTGTCTCCATATAAATTGCACATCTGCCCAGTTCATGCTTTCAGATCTTCTCATGCTTTAGATGTTTGACCTTTAGATCCGTCTCAATATTTACATACAAGTAGTAGTGACTTATATGAGGCACAGATCAATTATAGTTGTAGATTAACTGCTTAAAGGGGACTTGCCAAACTACTGCTTAGGACTTCACATTGTCCATTTGTGTCTGTCTCTCCATTTTGGAGTGGATCAACAGAGTGTCCATCCTTAAATCACCACGGTAAGATACCAAATGTATTTTCAGACTCATTTCTCATACCTTCATATGGTGCCCATAAGAAAAGAAATGCATTTTGACCCTCTGATGTTAAAGAATGGTCTTGAAGTCTGTCCCTCTTCTTCACTTTTAACTGTCACGTGTCAGGGTGAAGAATTTTTAATGTAAATTTGCCAAAATTAAGCCGTTACTAATAGTAATAACTTTTAACCTAAAGGTGTTTTCCAAATTGTACAGCTCCTGTGACTATAGAAAACAAGTGTTATGTAAACACTTCTGTTGATAATAAGAGAATGAGTTCTGCTGTGACAGAGGATGTTGATCTGAGAAAGATTGAAATCTCAAAAGCTTTGTTCCATATACTCAGGAACTCCATTCATATTCATTAATAAGATTTCTGTGGAGATTGTGTTTACTCTGCTGTCTTGGTCGGTCTAAATTATTCACACTCTTTCTGGCAAACACTAACACTCCTGAAATGAGAAGTACTTTTTGCAGTTGTGCAGAGACTGAAATATTGCTCATTTGTCGAATGGCATTTGAGCAACAACAAACAGACCTTTAGCCTCTAAGCTTGTATTGATCTTGTTACTAGAATCATTGTACCTTGAGGTGAATGCTATTACTTTATCCCACTTGTGTAGTTTGTGTTTTTATGGTCTGGCATGCTGTTCTGTTGTTAACAAATAATTTGGAATTGGTATATACATCATTTACACTGTTCTAAGACCAATAGAAACATTATGGGTCCTTCCCCTTGGCAAAGGAAAAACAGACCAATCATAGCCTACTAATACCTAACAGTAAGTTAGACAAAGGCAAGTGCAGTTTTCATATTATACACCTAATGACATTAAGAAATACTAGTGGGGAAAACCATGTGGAATCATTTATAGTTAAGTGAGCAGCATGGATATATTGGATAGTTGCTGTTGGCTATGGAAACTGTTCAAAGTCCAGGAGGCCTTTTTTTGTTTGTTCATCTCTACCTTTATATTTTGGCTGAAAAATCCCTTTCCCTTTTTGACAGTCTGGCCGCTAGGACATGGATTACAGACTACTTTCCCTTCTACTGCTTTGCCATGTCAGACATGGATGGACGGTAAGGCCTTGCAATTCACTGTTAACAACAACACTGGTTTGGGTTGCAGGAGATATCATGCTCATATTTATGCTGACTTAAATATATTGTTGATGATTAATCACAGGATGAAGATGAGATTCAGAATGAACGCATCCCCTTAGTGCCACTGATCCCACTGATGCCCAGTAAGCCAATAGAGGTTCGCACCACCACTGATTATGAACACATTAACTATTATATGGTGCCAAGAGTTCCAGTGACAGCCACTGCTTTGTCTTAAATCATGCATGCTTTGTTTCAGGATTTTGGAACGCCGCCACCACCATCGTCATCCCCTGAACCCACGGGGGACAGCTCACAGTCTAGCACAGTTACACGTGAGGCGGCATCGGAAGAGGAAGCTGATGGCCTCTGTGCAGAGAGTGCCGATTTCTCCAGTTCGGAGCTCAAGGAGGCCATCGGAAGCGGGATCATGAAACTGGGTCTGAAGCTTATGGAGAATCTACCGACGGGACTGGAGCAGCCCAATGTGATCATATCACCTCTCAGCCTCTCCCTGGCCCTCGCCCAACTGGCCTTGGGTAGGGTGGAGTGCCAGCAGGCCTCAGTTCTCCTTGTTATTTTGTAAGGCTTACGACATAGCTGGAGGTTACTGAATGCACACCCTGTTCAGTACACTGACCTGATGCGGAAAACAAAACAAAAAAAAAAAACAGTTTTTTTTTCTTTTTTTCAAATTTTTCTAAAATCTTTCACTCCTCTCATCACCTTCAGTGAAACAGTGATGAAATAACACTGTAAGTGTAAGGTTGGGTGTGTATACCAGCCCATTAGCATCCTTCGCAAGAGTTTTCCACACCTGATAGATTCTTTCTGTGCACCTTTTTAGGAGCTGTAAATGAAACTGAGCAGTTGCTGTGGAAACACTTGCATGCAGACACTCTTCCCTGTTACCACAAGGGGCTACGTAGTGTCCTATACCATCTCAAGAAAGGCAACGTTCAGATTGCCACTCGCATGTACACTCAGGAAGGTAAGCGCATGGGGTCATTGATTGCTATCTGGCTACTTTACATTACAGTGCCTATGCTAAGGTAAAGCTAAAATTGGGGTTGCCAGACTAGGAAAATGCATGCACTGAGACCAAAATACTTTTACCCACATATGTAACTCCAGTTAATAGGGTGAATAACTCATTTTCATAAAAGGTTGGAATATCCCTTTAAAATATGAATAAACTACAGAAAATTAAACAGTATATGTAGTTTTAAGAATCATCAACCACATTTTGCCCCTGTTTCACCATTTTGTTTGCCCCTTGCCCCTGTTTCTCATGGATGCTTCCCGTACTGTCTGTAAAGCGCCGCGAGACAATGTACTGTATTTGAGCACTCTACAAATAAAATAAAATTGAATTGAATTGAATTGAATTGAATTGAATTGAATTGAATTGAATTGCAATTTTAAGACACTAGCAGTTCTGATCAGAGACCATGATGATAGGCCTATGCTTAGAAAAAAAGTAACTTGCTGACATTCATTTTTTTTAAGGATTTGAGCCCAAAAAGGACTTTGTCCATTCATCCCAGGACTTGTATGGTTCTGAGCCAGAAGTGTTGACTGGGATTAAGGAAGTTAATGAGTGGGTAGAGAAAGCAACCAATGGTCAGGTTACAGACTTCTTGGCCAGCCTTCCTCCTAATCTGGTTCTTATGCTCATTAACGCTGTGCACTACAAAGGTGGGTGAAATATAGCACATTCTCGAGTCTCCGCTGCCCAACTCTGTTCAATTATTAAGATGGTTTGAATTGTGTGATGTTTTTGTATGACTCATTTTTTGAGCTTTTAAGGGATGACTCAACACCGATTAGTGAGTTTCAAGTAATCTCCATTTATCTCTCACAGGAAAATGGAAGACACAGTTTGATCCCAGACATACAACCAGTGATCTTTTCTACATCGACAACAAGCATCTTGTGAATGTAGAAATGATGGTTGAACCCAAATACCCTCTAAGTCTTCTCATTCATAATGACCTTGATGCTCAGGTAACACATCCTCCAATTTAATTTTATCTTTTCATGAATAATAAAATTGAAATTCGGTTGTTTTCTTTTGCATATTCATGATCTCTCTTTGTCACCCACAGGTTGCTCGTCTCCCATTTAGAGATCAAACGAGCCTCCTGATTGTGTTGCCAATGTCAGGAAAGGTGAACATGTCTGATATTGCAGCAAAACTTAACATTTCAGATCTCTATGACCGTTTTCCAAAGGAGAGAAGCATGCTGGTCCGGCTGCCTAAATTTAAACTGGAGTTCAATCAAGAACTAGAGGAGGCCTTGACCAGCATAGGTAAGAAGGGAAAAAGTGCTGCATGGATCAATGCTGAAGAATATAGCTAAATGTTGCCAAGAGCCCCTCCTAACTATCTCAACACCTACAATTTGATCATGTATTTGCAAATTTCTCATTTGCATAGCTTAAACTTGCCACATTTCCATAACAACTTTACTATTGAAAATACATAGCAAGTAGTAAGACGAATTATGAGTTCTCATCAACTCTGCGTGCCTCAACAACGGCACTCAAATTTATGCACAGCATTTTGTTAGACCCTCTGACACCAATGTCACAACCTGTCTATCCAATGACGCTTTTTTGTTATTGATTATCTTTTGTCAATGTCAATTGTAAGCAGGTTCTTACCATTGGGAAGGAAAAACAAAAATCTGTTATTTAGTGGGGTCATGTAGTCATTTGGTCTTTGTTCTTACATAATGTCACCAAGATTTTAGAGCAACCCCAGTTTAAAAGTTATTTTGCCTTGGTAGTGGTGCCTGTCCATGTGCATTTTGTAACCTCAGCTTTCTACACACAGGTTTGGGAAACCTTTTTACCAGTCCTAATTTGGCTGGCATTGCAGACAGTCCCCTGGTTGTATCCAGTGTTCAGCACAAGACCAGCATGGAGATCACAGAAGAGGGAGCTGAGGCTGCAGCAGCAACTAGCATCTCTATTTCACGATCTAATCCCTCCTTCAGTGTCAATCAGCCATTTTTCTTTGCTCTCATGGATGACCTGACGTTAACACCAGTCTTCCTTGGAGTTGTGACCAATCCCAATCCTGAGGCTTCTTACATGATGACATCACCAGGACAACCAGATAAAATGGGTTTCCCCGTCATAAAGGACAAGGGTGTTTTTGATCATCCTCCTAAATAACAAAACCACCAAATCAAGGTTAAATGGATTTTTGACTGCCCTACTAACAAGGATGGACAAGCCATGGCTACCAACAAATCCTTCCCAATTCTGCCTTCCTGAAAAAATGCTGAGAATGTATGGGTTTTTATGTTTGCAAAAATATTAATTTTATATTATTATCAGTTTATAATGGACAAAAAAACTCTCTTGACTTTTGACATTTGACTTTAGTTTAAATGTTGAAATTACCATCTAGGCCTACTGGATATCCACACAGTTATCCAATTTGCCTATTGCCACTACTGTTTATTTTATGTCTGATGTGGTTATTGCAGCCTGTAGTAATTGAATATCAATTGAAACACTGAACTAATAAACATTTATTTGACATTATCATCAACTAGGCTATATGTCTTATCTCAAAAATGTCAGTGTGCATTTGTAAATAGGTCATCTGCCGGAAAAAAAAATAGACAAATTTTCATGCCAAAGTTCACTGCACAATAATTGAATAATTCAAACAAAATTGTAGTTGGAACACCGATATCAGGTTAATCGGTTTATTTAAAAGTTAATCGGAATATTTTTGTTAGCTTCTTACCTCTGTAAGGTTAAAAAACAATAACAACTAGAAAAGCGCTCAGAGAGCGCAGACCTCCGCCAAGGCAATGTGGTCAAAGACACAATATTCCAGATCATGTTCTGGGTCACCGATCGCCACCAAAATCGAATCAGTTCTTGCTTGTCCCACATTGTCAGAAAATTTCATCCAAATCCGTGCAGTACTTTTCGAGTTATCCTGCTGACAGACAAACAGACAAACAGACATCTAGGTTGGTGGCCTATCTGGGTTGTGGTGCTTTGTAAATGGGCTCGTTTATCAGTATCAATTTTTGGAGACCTACCTATAAGCAGTATAGTAGCCTAGATAGCCTATTTTATGTCATCATATTTGAGGTTTGATTGTTTAATGGCTGATCGAAAAGATGTTAGGATTGATTAGGACAATGTTGATGTGTCAAAATCGCTTAAAATCGGTAGGCCTATTTGTTTTTTTCTATTAGGCTAAAATATGTGCACGGTAGGCCTTTTCTGGGTGTGTGGGCTGGTGTCAGCCCGAACCCAACCCCTAACAGGGCCAGCATGTTTGGCCAGGTCAATCCCAAGCCTTTGGGGTCTCTGTGGGCAAGTTATTGCACCCAGGGCCCTGTGTGGGCCTAAAGAGGCTTAGGGCTAGACAATGGCAGCCCATCAAAGGCCAGTGTGGACCTATTGGGTATGAGGGTGATGGCTGCCCGTGCTGTGACAGTATACTGCAGGGCTGGTGTTTAGCCAACGAGCAAACCCTAGGCCCACTGGGTTTGATATCCATCTATTATTATATGGCCAGAAGCCCTCAGTTTAGCAATCACATTATGGTAGAGCTCTAATTAAGGCCTAGTATATCTGAATATTCTATTTTATTGTGTTCTGTATTGTATTTTATTGCATTTTATTGTGTTCAAGTTTTCTCCATCATCTGATTGTGAGGCCACAGAGAGTTCCTCTTCATTAAAATTCACTGGATAAAATTTGTTTATGGTTGACGATAAAAGGGGAAGGGTCAGTTTACCCAGGTTCTCCTAGAAAGTCAGGGCTGTGTGCTGCTTTGCTGCACAGTAAACCTTCGTCCATATCAGAGTCTTGTTGACAACGTGGGTAAAAGAGGAGGCTAGCCAGTTGGCGCGAATTATGAAAGACTTGATACCGGATCTAAAATAGCATGGCATATGACGTCACGGAAGTTGTAAGCAATCACGGTTGATTCGCGCGTTTGGAGAAAGTTGGCGCGCCGCGTAAGCTCAGCTTGGCACGTAACGTTACCCTACAAGACATTGCTGAGAAAGTGTCAGCGAATATTGATTCTGACAATTTAACCATTCACTGTTAACATTTACAGAAGACATGGACGTTGTTCTAACGGAGGGATCGATAGAGGTACGTAAATTGTCACATTTGTTTCTCGCTTACTACTGTTGTGCACCAGCAGAACGGAAAGTTGGTGCACAACGGGCTCTGACAACGCTAACATCATTTGCTAACCAGCTAAGAATTGTAGGGATGCTAACGTTAACAAAGCTGAACCAACTGACACTTATAGTGTTTTTGACTCACACACTTTAAAATATATGCTGATATGATGAATATGGACGTAAAAATGTTCGCTTGGAACCTGACAGCTGAATGTCGAAGACCCTCTGTGGCTAACGTTAGCCAATGTTAAGTGCTAGTGAACTTAGCATACATGGTGGGCCAAAGCTATGGACCTTTGTGATATCGTCAGTTGTAAATTAGATGCCATATATCGCTGGAAGCCGAAAGTACAGCTTACTTAGTTGAAGTGGAATTGTAGTTGGCGTGATAAACTATGAGAAGACAGACGAAAGAATGTGTTGAGTTTTGGAACGTTTTCCAAATTGCTTGGTCGCCATCTAGCCATCTAAGTTTACGTTACGTCAATACCTGTTGTTGGTATCGCTTCGTTATGAAAGCTGGAACAATAGTTGATTGAAAAGATTGGGCGCAGTGTTGTAAACAGTCTCCTGAGGGCTACACTGCCATTGTCTTTGGAGGAAGAAGCCGCAATCGCAAGGTGGCTGTGCTTTGCTAACGTTAGTTTGTTGACTTGGGCGAGCCCGGGAACTTGTGGCAATAACCCAATGCTACGTGGAATGTCTTTACAGAAGTAACGTTACTCAACGTGCTTGTTTTGGAAAGACAGAGGCTGCACAGTTAGGGATGAAGTTAATTAAGTGTTTTTGTCATTATATTCACGAAACCCATTTTTACCATTAGGCTCTGACAAAAGGCCAAGATGTCAACAGTCCAGTTTTGCAGTGTGTGGTAAGTAAGCTAACGTTAAATATCAATGCCATCCTCCAGTGTTTCTAGCACAGCATGTGCAACAGTATTATATTACAGTACATTATAAGCTTACTTTGACAGCAATTTGCCTTCATATGTTTACTTTTCTTCTTCTGCAACAGAATATTCGCAAAATTGATGGAGGGAATGGGCCAGCTCGTTTCAGACTCATGATGAGTGATGGACTGCACACTATGTCCTGTAAGTGCCCTTGTTGGTACTCCACCCTATAACCAAAGAATAAGATCATGGAATACTAACCGCTCCGCTTGAATCCTCTCTGCTATAACCAATCAAGTCAAACCGAGAGTCCCGATATGTGTTTGCACTCTGTAGCTTATTCTCTTCTTTGTTTGGGCCTTAATGTTTATTCAGATGCTTACACTACCACACAAAACTGACCAAGTAGCTGGTATTAATGTTGGAGAGTAGTGCTCCATGTTACGTCACCATAGATCCTAGAAATGAAGGGTAAATATAGTCATCATGGTTTAGGGTTTAGTTGCACTGGGATTGTAGGCTCTCCCACATGTTTGTTTTATCCAGTGTGTTTTTTTTTCATTATTATTATTTTTATTTATTTATTTATTTTTTTAAATCTGCCCCTGGCCTGCCAGCAGGAGGCTGTGACTGTGCAGTTGAGTAGAGTTTGTGTGCCAAAACATCAAAGGGTACAAAATATCCTAAGAACAATCAATTTCATCCTCTTCATGTGGTTGAATTTAGCCAAAGGTTAGGATGACCTGTTAGCTCACGGATGGATAATAACAACTCAGTCACCTATTTAAACTGCATCTTTGTTGACTGTTTTGTCCCAAATGAAACTTGGCACAGTGTATGGCGATGGATGTGTGTCTGTTGTGCCTCGGCCTGTTATGTTTCACCGCGGCTTGAGATGAATCCAGTACGTATCAGATGGAGAACATTGTTTTGACTGATTTTTCCTCTCTTTGCTGCAGCTTTTATGCTGTCGACACAGCTGAACCCCCTGGCAGAGCAGAACGACTTGGCACCTAACTGTGTGTGTGTGCTGAAGAAGAGTGTGACCAACGTGCTCAAAGATGGACGGTAAGAGCTGTGACTAATCTTTTTTTTTATGTATTTATGCGTCAATTTTACTTCAATATCTATGTTTTATAATGTTTTATGTTTTATAAGAACACAACTTTCTATATTAGTCCTCAGAATGTATTGGATTGTTTATATCATCTTATTTTGGTTTTGTTGTTGTTGTTGTCCAAAAAACCCGTCTGAAGACGTGTTGTGGTGGTCCTTGATGTGGATATCGTAAAGACTGCAGCGGACGTTGGTTGTAAAATTGGCGAACCTACACCCTATGTTGAAGGTACGGAGCCCACAGTGCTTCAAAGCATGCTGTGTTTTTGTGACTGTACAACCAATGACTATTTTGCCCTTCGTTACTAAGGCATTAGAGGCTCATGACTCCACTGTCCTTTCTTTGTCCTCTTGGTACTGAAAATAAAGTGTGTGTCTGCGTGTATGTGTCTGCGTCTGTCTGTGTGTGTGTGTGTGTGTGTGTGTGTGTGTGTGTGTGTGTGTGTGTGTCTGTCTGTCTGTCTGTTGGTCTGTCTGTGCTTCCCCGCATTCCCATCCTGTAGGTCAGGCAAAGGCCCCACAGCCTGCAGTGTCCAACCCCCCTGCCCGCCCCTTGCAGCCCCAGAATGGAAATGATGGTAACTGACATGCAAGTCTTTGCTAGATACTCTACTATTGTGTGAGATGCCAGATGGGAATAGTTTTTTTTCCGTCCTGCACAAAAGCAGGTTCTTTGCTGTCCATTTACTGGGCCTCGTGAAGTTTTTAATTCATCTGATATGTTAAAAATGCCAGAGGCACAGCTATTAATCTTGCTTAAAATGGGTCAGTGTGTGCAGGCCACCGTTCTGACCAGCAGGTGGCAGTGTAGAGGCCTGTAGAAGTAGGAATAGCCTCCTTTGGGTGCTTTGGTACATTACATTCCAGGCAGCTATAGCTCACAGTTTGTATTGATTATAAGATCAACCGGTGAGAGTGGGCTATCACACTTGCTTGAAGCCAGAGCAATCCTGTTGAGTATTGTGATAATTTAAGGTTTTGTGTTGAATCACAGCAGATGTCTTGTATTGATCGTGCATCACTGAATTATAAGTACATTCTACATTGTGTGTGTCCATTTTAAAAATTCATAGCCTACAAGGATAATAGGATCGATTGGAAAACCACTATTTGACATTTGTTTTAAGGGATTTGCCATCATTGTCAGTGTTCTGCTGTCATAGCATTTTTCATTGACATGGTCAATACAAATACAAAACTAGGAGAGATCTAAATATATAAAGACCCCCTATTATGGAAATGTTAGGTCATGTAAATGTGGCTCAATGTTTTTTTTTTGCCCCCAACGGCACCTTCCAGGCAGCACAGCCTAAAAGGCACTACCCTTACCCTATTCCTAACCCTAACCCCTTCAACCCTCATCCTAACCCTCAACTGAGTGGAATAGTGCCTTAAAGGGGAGGTTCGGTTTTTAACACATTTAGCCCCTTTTCTAGAGTGTCTAGGGTGCAATAGAACGATTGACACCAAAATTTGGATGATTAGCCTATAAACTTCCGCTGTAAGTTTGAACGTGAAGAGTGAACGTGAAGCGCACAGCGGAAGTTTATAGGCGGCTGTGAGATATCGGAGAAAATAGTTCCAGGATTTTCAAAATGCTAAATAAAACACGACAGGAATGGTTTTTCACAACGAGAATTGTTTTGCATGCCCATATAACAGCACTGATGACTCGGTGAGTAGCATATTTGAAAATAGCAATGTTTTAGGTGGTTTTAGGGAACATTGTCAGACATGCACAAAGCTAGCCTGTCTGAAGCAGGAAGGGGGAGTTCTGAAATAGCCGTATACTCGAGACAGGACCAATCATCCAAATTTTGGTGTCAATCGTTTTATTGCACCCTAGACACTCTAGAAAAGGGGCTAAATGTGTTAAAAACCGAACCTACCCTTTAAAGGCAGCACTGCCTGGAAGGCACCGTTGAGGGCAAAAAATACCAAAGACCGTAAATGTGGCCATAATGTGCGTATTGGCTAACTCCAGCTACCGTTTACGTGCATTGTTTACACAAGCTTTGTTCTGAACTGACATTTGCTTTTCAGTTTTTGTATGCTTTTGAAAGCATGCAAAATTGTGTATTGGAAGCAGCTTTAACACATCATCTGTTCTGACCCAATGTCCTTCTTTGTCTCTCCGCAGGTATGAATAAGGGCCAAGCCAAGCCTGCGTTTGGCAAAAAGCCCTTGGTTGCACCCAGCACACCTGGAGGCACATCCAAAATTGCCCCAATTGCCAGCCTAAACCCATATCAGTCCAAGTAAGTCCTACACATTTCTGGCATAAAGAAGAAAATGCATGGTCAGATTTCAACAACAGTAATTGCCACAAATGAAAAAAAAAATGTACGAAAGATTGTCAGCCTTCTGGTGATGGCTGTAACATTTTGGGAAATCTAATTTCTGTAATAAACAGAAATAAAAAGTATAACACCTGCTCCTCAGGTGGACTATCCGAGCCCGGGTAACTAACAAGAGCAACGTCCGCACATGGAGCAACTCACGAGGGGATGGAAAGTTGTTCTCCATGGACTTGGTGGATGAAAGTGTAAGGAATTTGCTTATTTAATTATTTGTTATTTGTGTTTGTTTACTTTTGCTTACTCATTCCAAAAACAGGAGTATGTTCATCTATGCTTTGTTTATACCAGTGAATCATCATGATTATATCTTCTTATTCCTAGGGAGAGATCAGAGTGACTGCATTCAATCAGGAGGTGGAAAAATTCCACGGACTGGTTGAGCAGGGCAAGGTGGGATTTTCTTCTTTTTTATTCTGCTGTTTGTACAGAATACAAATCATCTTGTGTGTAGTCTGGCATAGAAAAGACAGTGAATAAAGATATTTTTAGTATTAATTGATGATCTGCATGTCCACAGATCAAGCAATGCCTTTCCTTTTAGACAAATCCTCACAGTGGTTATGTGTAGGGGGAGGCGGGAGATATTAGATGATGGTTGGTGTGTAACGAACGAATGTGTTTAGTATGTGTATGAGTGGGGAGAAGGGTAAATGTGTGTGAATGGTGGTAAGTGTGAGTGATTGTGCAGGAATCAGTGATCATGGAGAGATGCTGTTCTGCTTGTGTTGATTGTGTGAAGATGTAACAGAAGTGTGATTGTAGAGACAGATGCTGCTATAATATGAAGATTATGTTTGTTTAAAGCTGTACATAAAAGGCATTGCCATGCTATCTGTAATATAACATAAAAAGTAAATAAATATAATTATAAAAAAAAAATAATAAATAAATCTGGTTTTCGATGAACTGCTCACAGAATAAATTCACTGGTGCCTTTTGTATTCCCAGGTCTATTACATCTCCAAAGGCTCGCTGAAGATGGCCAACAAGCAGTACTCTACCCTGAAGAATGACTACGAGATGACGCTGAACGGCGAGTCCTCAGTCATCCCCTGCGAAGACAGTCACGATGTCCCCACCCTACAGTGCACCTTTGTGCCCATCGGCGACCTGGAGGCGCACGACAAGGATGCTATTGTAGGTAAGCGGCAGTAGCTACGCGAGGAGGAGGAGGAGGAGGGAGAGGAGAACGGCGACGACGACAAGAACAGACGAGAGCAGCCTATTGTAGCTCCGAGTGGCATGATGGCTATCGTTAATAACTGCCTGTGTGCCATAATTACCGCTGGTTGGGCTGTCCCAGCATCTCAGACACTGGAGATGCAGCCGGGGCCCAGGAGGCCATGGTAATTATAATAGTGGCGATAAAAGTAATATTAATAATACTGATGACGGTAATAGCCTGTGGCGCAGATTGACTTTGCCCCCCCCCCCTTCTCCCCTTCCACACCACACCACACCTCCCCTTCCCACACCCCTACCCTCCCCTTTTTCCTTTCTCGTGTGGCTGTTCTCTTTGCTGGCGGAAGAGAAGACGGCGGCGACTCTTGTCACCGGTAAAATTAGGAGGTAATAAGCATGGCGGTAATTATCATAATGGCGACTGGAGCATGTAGTGCGTCGGGGAGCTGTCTCGCGGTGGGACCCCAGCGCCATGTCGTCGCCGATTAGTGGAAGTGAGCTTAATCATGGCCAAATGAGTCACAACAATGTGGGATAAGAGGATTTTTTTTTTCCCCCCCTGAAGATGGCAGGGTGAGTGCAGCTTGGGGTGTGCGCCATACAGGGCTGCGGTGGTGGCGGCGGCGCACTGCTGGATTGGATTGTGTGCGTGTGTGTGTGTGTGTGTGTGTGTGTGTGTGTGTGTGTATATGCGTGTGGATTGGAAGGTGTGTGTGTGTGTGTGTGTGTGTGTGGGGATTGGAAGTGGTAAGTGTGTGTGTATATGCGTGTGGATTGGAAGTGGTGTGTGTGTGTGTGTGTGTTATGCGCAAGCATCAAGTCTCGAGGAAGTCTTGAAAGCCAAGCGGTAGGTGGTCGCAGTACCTGACGAGTCTTTATGCCACTCGCACCACTACTAGCTTCCCTGTGGCTTAGACGTGTTGACACGGGGTGTCACCAAAGCTCAGGGGATTGTCACGGGCAAGCTCCAACGGTGTAGAACTTAAAAGTAAAAAAAAGTACTGCGCTGCAGGATCAGATTTAAATGTCGTATTATTTACTGTCATAAGGGATATGAAAAGGAAGAAAATGGAGAGCTTGCAATGCTAACTAACAGCACTCTTGTTTTGATTCAACAGATGTAATCGGCGTAGTCAAGACGGTGGAAGACTTGACGCGCATCACCACCAAAAACAGCCGCGAGGTGTCCAAGAGGAACGTTCACCTCATGGACACGTCTGCCCGAGTTATCACCCTCACCATGTGGGGTGCTGAGGTGAGTCTCAGGTGCTCCACTGAGAAACGAAGAGTCTTCACCCCCACACACTCCTCCAAGCTTTCTCTCTTGTCGTTTATTTTGTTTATAGCCACCCTTCAGACTGAGGGATGTTACAGCGATAGGGATATTAGGGTTACGTTTAGCTGGAGGTAGTGATAAAACTTGATAAAAATTCTCTTGAACGCTCTAAAAGCAAAAAGGCTTTTCTACCACTTCCTCTATCTTCACTTCACCACTGCCTTAATTCGGAGTACCCTTCAGGTAGATAATGCAATTGGTCTCCACTAATACACAAATGGACATTATACATGACGGGAGCTATACTTTCTGAAGTTCTCTTGCCTCAGACACACTTGGAGGTTGTCAAGACTGTGCTGTTGGCCTACCCTAATCTTAAAACCAAAGAACAGCTCACGCTGCTGTGGGTTTTGCCCCCTCCTCCACTTGTCCCCGCCTGACAAGGTGCCATCAGTCTCTTGTTTGCGGTTGTTTCTGAGTCATGCTGGTAAAGCAGAGGGAAGCAGGATAGGGATGAAGACAAGAGGAGGAGGAGGAGGAGGAGGAGTGTGAAGGTAAAGAGAGATGGAGAGAATCCCTCCAATCCCTCCCTCCCTCCCATCCCTTTCCCGTCCATTTTGGCAGTCTAATCCGGAAACCTGAGTAAACATGCATGCACCACATGACGTGTGTGTGTGTGTGTGTGTGTGTGTTTGTATATAGAGTGAGAGCCTTAGATGGAGCGGTAGTGGGCCCCTGTGTGAGTGTGGAGCTGGGCCACACAGGGACAGTGTGCAGGTTGCCACCACCGCCACCATCTTTTCATTGCGCCTCAGCAGCAGCAGCAGGAGCACCAGCTTTGTGTTTGTTTGGCAGTCAGTCTCTGCTTATCTGGTGGGATTTGCAGGAGGCACTGTGATGTGCGCTGCATAAAGAGCGATTTAAAATAGCAAGTACCTGCGCGTCAACTCCTATCTGATCCACTGACTCCAGTCTTTGGCTCTCTTCTCTGGCTCCCTCCCTCCCGCACAGTGTGTGTACACACACACACACACACACACACACACACACACACACATATACACATATATATATATATATATATATGTGTGTGTGTGTGTGTGTGTGTGTGTGTATATTTATTTATTTATATATAGGGAGAGACAATGTGTGGCCTAGATGCAATGTGTGAATTTTGTAGTTGTGTTCTCAACTGACTCTTCTTACATCACCTTACCTCCTCTTCCTCTCATCTCCCATTGTGCTCCATCTCTTTCTCTCTCTCTCTCTCTCTCTCTCTCTCTCTCTCTCTCTCTCTCTCTCTCTCTCTCTCTCTCTCTCTCTCACTCTCTCTCACTCTCTCCCTCACAGGCAGAAAATTTTGATGGCAACGGGCAGCCCATCCTGGCCATCAAAGGGGCTCGCCTCTCAGATTTTGGCGGCCGCTCTCTCAGTACCCTTTTTAGCAGCGTGGTCATGGTGAATCCAGATCTGCCAGAGGCCTACAAGCTTCGTGGCTGGTGAGTAGATTGTGCATGTTGACTGCTTTAAGGCAAAAACTGGGGTTCATTATTAATAGAACTGACCTACCGCCGCCCTTTGTTATATTGGCTTGTCGTCTATTACCTCCATGTCACCCTTGAGTTGGTTTGTTGAGCTCAAGGCGCTGTACCCACCAGAAAAAAAAAAAAAACATGTATGATGATTAATACTTCTAAGCCTTGCTCCTTTTAACCAGCTGACATTTTTCAACGCATCAGTGATCAGAACATTTTCCTGATCACTGATCTATAATGGGACATTTTGCATGCAGATAAGAATTTGGTTTCAGATATGGATTATTTCTATAATGGTGTATGGATTATTGTGGTATTTTTCTAAAAAGCAAAATCATTCACAACCATGTCAATAGGCCTATTTCAGTAGCCTACTATGTAACTCCCCGTGTTTCACATAGAAAATTAGTTCACGGTGTTGCCATGCATGGGGTGCATACATGGTATGTTTATGATACAAAATATTTATCCTTTCTGGGGACAAGATGGGAGGTGTGTCAAGTAGGCCACACTGGGGGAAACCTTGAGCTCTCCAACATACTGTAACTGACCCTTTGTCAAGTTGCAAAATGGTACAGAAAAAAACAATGCATTGCCAGTGTTGGTATTAACAGGATTGTTGGCGAATAAATGAATTTCACTTGGCACTGGCAAGTGGTGCTTGTTCCATTGTTTTCTGTGCTTAGTCGATGGGAAGGTTGGGATTGCTAGCACCACTGGGCTACTGGTTGGGAGCTGATGTATGCAGTAGACTCAACAAGAAGGAGCACAAACTGAGAACCACTGATGCTTTATTCAATAAATATAAGAGTACAAACACTTAAATAAATAATCTCTTAAATAATCAAGTTCAAGATTGAAATCCAAGAGGATAAAATACACACCTGGATAGACCCACAAACTCCTGTGTGTGTGTGTGTTTTTTTTTTAATAAGCAGTGTAGCAAGCTTTAATCATAACAAATTAAAATAATAAGAATGCGCCATCAAACTGATTGATGTGTCTTAAAACAAACAAACTTCCAAACTCTTAATGCTATAGTAAACCCATTTGATTGTCTGTGAACTCTGCGATAAGCAATTTTAATTTCAGTAATTGGCTATTGCACAAACATTATTTACTTCCTTGCCTCGGCTCTGCCTCTTAATGACCTTTCTACCTTGTGAGAAGCACTTAAACAGTTAGCATTCAGTCTCTAAAGCGATCTGCTCATTCCTGCTGGTGATGGACTTGAGCAGTGGAGCGTTAGGGTTTGGTTTGTTTTGTCTGTTAACTGTGCACACACCTAACATCAGGCACCGCAGAGAGCGAGAGGGAGGGAGAGAGAGAGAGAGAAGTGGAGAGGAAGAGGGAGAGAGGGAGAGAGAGAGAGAGAGAGAGTGAGAGAGAGAGAGAGAGAGAGAGAGAGAGAGAGAGAGAGAGAGAGAGAGAGAGAGAGTAGAGAGAGAGAGAGAGAGAGGGAGAGAGAGAGAGAGAGAGAGAGAGAGAGTGAGGGAGAGAGAGAGAGAGATATTCTGTACAGCTGCAAGGCTAAAAATGACTTCCAGAAGCCCCCAGGAGGGGCCACGTGCTCGTGCTTTAATGACGAAGATTTCCTTCATTAGCAAATTAGTATATGTGAGGGTGCCGGGAAGGATGCTCTTCAGCCCAGGCTTACATATAAATGCAAATGGATTTTAATCCTCGGTTAAGATTTTTCAGTAGGAGCCCCCACAGGACAAGTATGCACTCTCAACGACAAGAAATAAATGAGGGTGTTGTGATGTGCCGAGCATTTTCTCTTTCTGTCAACCCCCCCCTCACCCCCCACCTCCCCGCATTTTTGCATTTTCCCCGTCTTTCCGTCTCTGGACATTTTAAATATACGTCTGGTTCTGCGGTATGCCCAGAGTATGTAATGGTAGACGACACATTTGGGGAAATGAACTGGTTTGCCGAACACGTGGCAGTGATTCTAAAATGTCAGCCACTATCACGGGAAAACAGAGCTTCTCTTATTCCTTGAAGACACAGTTAGTTATATTGGCTGCGCCTGCGAAGGAATTGTAAAGCAGTTATGAGTCATTCTTTCATCTTTTCCCTCCTTGCTCTTTCTCATGCCAATTCTGCTGTTCATTTCCCAGATCATGGCACACGCTGTTTACCACATCCAAAAATAAGTACACGGCTGCCTCGTGTTTTCCTCTGCGCCGAGTTGTGCTGGTTGTCGGAACGTCGGTTACTGCAGCAGCTCGGAGAGAACTTGAGCCGTGTTTGTGCTTTTTTTGGGGGGGGGAGGACACACACGTCGGCATTGTGCCTCGGCTTGTAAGAATTTGCTGCATTTGAACAGTGAAAGGAAATGGCCATCGCCAGGTGCTAGAGAGGACAGCCACCCTCTACATCTGTTTACTCTAAATGCCTTATCCCCCACCTCAACCTGCCCCCCCTCTTCTGAGCGTC
>JAODXP020000021.1:7664821-7669821 GCA_027497455.2 Sardinella longiceps
TTGGCATAGCCTAAATTATATTATCTTTCTCAACACCCCACCACCCCCGTCCTTTCTGTCCATTCCCTGCCACACTGTTCCTCACAATGCTTCGCACACACACACACACACACACACACACACACACACACACACACACACACACACACACATTGCCTCTCTCTCCCACCCTCTCTTTCTGCCTCTGTCTCCAACACACGCTCACCCCTTTCACTCTTGCGCTCCCAAGCTGGCCCCAGTGCACTCGGTGAAAATGGGTTTCTGATTTCACCAGCACAACCCTGACCCCCATCTCCCGTCGCAGTCGCCTGCGCCGCTGATTCATTTCACAAGTGCTCAGGGCCTGCTGTTTTTAGCCCGCGTGTCCCCAGATTCAACTGCCACGCGGCAAAAGATGCCACTACCTTTTCTACCTTTAGCCTCATCTGTAGCTGCTAAAATGACGAACGGATAGGGCTTGTTATTCTTGTCAGTCCCTGACTTTTTAAGATGCGTCTTTTACCCCGCAATGTGGGTATTGGTAAATAATCATAGCATCAGAGTAGGCAATTCGATTGAATGTGTGTTTGTTTAGATGGGAGAATGCTTTGTATGCATTCGGCTCAGTAGGGGCCATCAAATATGCATGAGCCAGACTTGGAATAAAGGCTGCAATTCGTTTTAAGCAAAAACATATATGCAGTTTCAGAATGTTGTGTATTTGCAGGGATATTTGAAAAGACAAAGAACTTGACTGGATAGATAGAATGGAAAATGACCAGACATGAGACAAATAAGATATTTGTGTTGGGTCCTCTATAGATAAATGTTTTTTTGTATTTTATTCTATTTGTTTTGTTTGTTTTTTAAGCAGGAACTGACAAATACCAGATCTGATCTTGTGAGTTGTCTTGTGATTATGTCTATTTCTTCTTTATCAGATCATAATAAAAAAGAAAAATAAAGAGAACATTGATGCTTATTGCAACGTATTCTACAACCCACTATGTTTAATGCAATCTTTCTGCCAAGAACTCACAAAGCTGCTGCCTGTATGTTGTCCACATCATGTGCAAGGAAAAACATTGACCGTGTAGTTTACTATGATAAAGCTGGAATGCCTGCTGTGATAACAGCGGCAGCAGCAGCACCAGGAGGGGGTAGACATTTACACGAGTCAATGGCAGAGATGCTATCTGCTAAGAATCGAAATCGGCAAAGCCTTGTGTGAATGCGCTGCCGTCAAGGGCTGTTCTATGGGAAAGTGCCTGATCAATGAGCGCGTTCGATTAGTGAGATAAGCACCTCACATATGCATCGGTAGATGCGTTTAAACAGGTGAGCTGGTGGACTTGAGTAACAAGGCTTTTACTTTTTCCTCCCTGGCTTGCAGGTATGATAAAGAGGGCCATGCGATGGATGGGCAGTCCATGACTGAGCTAAGGGGAGGTGGAGGCGGTGGAGCCAACACCAACTGGAAGACTCTGGCAGATGTCAAGAACGAACACCTGGGTCATGGAGAGAAGGTATTTTGAGACACAAACACACAGGTGCACACATAAACAAGAATACATGTTGATGTTCGACTCTACACGTGGCTGACTGTACAACTGATGTACAAACCCAATTTGGGATGCTTGGTAAAATGGCAGTGAATACTTATCTAAAATGTGGAAGTCATATATTTGATGGTGAATACTGCAAAGACAGTTTCGGGGGAAATATATGAAATATTGTTTCGGGGGAAATATATGAAATTCGATACTTGCAACATGTCTCAAAGTTGGGACCAGGCCAGTTGAATACCATAAAAGTTGCATAAAGCTAAAAAAGGGAGAAACGTTTCAACAATACACAGATCACATCTCCTGTTGATGTGGGCCTACTAAACAATTATCTGGACCTTCCACGATTGAAACGCAGAAGTATTTTCACTGCAAAAGAAACTGTGTTTGCTGTGTGAGTGCTGTTTTCATACATGATGGAATACCTAATCGATCACTGTTGAATGCTTATCCTTCCTTGTTTGTGCTGCTTATTTACTCCCAAATATACATGCATGTATGCATGAGTAAAAGAGTGCAGGTTCCCAAATAGTTCCTCTGTGCCAGGCAAAGATGGCTTTGATTGGCTTGCAGCCTTGAGGGTACATACCGTACATTGCCATCTTCTTAAAGCAATATACTGGAGTAAGTTTAAGCATAGCCCTGCTGCACGAGCCTTCTAACAGCAATATATTTCGCATGAAATGAAAGATTTTCGAACAGCAGACCTAACGCGAACGCGAAACACTTTACATTGAGTCAATGTAACCTCAGATCTTACTTTCGGTTTGCAACAGTCAGGTCCCATTGATTCAGTGTAAAGTGCCTGTTCGAGTCTGCGTTCGCGTTCGGTCTGTGCTGTACCAAATTATTTTGTTCCACTCGCTAACTAGCGCATTTAGCAAGCTCTTTCAACAGGGCTGTGCTTGAATTCACTCCGGTACATTCCTTTAAGTCCATTGAAAGCATGAAATGGGCAGACATTTCTTAGCACTTTAGCCTAAGTGGCTGATACAGTCTTGGCTTGTAGAACAAAAGCATATTAACTGAGTTGCTGCTATGGACACTTATTATACAGGTCTCTAGAATGTTGAGGGAGGCTCCATTCACTTTCAATGGGCCTCCTCCCTCAACGTTCGCAGGCCATTATTTTGTTATTTTTATATAATGACCGCTGTCAATGGCAACAGGTTTTTTGCTTGGGATTCACGTCTCCGTATCATTCCGCGCATAGAGATAAACAATGAAACATCGTTGAAGTGAAAGGACATCAGCTGCGTTCTACAGAATGTTTCAAGTTGAAGTTTCTTTGCGAACTATTTGTTTCTCCGCAGAAGCCATGAAACGTTAACAAATTAAATGTAAAAGACGTTTCTCTGTAAAATATTATATAGTCGTGTTGGTAAGGACCTGTATAATAAGCTTACTTATGGACCTCAGATAAAGTGAATTCCTTCCCACTCGGGCAGTGCCAATCTCCTCAGTGTCTTTTAACCCCAGGCCACATGACTGCACAGGGCAGTATGTCTACAGTGGGGGGTTAGTCCTCTGGTAGTTCCATGCAGTAACTTAACTCAACATTTAGATATCTGAGCATCTGGAGGGACAGTAGGTATCATTTTTTTCTGATTTGTCTTTGGTATGACATGATCATAAGTCCGACTATTCCAGTTGACAGCGGATGGTCAACCAGTAGGCCAACTCATTGGTACTGACCGTTATGGCACAATGTAATCATGTGTCCGAACATGCAAGTTGGATAGATGGGGTAAAGACAAAAACAAAAAGTACCATTTGCCGCCTTCTATGCAAGATATCAAAATCCCTCCGTCACTCTGCATAAAAAGTATTTTCTCCCACCATACCACTCAGTCCATTACTTTAAGGCTACAACTTGGTAGAGAAGCACTTATTCAAAGCACGACGTCCAAGGACACACGATTGTCAGTGAAGGCATGCCTCGGTGCCAAAACCCCCATATGACTGCGGCCGACTGCATATTACTGCTGGCTATATTGCGGCAGACAAAAACTTTATTAGGCTGTGTCACCTTGTCGCTCCATCTGTGCTCTTGCGTGTCTTCTCGTGTTGCGGAGTTCGGGCTTGTGTGGTGAAGGGGATGATGGGACGGTTTTAATGACTCTTTGAGGAACACCCCAAATTCAGCTCTTTGTCTTGACGCTCATTAGTAATTAACACAGGCGCCCTTACAGCCTGGACTTTCTCAGACAGGTGTGTGTGTGTGTGTGTGTGTGTGTGTGTGTGTGTGTGTGTCTTAGGAGAAATGGAAGTCACTTTCACAGCGCCCTGATAAAGGGTGGAGATTATGGATAGTCCATTTATTGAGCTTTATAATTAAGTGATTATGGTCAGATAAGCAGCGTAATAAATCTTTGCTAGCTCATCAAAATGTCGCATGTAGTTACATGCATACTCACCTGCAAAGCAAACACCCACTCCCTACCCTCACACTCCAATATACACACACACAATGGTGGGCTCGTACAATAGCAGATCATATCTGCACTATTCTGACCTGAAATGCGCCGTTATCCGCGTTCCCGAGTCGTTTTATTGAGTACAACTCTGAGTAGATGTTACATAATATTTAATAAGAAAAAGTAATCTGAAGTTGAGTAGATGATTTTCTTTAAAAAAAAAAAAAATAGACACAAAAGCCATTGAAGGAACAGCTGAGGTGTGGGATATTAAGGCAGTAGAGTGCGGCCATGTGGAGATCCAAAGAGAGAGCGGGCTTTTGATCAGTGGATAGGGGAACACTAGGGTGAAGTGTCCTCATATCAAGCAGGAGAGACTGCATTCGCCAGCTGAAAAACTGTCAAACAAAAGGGGTCAATGTCTAGGCCTGTTTGGCTGGTTGATACAGCAATAGCAGGCCTTTGTGTGTGTGAGAGAGAGGGAGAGAGTGTGGGAGAGAGCGAGAGAGGGAGAGGGAGATTGTGTGCGCATGTTCTCTGGCTAGAGTGTGCTTCCCGTGGTACTTGTCTCCATCTCCCGCCAGACTCCAGTCTGTTTGCCAGTAATCAGACCCCTATCGCCTGGGCTGCTTCTGGTTCCATTGCCGCCCCCCCTCTCCCCAAACGGCAGCCCTGGCATCATGGGGAGCCTTGACTCTCAGGAGTGTGCTCCTAACTCTGCACAGCTGTTTTAATGGCGCTGTGGCCCGACCCGACTACACTGCACTCGACTCCACTCCACTCCACTCCGCTCCGCTGAGCTTCTTCTCCCCACACCCCCTGCTGTGCCTCTCCTGGTGCTTCAGCAGATTTGTGCGTAACCCCAGATTGACTCCTGGAGAAGCCATGATGGTGGTGGGAGGGAGGTTGGAGTTGGAGTCGAAGTCAGTGCTTCTTTGCAGTGGATGCAGACTGGAACTCGGAAATGGCCTTGTTCACTGAAGGCAAGATGCACGCACAAACTTGCATGCACGCACGCACGCACGCACTCAGAAGCACA
>JAODXP020000021.1:7674821-7702321 GCA_027497455.2 Sardinella longiceps
TAGTCAGCGTGAAAAGCCTCCGCTTGCCAGACCTGCAGAAAAATAAGCGGATTGCCTATTGTTTCGCAACCTATTGCATGCGAGCCAACGTCTCTATAGCATAAGCTGCAGAATGCAACGCCATTGGGAGTGCATGCACGCCAGTCGAAGTGGCTTGGCATGGTTGGCGCCACACAGGCTAAACGTTCACAGAGAGACCAACCGCTCGGCCATGAGACGCCTGCCCTCGTCTTGCACCATGTTTATTTTTGTGTCATTTATCATTTAGCTTATTCGTAGCGACTCATAGTGAACTTGAGTCCATTGACTTTCCCCGGGAGAAACAATTGAACTCGCAACCTTGTAGTGTTCTGCTAGGAAGGCCAAAGCCCTAACTACCACTAGACTAGACCACAATTCCAACATCCGCCATTGTGGCAGTCACGTCACAACACAACACACCACTGTTTGTTATTTGTCCTGAACTTTCCTCTGCCTTGCTTTTTTATTTTCTGTGTGGGATGAGTAATACATTTGTCATAATAACAGCACCCCATTTCTCTCTTTTCTCTCTCTATATCTCTCCCTCCCTCCCTTTCCCCCCTCTCTTCTGTGTGTCTCTGTCCCCTCTCATCTCTCCCTGCTCCGTCCTCTCATCCTGCTGTGTTCCACCCCTGCCAGGCCAACGTTGCCGACTTTGGGGATAACCAGTGGGTGACGTGCTTTCAAGACACAGCCGAAGCCATTCTGGGCCAGAACGCTGCATACATTGGACAGCTCAAGGACTCGGTGAGTGTGTGTCTATCGTATCGTTCTTTCTTTTTTTCTCTCTTCTCTCTCTCTCTCTCTCTCTCTCTCTCTCTCTCTCTCTCTCTCTCTCTCTCTCTCTCTCTCTCTCTCTGTGTCTCTCTCTCTCTCTCTCTCTCTCTCTCTCTCTCTCTCTCTCTCTCTCTCTCTCTCTCTCTCTCTCTGTTCCCCCTCTCAGATGAAAGTATGGCCAGAGGCTGTGGTCAGGGACACGCAGCACAGGCCGCACGCAGAGGAGATTGGCGCAGGACTAAATTAGATTTCTCTCGTCTCCGCCACGTGGTTTGGGTAGCAGCTTGCTTGCACCCAAGGATTTTTCCCCTCTTTTCACCCCCACTGAGGGTCCCAGGAGAGGGGAAAAATAAAATCACTTTTTGAGGTTCAGTCCAGGATCAGTGCAGGCCTTTTGTGTCCTTTTAAGCTTTTCAATTTGGATTGACACACGCCAGACTGACAAATTCAAATTCAATTTTGGAGTGAAGTTTTTGTTCCATCTATTCACACTCTTACTCTCACACACACTCACTCACTCACTCACTCACTCACTCACTCACACACACACTCACACACTCACTCACACACACACACACACACACACACACACACACACACACACACACACACACACACACACACACACACACACACACACACACACACACACCTAACTCTGGCTGAGTTTCAATGTCCTCACCACAGACTTAAGCCCTGAGCCCTCACAAATTAACTAATGCTTTTTAGTGGATGAGTTTACAAGGCTGCGAGTGCTCCCCTTGCAGTTTGCATTATTGGGACCCCACCTGTGACAAATCGTTCAATTAACAACACTAAAGTCATGTTGCAAACAGGCAGAGTGCAGTGCAAAGCTCTTTGTATTTATTAATAGAACACATACTGTAGGAATGTATAATTTTCCACTCGACCACACAGCAATGCTGGTTCCATTTCTTGGTAATTGTAAATAGTTTTTTTTTTTTTCCTTTTTGACGATTCTATGCGCCTCCAGTGTTTCACGCCACAGCACTTTGAATTGAGGGTAATTGTAGCAAAGTTGCCATGCTATGCAGACTTAAGGAAAAGGCTCAGTAAGAGTACAACCAAGCCTTTGCACACCTCAGATTTCAACAGTAGGACGCTACTGAACCCTCACGAACTTAGCGTCAGCAGCGTTTAATTCTGAGTATGTAAGGGAGGACATTTAGCCTCTCTCTCTCTCTCTCTCTCTCTCTCTCTCTCTCTCTCTCTCTCTCTCTCTCTCTCTCTCTCTCCACTCACACTCACTCTCTCACACTCTCTCTCTCTCTCACACACTCACACACACTCACACTCACACACACACTCACACACACACACACACTCACACACACAGTGCCACCATATTCTGTTCTTTAAGTTGTGCTTGTTGTGCTCACATCTTCTCTATTGTTCCTGTATTTCTCTCCTGGCACAGAATGAGGCGGCTTTTGATGAGATCTTTCAGCAAGCCAACTTCAACACTTTTGTCCTCCGCAACCGAGTGAAGCTGGAGACGTACAATGTAAGTAGAAGGATATAATTGGAGATGATTATTTGACGGCAAGAATGTAAGCAGGGAAAAGCACAGGGCTGCTGGTCCCTTTTTTTTTTTTTTTTTTTTTCTATGTCTTAACAAAAAAAAGATTTTTTTTTTCCTCTCTCTCTGCTTGGTTGGCTTGTTCTCACTCACTGTTTCTTTCTGTTGTGGGAAAAACCTCATTTAAGTCTATTCATTCGTACTATAATTCCCCCCAAAAAAGGGACCTGCCAGACTGCCTTCAGAGTGAACAAAGGTACTGTATTTCCCTCTGCCAAGCGTTGTGTATGTTTGATTTGGACGGAACAGCAGCATCAAAATTGCCTCATTTTCCTCTTTTCAGTCCTCTTTCAATGGGTTGCCTCAGACTAACTCGGAGGACTCATCCATAAAAAAAGAAACCTGATTTGTAACATGCTGGGCTACCTCTGAAAAAAAGAAGGGTGGGGGATGGGGGGCGGTGGTTGCGCTCTCACTTTAGCCGATGGGTGCCGCTTTATATGCTGTGCGTGCAGCCACCCGTTGGGCAGGATCATTTAAAGGGCCGATGCACAGGGTGTTGTGTTCATTGGGGAGTGTAGAGGGGTTCAGGGTGTCATGCCATTATGGCCTGGGAAAGGGGCGTCATTTGAGAAGAAAGCTGTTACATAAAGCTGCCGAGAACCTGGAAGAAAATCTCTTAAGGGTCGTGGTGGTAGAAGTTGCCATTTGGGGTTGACATTTTTGTGAATGTAGTTTGTAAATGGTAAAAGGTTTTGGGTATTATGCAGGGTTTGGGTATTGTGTGTTAAGCAAGATTTTAAAAACATCAAAAAAAATAAAATTTGTTGGATGGCTTACTCTTTTTGCTGTGAGAGATCAAGGAGGTTGCTCATCCTCCAGTGGGCTCAAAAAAGCTGTTGAAAATCATATTAATGGAAGAAGGCAGGGGGAAAAAAAAATGAGCATCGAAAATGGGGTCATATGACGTGTGTGAATGACTCATCAGAATCCATTAGGCATTTATGAAGAACTGGATCCCCAGGAAAAGAAAGAACATCTGTTCACATCATGTTTTTGGACTCGGCTCAAGATTTTCCTCGCCCAATATCATATAGGCTCACACAGTAGCTGAAAGGTATTTCAATGTAGGGCTTTGTTGGGTCAAAAACACTCTGTAGAATATAGCTGCAAATTTTTACCCTTCTTACATTGCCTTTGATTAGTAATTTTAGTACTGAAGGGGGTCATTTTCAACACAGTAGTTGAAAGCTAATCCAACGTTGGGCTTTGTTAGGTCAAAAACACTGTAGAATATAGCTGCAAAATATTACTCTGCTTACGTTGCCTTTGATTAGTAATTTTAGTGTTGGGAGGGGGTCATTTTCAAACATTGATAAACACGGTCTCAGGGTTACTATAAATACCCTCCTCAAGCTGCTGCTGCTGCGTCATCCTTCTAGTTCTTCGCCTTTGATGCTGGCTGTTGTCCTATTTACTTCCCTGCCATCACAAACAGCAGCAGCCGCCATGTCCATGTCTCCACCACGCGAGCTGCAGTTGAGGTTAATGGCAGGTTTGCGTTATTACAATCCCTATCTGATGATGAGGTTTAAATTAGCCTCTGGGAAATTATATGGCAAGTCTACAACTCAATTTTGGAGCCGAGACAACCATCCGGCGCTGGCCCCCGTGTAGACGCTGAGTGGTTTTGATCCGCCGCATGTGATCTAATGCAATCACCGTGACGACAAGAAAATGGCACCGTCAGCACATCCAGGGGTGACTTTGAGCCTTCTGCTCTGGAGACCCAGGGAGTGTGGATGGCCCTGTAAAGCGCTCGCATCGCAGGAGACCATCTCTGTTTTTCCTCTTTCTTCCTCTTTCTTCCTCCTCCTCCTCCTCCTCCTCCCTTTTCTCCACTTCCTTTGTTTTTCCTCTCTTGCTTCAGCCAAACTTGTGGGTGATGTAGAAGCAGCAGCAACAACAAAAACAAGAACAACAACAAAAAACAATGCCCTTGTCTTAGCACCCTCTTTAGAATAAATGAACTTAGCTGTAGACAGGGTCACTTGAAGACGTACCGTGTTCCCTTTTTCTTTTTCTTCTTGGCCCTCCCCTCATTCCCCGGTCCTGTCTTACCTTCTCACAGCCTGTGTGTGTGTGTGTGTGTGTGTGTGTGTGTGTGAGCGAGAGAGAGAATTGTAAGGCGACACAGAAGGAAAAAGAGGCCACGTCGGACATAAAACTGTTTCAGACTCCCGAGTGCATGCCTTCCCCCGCTCCTTAGTCCAGTACCGACAAATGAAAACAGGAAAAGAAAAAAAAAAAGAAACAGGGCAGACAGAAGTGTTGTGGATTTGCATAGCAAACGGCCCTCTGATTCTCTCTGCCTTGCCCACATATAAATCCTGGCATTCTGGCAAGATATGACCAACACTAATCGCTCGACAAACTCTGTCACAGTTGGTCGGCGGAGCTGTTTTCTCGCCCTCGCCTTCCCCTTGCTTCCTCCTCACTCTGTCTCGCTCTCACTCAGCTCCGCTTCCACTCTCCTCCTCCCCCTCACCTCCCTCTCTTCTCCCTCTCTTCTCCTTCTCTCTCTCCATACTTCCATCCTCTCCCTCACTTCATCTTTCTGGGTTTGTGAGTGTGAAGAGCACTAGGGACCACAGCTGAGTGTTTTGTGGCAGGATGGTGTGGCTGTGACATTCTTAGTCAGTCATTAGGCAGCAAGGACCTACCTACCTACCTACCCCCCCCCTACCCCCCCGGACATCTCCTCAAGGAGAAGAACACTACATTTGATACACAGCCAGAGGTGTTAGGAGTGTGTGTGTGTGTGTGTGTGTGAAGGAGAGAGAAGAAGGGTGTGGGCGAGTGTTTGAGAGTGCCTGTGTGTGGGGGGTTAATGTGTGCTCTGGAGCCTGTGAGGGTGGGCCAGAGAGCAGTGACTGAAGAGCTGTGGGGTGGAAGTGAGCGAGGGGGTCGTGGGAGATCTGCCGCTGCGCTCCGCACTGCTCTGCTCACTTCACTAAGAACTGTCCTTCGCTCGGCGCCGTGGCCAAGTCCTTAACAAACACAGGCAGATTTGCTTTGGGGCCTTAGCACTCTGCGTGGGCACATCTCCACACTTAAACACCCTGTAACTCACACACACACACACACACACACACACACACACACACACACACACACACACACACACACACACACACAGAGTCATGCGCACACTTATATAGACTGCCAAAACCCTTACAAGCCCAAAAAACCACACACACAGTCCGCATCATCAGCAGTGGTTTTTGCCAAAGCTCCGCTAAGCTGACAAGCTGGATGCTCAGTGTTCGATCCCAGGCTTTAGGTCTGGTTGGACATGCCCACCACTGACCACAACTTTTTTTTTTTATTTAATTTTTTGTTTTAAAGCTGCATGCTGCTTTAGATTAGATGTTATTTTTTGTCTTCGTCCCGTTGTTTGCTCATCTTTGCCCCCCCCCCCCCCAGGTAGTTCTGTGAGAATACTGCAGGGTGCGCAGCAGACGTGTGGTGTGGCGGGAGAGAGAGAGAGTGAGTGAGTGAGTGAGTGAGAGATGGCAGATTATATTGGTTTCTGTGCAGCAGGCACTCCTACCATTATCTAATCCAGTGCCATGCCTTTTGTGTTGTTCCTGTTCCTGTTCCTGAGCCGCAGTGCATAGAGGCTCTCAGAGCAAGGCAGGCAGGCAGGCAGCACTGGGAGGGGGGGGGGGGGGCTGGCGTGAGCTCATGAGTGGATCTATAAGTGCTGTAACTCATAGTTTCCATGTCTAGAAGAGGGCTAAATGCGTTAAGGCCACATGGCAGGAGGAGCACATCCCTGACAGCCACCTGCACTTAAGCATACAAACACACATCCTGCTTTTTGTTAGCATTGTGTGTAAACATAGGGGACGTTTACACAAGCAGATTTTTCTCAAACTTATCTAATTTAGTCTTAGATTTTTTTTTTTAATTCAAATGCCATTTACTTGACCTTTTGACATGCGCAATTTATTCCCACATTATTAGGAAACCATTGATACATTTGATTTGCCTTAACTAGTATCCATTAGCTTACTGCCAGTCCAGGGTTAAAAGATGCTCATACAGCAAATTTGTGACAGACAAACTGGTATGACTATACAAGGCCTGTATTTTATCCCATTTCAATTATAAGACTTAAATGTTAGCAAAGTATGCTAGTTAACAGCGTATGTTGGGTACTTGCTAGCATGCTAGGTTTGCATGGTAAGATGAGCGAAAATACAAACTTGTGTGTCTTAATTTTGACCATTTACATTTGACATTTAATCAGCGTGTGTGTGTACATGTCGCCATGCATTTATCCCCATACATGCGCCAACAGGAAAATTGAATCGATGAATCCGATTGCAGGTTTACAATACAAGCCCACCGATTGGTTAATCAAAAGGTGTACACCACCTCTTCCAATCGGATTTAAACCTGATGAATACAGTTTTGCACTTAGTCACCTGTGTGTAGGAGAAAAGGGTTGTTTGACAAAAGTCTTATTGCATCCATACAAAGACAGCTTGTCATTTGACACTTTGCAAATCTCTGTATCGTTTTGAAAAGAATGTTTGTATTGCTAATAATATTCGTCATTCAGTGAGATCTGTTGTCTCAGTTGTGATGTGTGTTCTATTGGCGCAGTTGTCTGCGTTGTTACGGAGACACATGCTGCACTTCCATCAGTGACTTGCCCCGTCTTGTTACGGCAAAATGATAACGTTCATTGTGCTGCTGATTTTATCGGCTGTGCTGTTCAAATGTCATGACTGCATTCATGAGTCGGTATTTCACGCTGTTCTTGTTTCAGCTTGTACCGCTTGCCCAGCAGATAGTGCTCCTTTTTTATTATTGAAATTATCTCCTAGGAAGAGTGTGTCTAGCCCTACTGCCTTGTATCATCCCTTGGGAATGAAAGCTTGACCTTGAGGTCATCGATGCTCTTGTTTAACAGTCTCAGATGGTTATACCCATGAAGATTAAGCACTATTTCGCCCATTCCAAGACCATAATACCGGCTTGTTATTGGAGTCCTACACATTGCTGCTGTATCAGACATCCGTCAGGAGTCTGCTGTGCCTCTGACTAAATAGAGCTCCACGCAGACCCCCCCCCCCACACACACACACACCACCACCTCCGCAGTTGTGCCATCAGAAGGGAGAAGTTGGAGCCCTGCGTTAAATGCTGACATGACAAGTTTTCTCCCCCCTCCGAACAACAAAATGAAAGGTGTAGGTCGTGATCTGCTGACATCACAATATCTGCGCTGCGCTGCAATGCAAGGCTTTAAATGAGCTACCTAGGGAGGCCCCTCCTTGGCTCCCCAGCCTCGTAGAGAGAGAGAGAGAGAGGGCCGAGTCTGTGGGCAGCTCACATTCAGAATCACTAAGTATGTCTCCGAGACGGCTCGCTACTAAACCAATATGGTGTCACTGTGTCTAGCCGCTGCCGATTTTCGCTCTGAGGCACACTAGACCATTTGGTTAATTGCCACCCCCATACCTGTGTGTGAAGGAATAGTGGGGGGTTGGGGGGGGGGATGCTTGGAGGGGGCAATTAGTGGCGTCTGTAAGTACTGTCGTTATCTAAAGAGATGGGCAGGGTGCAGCAGGGACCCGCAAAGAGCCGATTCAGCCCCAGAAATGGGTTTTTGGGTTAAGCTAGCCGAGCGAGGAGCCACCACAAGGCAGTTTTGTACAGATATTAATCTCCTCTCTTCCCTCGCTGTTACCTTTCTCTCGCTCGCTCGCTCTCGCTCTCTCTCTCTCTCCCTCCCCCCCATTTAAACATATGTAGGATGAGTCCCTCCTGCGTCCAGCTGTAAAGAAGCCCTAGCCTGCCCCAGGGTAGGCTTAGTTGCTGAAGAACACGGATGCTAATGTGAATGCTGTGGGCCTTGAGTGGTGTTGGGAGTCTCTGAGAAACCACACCGTCGCGCCCTTCCCTCTCCTCTCCTCTCCCCTCTCTCTCCTGCCCATCCTCTCTCTCATCCTCCTTTCCCCTCTTTTCTTCTTCTGTCCTCTGCTACAGTTTGCTCTGTTATTCATGCTTGCCAGGCAGCTTTGCGTGGGCCTGAGTTGCAGTGTGCAGCTGAGGACACTCTTGCCCATAGCAACACACACACACACACACACACACACACACACACACACATTTTCTCTCTTTCTCACACATGCTAGCCAGCTGGATTGCTCTTTTCTCGCCACCCTTGTTCATTCCCATACCCCAACCCCTTTAGAAATGACAGAGAGCCGATTGACAGCGAGTCAGGCTCTCTCTCTCTCTCTCTCTCTCTCTCTCTCTCTCTCTCTCTCTCTCTCTCTCTCTCTCCATTTTTTCGTTTCTTGAGTTGGCTAATGCATATTTTTTTTTATTCCTCTCGTAGCCTCTGTTGTGCCCGGTCATATTGTAATTCTTTGCAGCGGGTGGCTGGAGAAGGGGGTTGGGATTGAAAAAAAAAAAAAGACAAACTCATTCACCTGCACATACATAATGTTACTGAGGTCGGTACAGTTTGTGCTTGTGCTCCAAGAAATCTTCCCCTGGCAGGAAGTGAAGGAAGACTAGAAGTACAAAATGTGACCTCTCTTTTTCTCACTTCCCCACCTCTCTCTCTCTCTCTCTCTCTCTCTCTCTCTCTCTCTCTCTCTCTCTCTCTAGGATGAGTCTCGCATCAAGGTGACCGTGATGGATGCCAAGCCTGTGGACCACAAGGAGTACAGCAAGCGCTTGATCATGGGCATCAGGAAGCTGGCTGCCCAGTAGAAGAGTGCCCTACCCTGGCCGTGGCTCTTCCTGCCAGCCTCCTCCACCCCCCCACAAGGCACTTCCACTACTTCAGCCACACTCTCATCTCAGCAGCGGTTCTCTCTCTACTCCGGCACTATGTACCATTTCTACTCCACATCCGAATATTTAGATAGTTTACTTTTATTATTATCGTCTTATTTTTGGGGGCCGTGCAGAGTCCTCCAGCTCTTAATTGGCAAGATTTGCCCGCGCCTAATTGGCTTTTTGCTCTGTGCGGCCAGCCTCCCTCCTTGTGTTTGGATCTTAAAAACGGGCTGGCGGGCGGTGGAGTCGTTTAGGACGAGAATCCGTCCCCCTCTTGGCTGTGCTGTTCAGCGTGAGAGCAAATGGTTTACTCTTTTAGGAAACTGCTGACAGTTCAGGCTTTTTTTTGTTGTTTTTTTTTTTTCCTTTCCTTTTTTTTTTTTTTTTTTTTAAATTCCTCCCTTTTTTGTGTGGTGGATAGTAAAATGGAGGGAGGGTGGTAAGGGAAGAGGGTGTGTGTGTGTGTGTGTGTGTGTGTGTGTGTGTGTGAGAGAGAGCTTGGGGAGAGGTGCATATGTGAGGGAGGCAGGAGAGGTAGTGTTAGGGTTGGTTTGGGAGTGAGTCAGAAAGCAATGCAGGCAAGGGCCCACACTGTAAAACCAGGGACTTTTTTTTCTCTGTGTGTGTGTGTGTGTGTGTGTGTGTGTGTGTGTGTGTGTGTGTGTGTGTGTGTATGTGTACGCCTGAGGTAGGCCAAGGAGTGTGTGTTTGTGTGTGTGTGTGGTGCAGGTGGGCGGAGGTGGATGCTGGCAGGGCTTAGTGCAGGAGTGTCGTTCATCAGTCAGCCAGCCAGCCTGTCTGTCTGTCTGTCTATCTGTCTGTCTCCATGTGAATGCCCTAGACCTGGACCTGCACCAGCCAGATAAGCCCACTTATTCAGTCTCTCTCTCTCTCTCTCTCTCTCTCTCTCTCTCTCTCTCTCTCTCTCTCTCTCTCTCTCTCTCTCTCTCTCTCTCTCTCTCTCTTCCTGCCTCTCTCTCACTCACACATATTCGGAAACACACACACACACACACACACACACACACACAAAACACACACCTCAGGCTTATTCACTCAGACAGAGACAAACCCCTCATATCAACATACCTATACAAGTTGGTAAAAAAAAGCTCCCAAGAATAACGCCTAAGTTATGTAGATAGCGCTTTTTGTATGTTTTTGTTTATGTTCTTGTTTTATTTCTTTTTTTTTTTTCCTGTACATCGTGGAAAAGTTTGGAAAAAAATAATAAAAATGCATAAATAAAATTGTTCAAATTTAATTGTTGTGATGTGATTTGAGCGTTCTTCAAGCATATGCTATTGATTTATGAATTTTCCATCTAGTTACAGTATCATGTGAAAGGAGAAGTATCTGTATAGCCAATGCTGCACCTCTGTACCATCCAACTACACTGATGTAGTGTGCTGCTGTCTGCACAGCATGCAAGGTGATGGATTTCTTAGCCCTGATATCTGTGTTCCACTCAGAGAGGATTGTGTGTGTGTGTGTGTGTGTGAGTGTGTGTGTGTTTACAGCCAGTGTAGAAAGCCTTCAATCTCCTGAGGTCGAGTACAAGCTGCCCCCTCCCCCCACAACCCTCAAAGCAACATCCATCCACCCTCCTCCTCACACACACAAAGCAACTTGTGCTCCTGTGTCCGACATCAGTGGCTCCTTGCCAGCCTTGGCTCCTGTGATAACCGCCTGTCCTGACTGCTGACTCGCACCCATTGTGGGGATGGTCTCCGATGGATTGGAAGGCTCTTTCCCCACTAACTTTGAATGGAGTCTTTCCTGAAGGTGTTCTCTGTGTGTGTGTGTGTGTGTGTGTGTGTGTGTGGACAATGGCACCAGCCTAGCTTTAAGAGCTTTGTTTTTCGTCTCCTCTCTGTCAGTTTTCTCCTCTGTCAGAGGAGGCCTCCATCTCAGTCAGACTGATGGGATTTTGTCAGAGGTTTTGTTTTGAGAGAAAACTGTGGTGCTGGTTGAGTGGCTGTTTATGAATTCCAAGGCCTGTTCCTGCTCCCGTTTCAGCTCCTGTCAATCATGCAGCCATGGAAACGGCCTCTTTGTTCCGTGCTGCTGACACATTGCGTGTCACTCAGCCCGAAGTTCTCCTCGCTGAAAACTTGGAGGTGGGAGTGTGGGGAGGACCTTTTAAAAATCCCTGCTATTCGTGACATTACAGTTCAGTAGCTAAAGGTAGCTAATTGAATCTGACTTGCCTGCTCCAAAGAGGATCAAGTGAAAAGTGTTTTTTTTTCTCCTTACCTTCTTGATTCTTGTAGGTGATGAAATCAGTTGATATATGATGTGTATTATACAGTGCTTGGTTGGAAAATGTAATCGAGTATTAATTTGGATGGAACATTAATCACAAGTTCAATCGAACAATCAACAGCTGATGAGAAATTCTTGCTGTTGCTCCCTGATGCACAGAGACAAGCAAGCAAACTGAAAACTGATTAGAATTTCACCAAGACCTTGCCTTGTGAGACTTTTTAATGCCTATATATATATTTATTTATCTATGGTAGAAAAACTTTCCTGGGTAGGTTTGGAGGTTGTTGCAGCAGAAAAGGCAAAAGATCTTGTACTTTTAGACCCTATTGAAGATGGAAAAGTTATGACTGCCCTGAAGCCTTGCCTATGTTCTTGATCATAGCTTTGGCATGCATGCAGGAGATCTCATTTGGTTTCAGGCCTCAAACATCACACCCACCTAAAAAAAAAAAAAAAGTATAAAGCAATAGCACAACATTATGCACTGTTCACATAACCGTACATGCATAATGTATGGGTGTTGGCTGGTATTTACAAGAGCATCCAGTTTTAATGAGTTTTTCCCTTGAATGTTGTCAATGACACCATGTTGTCCCACAGGCTTCTTGCCTATTTCTGGTTTCTCTCACCGGTATGCCAGCAAATTCTGTCCTCTGCCATTTTGTCCCTGTAGATCCCGGGGGATACTGTGTCCCAGCACAGAGCTTAGTGCCTGAGCTGTGTTCTTCAGCCCATTTCCCCCGCGGGAACACTAAGCATTACAGATGATGTTGAAATTGGCCACTGGTCCTGAAAAGCTAGACAGTAAGCAGAAAAGTGCCGCACACTGGCAATACCAGCCTAATACTTCTGTGAATTGCTAATGGTGGTGGCGATTTCAGAAAACCACTGGATAGACCCACATAGATGGCCCTTAGACAGCTGTACAATGTAGTAGTGTTTTGTGCATAATACCACATATGATTAAGTCTTGACATTTCTGCTTGATATTTTTGCCGCCCTGTTGGTATCGGTAGTCTGAAGCATAGACTTATCTCGGGTGTTGTCACAGAGGTAGATGGCAGCAGTAATCAAGGCACATATGCAACAGTGTTTGGCCTCTGTGATTGATGACTTGTTGACAGTACAGAAGCAGACGTGAGCACTTAACTTCTCCATAGGAGGCCTTTTTTTGCATTGGCTTTTACAGAAGCCAGACAGAAAGAAAGCCATGTTATGTAGGCCTATCCTACTGTGCCTTTCTCTTCCCATTCCCATTATTCTGTCCAGTTCATTCACAGCTACGTCCACGCTTGTTCAATTCAAGCAATTCAAACATCACTCAAAACTAAATAAATAAATAAATAAAAACAGTTAGTCATTCATGGGTAGCTTTGGATTGAGACAAAATTGGGCCACATCAGACACTTGGAATAGGGCAAAGTGCTCAATGGGGATTGGTGGATATGGCGAAACCATAGACTATATATAGAACGGGCGTAACAGATTTTTATCCTATTTGAGTTGTTTGTGGACCCCTGGCAAAGATTCCTTGTTGAGTTGAGTCCGGAAGAAGAGGTGGCAGTCTTTGAGCTACGGGGACAGATGGGCAGGGAAGGGGCTGTCACTGGCCTCTGGGGAGAACTGTGTAATTGTTATGGATGGAGACTTAGGGACCTGTGTGTCTTTCTTTCTTAAGATGCATCAACCTCATACATGCACTGAGCCTAGGGGAATATGTTTGATCTCTCTCTCTCTCTCTCTCTCTCTCTCTCTCTCTCTCTCCACTCTACTCACTTTCACTCACTAGACGATGTGTCAATAAAGGCTAATCAAGGGATCTGGCAGTCGCCTGACTGGGGATGCCAGCAATGAGGGGTGCTGGTGGCAGCTTCGTGCCCATGCTTCAGCACGTGCATTGCAGATTGAATCTGAGAAAACCTGTTGGTGCCAGCGCCAGCTTTTCAGCGGTCCGCCTACTTAATTAGAATCGTGAAATTGCATCGACAATCAAAATGCCTGGCAGGTGCGGGGCTGCAAGGGGTAATAATTGTTGTGATAAAGTATTTTTCTTTTTTTTTTCTTTTTTTGTAGGTGTGTGGGGGTGTGATGTGTGTGTCGCCTTGCAAAAGTGTGTCAGATTGAATCTGTAAATACAAATGACTTTGTGACTCCTAGCCGCGTTTCCACTTTAATTGGATTTGCTCATAGATAGTGTTTTTGTTTACCATTGTTTGGGAATGGATTAGACCCGTCTCCCTTTTTTTTCCCCCTCTCACACCGGTGAATTACACATCTTGGGAGTGGTGACAATCTGTTGTTATTTCTTGAGCACTTTCTATAACTGTCAGACGAAAGCGTTCTCATTTTTTTTTCTCCAACAACCAAAAACAAAACATCTTGATATTTCAAGCAGCTACAGAGAATCTCTCTCTCTCTCTCTCTCTCTCTCTCTCTCTCTCTCTCTCTCTCTCTCTCTCTCTCTCTGTTTGTGTGCGGTGACCAGCAGAGGCTGAAACACCAGCCTGTGGCAAAAAATAAATAAATAAATTTGAAGACAATCAAAGAGCTGAGAGTTTGATCATAGACACAGATATAGACTAGTCCCAAGGCACAATAACATCCTTTCTTAGTAGGTTGCCATACAGTCATGGACTTCACATTTGATTAGTCCTGATAGATTGTATTATTCTACCATATTTTGGTAACATATATTCACCATTAACTAGTATCTTATTAACATGCAAATTAGTAACATAGTAAACATTTGTCAATTATTACAATTAGGCTAACCTAATACCTTATTCTCCATGAACATATTGTACCCGTAATATACCATTAACTGGAATCAAAATAAGGTATTAATAAGTCACTGACGCTGACTAACAAATGGCTAGTTATTCACTTGCATGTTCATGAATATGTGTAGCTGGATATATAAACTGTTACCCATATTTCTGTAACATTTGTAAACATGAAATGACAGAGCAACAGAAATTAAAAGAATAGTAGCCTACACAGTAGAGGATGTCTGGAGTAGTCTCTATGATATGCTTGTGTCACCACAAGGTCTTAAAACCTGTTGCTTAACTTGATTGTAAATAGTTTTGAAAGTGAAATGGAGATTTCAAGCGGCTGAATTAAGACAAAGAGTTAACACCCTTATCAGCTATTATTTTTCCCCAATGCACATCTCTTCCACTTGGGGGAGTCTGTTCATGCAGTGTAGGCAGGCAATGGGCACCATGTTGGCAAGAGACTTTGGTTCTCCAGGTGACAGGTTACATATTTCCACGGAGATTTAGACTACGTCAGAACATTTGTCATTTCTTTGCTCACTGCCATGGCAGCCAGGCTATCTTTGGGTTTTTGAAAGGATCACATTTTCACACCTTTATAATCACCTTATAGTCTGAGCAGTTTTCCTGCTTGTTCCTGCATGTCTTTGGGGAAGTATGTCTTTTACTGCTTCCTTCCTCTCCATTGCTTTTACATTCAGTCTTGTAGAACATGCTAACTCCACTCAATGGTCCCTTGATTGCCCTTAATCCAAGATATTGTTCAGTGGATGGCCATTGTTCATAATTCCAATCCTCTGAGACCAATTTGCCTCTTCAGAATTTATTCCACTTCATAAATTCATCTATTACTAATAATAAATTCATAATATTATTCTGCTCAGATGAATGTCTGACTGACCAAAATATAAAAGTTTTTTTGTCCGTGAAGTTAGTAGTGTTAAAAGTTGTGCTCAGTTGAAATTGAAATGGCTGCACTTGCCGGATAACCTACCAAGGTCCGCAGGCCCTTTTTGAGACTTCAGAAATGTCAAAAAATCTCTTGTCAGAATGAAAATAACTTCCTATTTCATTTAACCTTTTAATCCTTCGGTATTCTACCTGGACCAGACCTCTAGAAAAAGAGAAAAAAAAATCTAGTTAGCCAAGGTGCACAGTTGGTATAAATGTTAACTGAAGCTGCCCTGGTTTCAGCTTGGTTCTTCTCAGATTGTCATATGTAGGCTCCTTTGCCATGTCTCTAGCCCTCACCGTGCCATTGATCTGTGAGGTTAAGCTAACAGCTCTTAGCAGGTGGAGATAAAGGGACCCTGAACGCTTTTGTTATGGTTCCGAACGACTTTAGAGGTGCGCCTCACATCATAGAGGAAAAATAAAACAAAGGAAGAACTTCAAAGGTCTGCCACATCACTGTAAGTCTGAGCCTGATATCACTTTCCACTAAAAGAGACTTTGAAGTTGCACGCTTCACTTTTTATATATTTGACAAACAAAAAAGAAGGCATCCAAAAAGACTGTTTTTGGTGTGTCTAACGTGCAAGCTGACCTTGTCAACATTTTTATTTATTTATTCCTTTTTAATTAGACTATCGGTTGTTTTTGTGTGATGGACAAGCTCAAATGAATGGAAAAGTTGTAGCCAAAGTTTACAGAAGTGTCAAGATTGCAGTTGACTAAACAGAATGAGAGAGTCAGCGGCTTCTGTCACAAGCCATTGACACGTATACGAATCGTGAGACGTACACCCACAGCCTGTCTGCATCTTGCAGAAAGAGAAAATTGGATGACTCTCTGGCTGACATTCCGCCAGGCTCAAATTAGTGCAAACACACACACACACACACACACACACACACACACACACAAAGCCAGTCACGCCTCCTCATCCGCATGCAAGACCACCAACTCAACATGTAAGCAATGGAAATGAGAACCGCGTCTGGTGCATTGCCACAGATGGGTGTCTATTTTCTGTGTACGTGTGTGTGTGTGTGTGTGTGTGTGTGTGTGTGTGTGTGTGTGTGTGTGTGTCCGTGGAGGCATGCGTGCATATGTGGGGAGGGGGAAGAGGGGTGTCCCCTCACACATGCACACACACTCTCCTGTCTTGCCTCTCTAGTGTCTGCACACAGACTGTTTCATTCATGCTGACACACACACACACACACACACACACACACACACACACACCACAACCTCAATCTCTGCTTAGCCTTCCTGCAGCAGAGATTGCACCATCCCATCCACCCCTCTGTTTTTTTTCCCTTCATCGCCTCTCATAAACACACACAGACCCAGACACGCACACAAAACCTGCCCCTCCCTTCCCCACCACACACTCACACACACACACTCCTCACCCCATCTCGATCTCATTTTTTAACAGGCCCCAGTGGTGTGGCTCTCGGACAGGCCCATGGGTTATGTAAGCACACACTTCTCCTTTAGAGCTGGTTCTGCAGCCTCATCACCCCCCCCCCCCCAAACACACACACACACACACACACACACACACACACTCTCTCTCTCTCTCTCCTCTCTCTCTCTCTCTCTCTCTCTCTCTCTCTCTCTCTCTCTCTCTCTCTCTCTCTCCCTCCCTCCACACTCTGCTCTGTAATTGTGTGGCAGAGTGGCAAGGGCTCTGTGCTCTGGGTCTAAGCAGTGGGGATTCTCTGGAGGGGGGGAGAGGAGAGGAGGGGCGGTCAGAGCAGAGCAGCCTGTGACGGGGCCACACTGAGGAGGAGTGGAGCCACACTCCAGAACGCTCCACTGTTATGGAGGCGCCTCCAGAGCAGCATGCTACAGTTACCCACACCTCCCCACTCCAACACACACACACACACACACACACACACACACACACACACAAGCCCCCGTTCTCTCTCTCTCTCTCTTTACTTAGCTTGCCTTTGAGCTCCACTGTCACCCCCATCCCACCCCAGCCCTGTGTGTTTGAAGGGATTTCGCGGGTTATTTCTGTCAAGAGGGCAAGTCAGTGCTCGCCAGATGGAGAGGAAGGTTCTGATGGAGGAAGCTTAATGTATGCTGGCGAACAAAAAAAGACCAGAGAGAGTACAGAGGCCTGGTTAGAGCACACTCACAAGAGAACTTTGTGGGTTTTCTCTTGTTCTTTTCCTGCCTTTTTACTTTTTTTTTTCTTTCTTTTTTTCTTTTTTTGCTCTTGTCGTCTACTGAGCGTTCGTCTTTCTTCTAAGATTTGCATGAGTTTGACATCTTGATGTCTGTGTTCCAGTTGATGCCCTGGGCTCCATCTCGGCACCCGTGCGAGAATTCATCTGACACTTGCTCGTCCAACGTCAGCTTATTGGACTCAAATTAAAAATTCATATGCCCACTGAAAAATCTCCCATAAAAATCGCCGGCTCGAGCTTCGAGCTCCTTTCGTCTGGTGGCGGCGAGGGCCGACGATGTCAGAGATGAGGTTCGCCCGCCGCCACGTTCTCTTCTGACTTGAGAGACATTTCGAGGCCTAGCCTTGACGGAATAAACTAATCTTGATGTTTCTCTGATCTTTTTTTTTTTTCACCCCCCTCCACATCATCCTTGCTTGAAGGTGCCGCCTCTAAACATTTCTCACTCGGCCCCCACACTAACACAAATAGCCTGCCCCCATGTTCTGTGAAAGGAACTGCTTTATTTACTGCCTGTCAGTGTAGCCTTACAGATAGAAAATGCTGCGTAAGTCATCCCGTTAGAAAAGTTTTTTTTTTTTTTTTTTACAGATTGTACTTCATAAATAGCCTAGAACTCTAGACGTACTCTAGCGGTACCAAATTGAATTTGCTCATTGAGTAGTAGTCTAACTATCAGCCATAGGTTGTATTCAGACATCGGTGGGGTCTGAGCTGTCTATCCAATCATAACGCTCTTGGTTGTATTCAGACATCGGGGTGTTTAGCCAATCACAACGTTCTATTTGGACAGGGAGTCATTGGGCGGGATTAGTGTTGTTTGAATCGACTTGTTAGTTGCTCTGATTGGTTGTAGCCGTGGTCACTCGTGGTCAGATATACATTTTATGTGATAGTCTGGCTTGTCAGGTTACTTCATAAAGATAGAATTTTAAAATGTGTTTTTTTCTTTATTTAAAAAAAAAAATCAAACATTTAGATTAATACACATCCAAGCTATAGGGAAAAAAAATGGAATATTTAACAACAAAAAACTGTTAAACAACTCAGAAATCAGGAATATGGTTCAGGAATATGGTTATATTATTCAGTGTAGCCACATTTTGCTTTAATGACAGCTTTGTACACTCATGGCATTTTCTTCGCTTCATGACATGGAATTGTTTTCCATGTTTTTGAAGGAGGTGTTGAGCACAGCATTCTGCAGTTAAATTGATCCCAATCCATCTCCGTTTGGTCATAGTGATCCTGGAGACCAGGTCATCTGTCTCTAATAAAGAGCCTATATTGGCATTTCTACACTGTAAGTTACAGAGAGTCTATTTCTGACACATCTTGATATCTTTTTTGGAAGATCTGATATCACCAAGTAATTAAGACTCCAGGATCAATGTCAAACTTGTTGCCCTGGATCAATGGGTTAGGTTAAGGGTTAGGCTTAGGGTTAGAGTACACTGATCCAGGGCAAACAGGTTTGACATTGATCCTGGACTCTTAATTACTTGGTCATATCAGATCTTTTTAGTGTTGGAAGAGTGGATAGTAGACTTAACACATGGAAGGGATATTCAACAGACCTACAGAGTAATAAAGTAAAAAGCCTACAGTTGTAACCCTGGTTGAGCCACGTCACTTAGTGTCTTGTCATCATGGGACAGGTAGATAATACCAACCATATTAGGTTTGGCAGTTGGCACTATATCATTAGCCCTTTTTGGCTACTTTTTATTCTTTATGTGTGAAGCTTTGTTAACTTTCTCCAGCTGTTTGGATCTATACTATTATACAGTGAAAGCATAACCCTGAGGCACTTTGGTTACATAGCCCTAGCACTTGTTTTTCCCCAGGCATCATTATTTACCAACCTGAGCTAATGTTAATCAAATGAGGCACATGTCGCTAACAGGAAGGGGGGCTAACAGAGGCAGTGGGGGAATCTGTTTTTATTTGTAGAAAGCATGTAGGCCAGGGAAAGGAAATCAAGGTGGCTGTGAGAGACACAGAGAAGCACAGCCTGTGAGGATATAATTACGGGAAAGCAACCGATGCCAGAAATATCCTGGAGAGGGGGACTTCAGGCGATGCAAACAAGTCTGTTGAGTGGGAGATAACACACGGTGTAGGCAAGGTCTATCCTCTGCAGCTAGCTAGCCTAGCCAGCCTGGTCAAACCTCAGCTCCTGTGCCGGTTGTTTTGCTATTTTTCTGAGAGCCATGCTAGTTTTGCTGGGAGCTGTGTTGGACGGGTTGGCTGGAGTCTGCTGGTTCAATCACAGAAACATCCGCTCAGAAATATGACAGCTGTGTGGATACAACTGAGGACAGAGAGAGAGAGAGAGAGAGAGAGAGAGGAGGGGGAAAGAGGGAGGTGGCCGTGAAGGATGGAGAGAGAGAGAGAGAAATGTGTCACTTTTCATCCAACGAAGGCGCCCTTTTAAGAGGAGGCGTGCTGCGCGCTCCTGCCTGTTGGAGCACACCGCAGGCCCGTGTGATGCTGCGTCCAACTTCGAGGCATCAAAGCCACGTGGAACAGTAGGAGAGTCCCCCCACCCCATTCTAAATCCCCCTTTTCAAGTCGGTCTCTTCGTGTTGGTTTCTTCTCCGACTGCACCCTAGCACCCTCCACCTCCCACCCCAATCCTCCACCCCCCTGCACCCCATTGGATCCTCCTCAGATGTGGTAGGAGGTCTGCCGGGGCCACAGTGCGAGGCCGTAGTCATGTGCTATACCCTGAACTGTACAGATAAACGGAGCAAGCAAAGCAGCCAAGGATTTATAGGACTGAGGGCAGTGCTTAAAGCTCTTGGGATTATTTCTCAGTTTTTGAAGCTTTGGAAGAGGATGTTAAAGACTATGCTTGCAGTGTGTGTGTGTGTGTGTGTGTGTGTGTGTGTGTGTGTGTGTGTGTGTGTGTGTGTGTGTTTGTGTCCTTGTGTGTATATGTGTGACAGGAAAAAGTAATACAGCAGAAAATAAGTTCTGAAAAGCAAAAACCTCCAATATGCATCAATCCTCTCGTTTGTTATGGTATAATGGATTAGAACAAAAAAAACTAATCTCCATCTTATATGATTCACACTGGTGGATTAGAGTCTGTATGTAGCCTGGGAAAGTTAAACCATGAGGGGACTAAACATGTTCCTATATTCTCATGTAAATAAATTCTTTTTTTTTTTTTTTTTTCAACGCCTTGAGAACAACCTTTAGAGAACAGCACAGAATCTCAAATTATTCGGTCTGGTGTTCACTCAATGCTTTTTGAAATGGGATCAGGCTTACTGCATATTTTGTTTCAAACAGGACAATGCAAGAAGGTCTGGAGTCATCAAATCACTTCACCCCGCCTCAGCAAAAAGGCCTTGAATAAAAAGGTGGGCTGTGTTAAAAAAAAAAAAAAAAAAAAAAAAGCAAACGGGCTTGGCTAACACCTACACGCTCTTCTCTTTTAATAAAATGTTACATGAAATGCATTTTTCTGCTGTAGTGGGAGGCAAGGCAACCATCAACCACAGAGCACAAAACATCACCCTGGTCACCTGAAAGACATCAAGCAATTATCTAGCTGCGAGCGGAAATCTCTTTTTGAAACTCAATTCGGTCATAAATCACCGAACCGCCCAAACATCATTTGTCATTTCACGGTGGTGGTAAATGCAATAAATGATAACCAGTACATATCACTCTGACAGGGCCCCCCAAATATATTCAAATGTATTACATTGCCATGCTTGATGATGGGGAGGGAGGGCATATTGATTCAAAACAGAGAAATTTATGAGAAATTCATAGTGATGCAAATGACAGTTGTATTGGTAGACACCACCTCAAGCCTTTTCAGGCGAGTTTAATATGCTTTACATTGCCCTGACCTGCTACATTATTTATGTTTGATGGGAAGTTGAAGCAGTGTTAATAATCAAACATCTGTTTCCTGAGATGAGGGGCTACACAAAGGGGGCTGTTTCCCTGAAGCGCTGCTGAACCATCCTCTGCTTTCAAGGTAAAAGGCAGATGTGCAGCTGGAACTGTTTAGTAAAACTCCTGCGTTCATTAGATTTCAGACATGGGTTTACTTTACCGGAAGGCAGATGACCTCCTTTTTTCTTTACCATTTTCCTCAATTCAGTCACATTCAGCTTGACACAGGCACTATGGAGAATAGACTATATCTCCTGCATTCAGTCACATTCAGCATGATGCACACACTATATAGACAACATCTCCTGTATTCATTCACATTCAGCTTGCACTGACACTATTATAGACACTATCTTCTAGATTCAGTCACATTCAGCATGGTGCAGACACATATAGAAAGCATCTCCTGGATTTAGCATTGCACATGGAGAAAGGGTCTCCAACAGGTACTGTAGCTTGGAAACTACCAGTATCTCTCTAACTGCTTACGATTACTTCTCCAGGGGGGTCAAGGTAAATTAATATCTTAATAATAATTGGGCAGGCTATTAATAGGAAATATTTTCTCCATTGCATATGATAAATTACAGAGTAGCACTGTGCGATGGTCAAAGAGCTATCATGAACATGATGCATATGAAATCCTTCATGATAGATACATGCCATTAAATGCATGGACGAATTCAGCACTAAAGCCTACAAATGATGTCATAATAGCACTAAGCCATTGCAGTTCAATTAAGGTGGCCATGAGTGAGGTGCTGCCTAGGCTAGAACCGAATAGCACATGATCTTAAGTATTAATTACTCTGGGTACATCATCATGAGTCATGATTAATTAGCATGATCATGATGAATTCATCATATTTGTGCCCCCTCAACTAAAGTGTTGACATGGTTAAACTGGTAAAATTTAGTTGACGTATGGGATAGATATGAGGAACTAGGCCAAAGTAGGCTAAATAAGTACTTTTATTATTATCAATATCTTCATAATACTACATGTACTATAAAACAATAGCGTAGAGTAGTCTTGGTTTCATTGCCATTGTTAAAGTAGCTCTCAGAGAAAAAAAGATTTTGGGAGCCCTGCTACAGACAATGAACCCTGGGCTCAAGTCACATCACATCACATCACAGATACTAAGATAAATACTAATGCTTTGAGCATTTAAATATTAATCAGGCAGCAGAAACCTGTTTCTTGAAAGACTCGTTGGCTCCTCTGACAAAGTCTTGGCACAATGGAGTGCCAGATAAGGGTAGTAAAGTGCCTGACTGACAAGTCAATGAGTGCTCTGTCACCCCTTGCTCTCTCCAGCCAAGAGATATTGATTGCGCTGTAATTGATTATGGCTTCAGAGGGCTCCTCAATGGACTGTAGTCTCACTGAGACAGCAGTTTGATTGGGAAAGAATTAGAAAAACCGCTACATAAGGTGGTGAGTGAGAGGCAAAAAGGAGAGAACAAAAAACAAATCCAAATGCTGACAGAGATGGAGTAATTTCAGGAAGCAGGAAGGAGTTGTTTGAGTTGTTGTAGGAAAACAGACAAGGAATCTCAAAGTGCTATTTTTTTTTCTTCCTTCAGAGTCAGTCAACTGGAGAGAAAAATAAACATCATTAGCTATGCAATACCATATCTTTGAATATTGTTCAGCCACAAGTAAAATCAAGGATAATTTGCCTGAAGGCACTTGAATATTTTGATGGTCTGCCACAGGCAAATTCTAAAGCCCTTGATGTGGAGCAGGGCTTTGTCATTATAATCACCAGTCATCGCTGCACTCATAGCCCCTGCCTGGTCCCATCAGTGAGCTGAGCCAGTGCCCAACCAACGCAAGCACAGCATGGCCCACCCCAGATGATCAATTTGTGGCTTTGGCCCTTGCTCTGTTTATTGGCTGGTGGTCATTGTATGCATGCAGTGTGGCCTGTGTGTGTGTGTGTGTGTGTGTGTGTGTGTGTGTGTGTGTGTGTGTGTGTGCTCATGCATGTGTGTACATGTTCTGTGTGTAAGAGCCCCATCTATGACCTGGAATTAACAGTCACCTGTCAGAGGCTATGTGCCTGTTAATTGCTATTATTGATCAGTCCATTTGCCTTTTAAATGGCCAGGCTAGGAAGTGTGCTGTTATGTGTGGTTCACGTATAGTGGTACGACAAAATAAAACATAAATTATAAGCTTTCAAAGGTGACATTCAATAGCAGTACTGTCTGATTTAGTTTTAATGTTATGTGGAACAAGGTGTAAGTATAAACCAAAACATGTAGATCTTAAAAACCAATATTGACAGGTCCACTCTGGCATCCAACAGAAATCATTAAAATAGTCTGACCACAAGCCCTTAGAGACAGGGCAAGCCCTAAGGTATTGAATCCAGGTGAGAAGGACTTAGGACTGAGGAGATGCTGCATCTGTTTATTTAGTTTTGGCATCTCTCATCTTCTCATGAAAAATATGTTAATCTGGGTTCTTGTGAAGTCAGGAGTCCATAAAATAGACTGTGGAGAGGGTGACTGAGCACAGAGTACCACTCATATTTTGTGATGTATGCCTCTTTGATTAGCATTCCAGGTCAAGTGAGGGACATCTTGATACTGAGAACAGAACCGTGGAGGGCTCTCCACAAGGTGGATGTGCAACCCCAGCTGACAGTCAGGTTTTAATTTGATTGAAGATGAATGTGTAACCTCGCGCGGCCGAACTCACGTCTCCCGGCTTCTCCCCGGCAGCAAGTCTTTGACAAAAACGAGGATGGTTATGGTTGCGGAAAGGCTAATTTAATTGTTGTTATCAGATCTGTTTTTCCCCCATGGCGACCTTGTGAACTTGCTTTGGCTAAGTTCAAATAGAGGACAGATAGGAGTAAAAATCCCTCCTTTTGCGTGAGCCGTTTCTGTGTTGAATCTGAGTTTCCCCTGACCTCTGTGTCACGACCCAACGGACAGTTCGGAATAATTTAAGTTCGTGAGTGACACGATGGGGACCTTTAACCCCTCAGGTGTGAGCGCATGGCAAATGGGGTCGCACGGGGGCTGTGTAAGTGTCGACCCTCTGTCGTGTTCAATGCGCGTGCGGGCTGACAGTCTGACAAATGCTAAGTTGCGTCAGGTGTCGGGAGGTAGAGAGACGTTTGACCTGATCCCTGTCAGCAATTTGGTGATTATTCATCTGAAATTGGCTATGTCCCGGTGTTTTGCTCGTATGTCATTGTGTCAAGAACCGTATGTCCACGGTGACAGGGCCTTTTTGGGTTGAGCTGCATGGGCATCGACAGAAACGACAGAGAGGGTCTGCTAGCAAAACAACTCTCTTCTTGTATTAGGATTTATGAGTAGAATAGTAATCTCGATGTTTAGAGGTGTTCTATGAAAATACTGTTTTATGGCAATAGTAAGGTAGCTCCCATTAGACTATCAACAACTAGACAAAGGAAACTCAATCTAGGATATATGGATTAGCCTATTTTTTCAATCAAACCATTCTCTGCAGCAATGTGATTTAGCAGTAGAACTGAAAATATAATTTAAAACCATTATGCCTGATGACATTATGTCATGCCATGTAATTAGGTTACTTTGTAATATTTTAAAGATAGCTTTCACATAATTTGTGTGTCTAAAAGATGATAATTCAATTTTTAAGATTTGACTGTCATTAACCAAATTCCACAGCTTTGAGATGGCGGTGGGATGAAGACTGCACAAGCAAAAGCTTGTCATTTGTCATACCCACTCTATCTATCTATCTATCTATCTATCTATCTATCTATCTATCTATCTATCTATCTGAGCAAAATAAAAACCTGTAGTAGATGTAGTTTAGGTAAAAAAAAACAAAAAACTAGGTGTTGTAGTTTCGGTAAAAAAAAAAGAAAGAAAAGAAAAAAAGTTACCACATGTGAAGTAGGCCTACTTCTTTATGAGGGAATGGGAATGGAAAAATACTGACATCTGAGCTCTAGTTTTTCCTTTTGTTTTCAGTCGACTGGAAATCATGAGGGCTTTGCCATTATTGGATTCCACAGACTTAAATTGATTTACTGAGCGAAAGGCATGGGCTCCAGTTTTAGAGCCGAGCGGCATGGCAAATTTTAATCCTTGGGTGAGAAAACGGGAGGTGACATGTTCCATTTGTAAATCAGCAGACAAATGAGCTTCTCCTTAATTTGGATTTCCTCCTTAGTTTGGCTTTTGCATCCTGGTAAACAACATTCCATTGCTTAGAAGTGCACTTAGAAGTCACTAGAGATGTAAAGTAATGTATTTATCGGATTGTACTAGAAAGTCAGATTTTGTTATCATATGGGCTAAACAACATGTAACCTCTTGACCTTTGTTTCCCCTTTATCCTTCTATCCATTCATCATTCTTTGATGAAAATCAGTGGTAAGATTTGCATTGCACTTCAAATTCATTAGTAATAGCCTACTTCACTATTTTTATTCTATTTACTACAATGTAATATTTTTATTATTTGTGACATTTGTTATTTTGCAGTAGGCTACAATACTTTCCTGTCTTGGCTTCTTGAATTTGACACAACAAACACATCAGCACAGCTGCATAGGCCTTTAACAGAGTTATACTGTCACTTTGGGATAGTAGAAATACTGTATTGCTGGCTGTTCTATCTTGGTGCAAAAGTTTCAGGACCATGGACAGCGCTGTCAGAATCAGCACCACGGACAGCAGCTCACATGCCCACTTAAATCAGCCATCAACAAACCTGTACCGGCCTGGGAGCACCCAGCTTCCCGTTCGTCAGGGCAAAATATGCAATGTGGAGAGACAGCATGCAACATGACAGTCCCTCCTACGGCGTTACATTGTAGTTGATCACGCAGGAGATGGGAGAGCTAATCTGATCTGTATGACTACAGGCCAGTGCTTTTGTACTGTATGTAAGGACATTAAGCATGTAAAGGTAATGCATGCAGTAGTACTTACAGTTTGAAAGACATCCATGAGGACCAAATGTGCCGGTCCGTAGGGCTGATTTGAAATTAGCAAAAGTCTATAACCCGCTGAAGGGCCTGTGGGACCTGCTTCAATAATTTGCCAACAAGCTTGCCTTAGACTCCTTTCTATCAAGCGGAGCCTAATTTGCATTGCTTTGCCTAGGCACAAGGGACTCCTTCAGTTCCATTTTTGATGACTTTGCGCCACTAGTTTTGAAGTGTAAGACTTGTGTTGATTTATGAGTTGCCTTACTTAACCCAGGAAAAGAGAAAACGGAAGCCACTATTGTGCTCATAATGTGAGTTCATGATATGTTAAATTTCTCCTCCAACAAAGATAAACACATCCTCTGGAAAGAGCACCTTTGTTACCGAGGTAGCTCATATATCTCTGTGCTATATGCTTGTTTTAATGAATAGAGAGTGACAGGTGGAGCATAAATGCATTCATGCACTTCACCTATGGATGGGATTGCATTCTTTCGTAACGATAGTGTTCCGCTGCATTTGCCTCCTGTAATCCTTAATTAATATTAATATCTCCAACAATTAGCCTAGCTGTAGTGCCTATTATGTCCACTTAGTTCATTCAAATGAACTGAAGATATACGGATCATTTGAGTACATTATTTATTACTATTTATATTTAGGCTGCTTACAGTCAGTGCTTGCATTCATTATCTCTTGGGCTGCACACAGGGGGATGAGCAGCAGCACCTCCGCCAACGGCATTCTCATTATTATCATATTCAAAGCTCCTTACCTAAGAGAATAGTTTAAAGATCATTGGGTCCCAGCAGAGCGGTATAGTTTATTACCTCTACTGCATAGCCCTTTAAAATGCATTATGATTATATGTCTTACATTCTCCACTATGACCATACACTTGACCACATATTGGAAGTATTGAAGTTGCTCCAGTGTGTTCACAACTGCTGTTATAAGGAACTATAAGGACCCTTTATGATGTCTTTTAGTGAAGATAACGGTTTGGCCTTTGGAAACAGCGTTACTGAAGATGGGGGTGGGCAAGGTTGACGCTCTGCTGTAGCACTCTAATAGAAGCCAGAAAAGTATTTATGCTGTCTAAAAATTTTATGATTTCTGTTATATAATTGTTTTACTTCCCATTGCTTGGCAACATCAACACAACCACTATAATGACAACATAATATACTGTAGACATATTGTGTATTGTAGACCTCCAATAACAGCC
>JAODXP020000021.1:7712321-7729821 GCA_027497455.2 Sardinella longiceps
TACCACCGTATGGAAACAGGCACCTCGAGGGGCCCAACCTGGAGATCACTTACAAGTGTAGTGGACTCCTAAAGTGCTGAGGCCAGTGAGGCATGAACACAGTCTATTTGGAGGTGCAGAGAGGCTCTTAAACGCTCTGTACACACTCTGTCCTCGTGAACAGCCTGCAGTGGCTCAACAGCATGGACTAACAGGAGGAGGAGAAGAAAAAGAGTAGACAAAAAAAAAAAAAAAAAAAAGACGACAGTAAGCGAGACGGAAGACTAGGCTTTGTATGTTGCTCACTGGGTTGTGTCCTTAGGGCTGGGTCTGTCTCCCAATACTTATGAGAGATGAACAAAAGGAAGAAGGGAAGGAAGAGGAGGAAGAAGAGGAGGAGGAGGAGGAAGAGGGGGAGGAGAAGGGAAGGGGAAAGAAGGCTTGTGGGAAGTGAGAAAGCATTGCTATTAGATGACGGGGCTGCTCATCAATTTAAATGTAATTCTGCACCCGTTTTCAACCAAGCATAAAACTAACTTTTTTCCCCCTTCATACCCCCTCTCCACACCCCCTATCACCACCCCCCCATTTCAGCTTTCCAGCGTAGCCACTACTGCAGCAGTGGTGTGAGAGGAAGAAGACGATGAGGCAGAAGGAGAGAGAGAAAGAGAGAGAGAGAGAGAGAGAGAGAGGAAAAAAAATGAAATTACACACTCTGGTGTGGATCAATTTTCATCATGGGGTGAGGAAAAAGGAAAGAGGAAATGGAATTTATGTTGTAAAGTCCCATTAATAACAATAATAACCCTGAATATCTGCAGATTTGCCGTGACACGCTCATAAATAGCCCTGCTGTGTTTTTGAATCATTTACCCGAAATAGTGAGTTTATAGGAGTGTTTGCTAGCTCAGTCCTCATCTCAGAGCATCTTTACTGAGTATGTGGGGTCTGTAATCTACCGCATTTATCTAATCTGTCATCTCTATGGTAGAGAAGGGATAGGGATTTGTTTACCTTCTGTGGTTCAATAAGTTACATTTCTCATACATTAGCTCAAGCCCGAGTATTGTGCCTTGGTGCACCAATGATATTGGACACATCCCCACATCTGCACAAATTAGCTCTCAAGATACCTCAACAACAGAATGTTCATAGTGAAGAATTGGTCCTACTGTCTGCAGCACAAGTCTGATGTGTATGTAAATGTTTGTGGGAGGAACAAAGCTTCCTTTAACCTACAACCTGCAACATGCTTATCAGTAATTCCACTGCAACAAAACCTCTTCAGGGTGAAGCTAATCCACTGCTATTGTTAGATGAAGAGTCTTTGGCACATGTTTTGTTGTAATATGGGCTTGAGTAATATTGAATGCAGTATTTGTGTGTAGGAGTGGAGAGACACTCAGAGGTCCGGAAGCTCTTCTTGGTAAAAAAAAAAAGGAGAATTTCTCTAGCCTTCAGTGCCGGATCCATAGGGCCATGCTAAGAGCAGAGTCAAGGCTAAGTTAGAAACACAAGGCTGAAAACACAAACCTGCTGACAGCCTCAATTTCGGCTCCAAATAAATTACAAGTACATTATGTACAGTACACATAGGTACAAATACAGAGAGAACAAAAAAACACAAATAATCACATTTAACATAAGAAGATATAGATTTTAATATCTTTATAAACATTTTCTCACTCTTTTTTTTCTGAGAACAACTTGTTAAACCATCAAATCACAGGGATGGAGAGACAAGAGAGAGAGAGAGAGAGAGAGAGAGAAAGAGGGGGGGAGGGGGGAGAGAGGAGATTGAATTGTGCAGTTTGTCTGAAAATGTGCAGAAGGATGTAACAAAATAACCCCCAAAAATATATATAAATCAAACAGAATATGAATCCAAAGATAAGCACTCCTCTCGAGGAGCCAGCAACCCTGTAATCAGTAATGTCATTTTTAATATTGTTATTCTCATAGTAAATAATGGTTAATATCCAACCTGCCACTCTTGTAGCTTATAATCATGAGTCCATGTCTCTCTTTTTTTTTTTTGTTTGTTTGTTTGTACAAAGACCACCTCGGTATGGAGGCACATCCAGATCAGCAGTACATATTTTTGTTTCTCCTCATGAAAAATCCCAACTTCTCGCCTGTTCGGCCACTTCGCTAAGAACGTTCCAGAAACGATTGTCTGTTTGATAGGCCTCCTATGGCCACTGGTCGACGAAAAAAAGACAACAGCAGTCATTGAAACATTTTAAGCAGTTCATTGGTTCCCAAAAGGTCCATGTTTGGTCACACACACCGAAATGGGCAAGAGCACCTCAGCGTGGCGAGTCTTTGTTTGTAAGGTACTTTTTTTTCTCCTTCTCCCTCTCCATCTTTAAATCAAGGCCGGTATGAGACCTTTGACACTCTGAATGGAAAGGGATGGCCGTGTTCGGGCAGAATAAGGACCGTTAGCAGATTGAGTTCATCCTCAATTTTCACCTTCGCTCCCGTCACGGCCATCCCAGCCCTCTTTCTCTCTTTCTCCTTCTGTCCTCTTTCTGGGTCTGTCCTCTGAGTCTCAAAGAGTTGTCACCAAATCAAAGAAAACGACATGGGAGGACAAGAGGCTAATACATTTCTAAACGCACTCATAGGTTTGTTTTTTTTCCCTTCTTTTTGGGGGCGTGTATTTTTTTTTTTTAATCTTTTCAAAGAAAATAGCAGCTAGTGGATAATTGCCTTTGTAATGTGCAATAGCAAAGAAATACAATCAAAGAAAAAGGGGGGAGACCTCAAACAATTCCCAGACATGACATGACAAGGAAACGAAAGAAGAAAATTATGGTCTGGCAATTCGTGATACTGATAAGAAATAAGAATGTGCTTGAATAGTTGCCATGTGGGCTGTATATTTATCTGCAATGAATTCTATTGCAAGGACAAATTTTGACAATGTACTGAGAAGCAGAGTGTGCATTCCTTGGCTGATAAGTAATGTGTTCTCTATGACTTTTTACTAATGTCAGCAGAACTTATGTTGGCAACAGACTAAGAAACACATTTGGCAAGAAATGTTGCATTTGACAATAGACCGACTTTGTGGATGCAAAACTGTCAATTTGCATTTTCCTGCTTGTCGCCTATTGAGAAAAAAAAAAAAAAAAAACAGGTGAAAAAAAAAACAAATATAAAAATAAAACTAACACCAAACCTGTTGTAGTAAACACACTATTCCACTGTGATCAACTTTGAACTTCAGTCTGACCCCAGGACCACCACCATCTCAGTCAGTCTCAGTCTCAGTCTCCATTCTTCCCTTGCGGTTAATGACACACACGACTATCATGAACAGTACGAGAATAAAACCAGACGACGACACGGAATGATCAAATCAAGGGCAATGGCAACAGTGGCAGTGCAAGCGTGGTCTGTGGTCTGCCTCTCAAGCTCCTCTGCCTCCTCTTCTCTTCCCATCTAGACTCATCCCCACATTCTCACATAATACTGTGAGGAGGATGATCTCACATCGGATGTTCAGTGTTATTAGGTCTAGATCAGAGTCTAAAAACGGCAAAAGCTCCTTACACAATGGTATAGTTACACACACAAAGTACGCACACACACACACACACACACACACACACACACACACACACACACACACACACACAGACAGCATAACCAGGCTTGTTTCCCACTCTCTTACACACACACACACACACACACACACGTACATATGGACACAGAGGCCTTCCAGTGGCGGAGCTCGAGCAGGTTGGAGGATTTTGCATTGTCATTAGTATGGCCATGATGCTGTGCGGTGTGGGGTCAGCGCAGTATGAGTTCTGTGGTTAGCGGCGCTAACACAGCCAGCAAGCCGCAGAGGAGCGGGCCAGGCCGCCGCGGGGCCGCCCAGTCGGTGGGCAGCTGCACCCCGCTAGGGGGCCGCATGGAGGTCCGGGGGGTGCATTTGTGCTTCCGCCGCGGGGTGGAGCCCTCCGGAGTGGTGGGGTCGTACTTGCCCCCGTCGGGCGAGGAGTACTCCTTGTCAACCATCTCCTTGAGGGTGTGCACGTCGTTGGGGCCTCGGCCCTTACCGCCTTTGCCGCGCTGCCGGGTGCAGTTCCGTGAGCGACCCCCTGACCGCTGCGGAGGTCCCACTCCACCTGAGCCGCCGTGCTCCCCGTTGATGGAGGTGGGCGGGTAGGGCAGAGGCGAGGGTGGCGATGGGTACTGCCCGCCGCTGTGGTGCGGGTGGTGGGGTCTACCGTGCGGCGGCGGCTGGTGGGGCGGTGGCAGCGGCTCCTTCTTCAGCGACACCTTATCCGTGCTGCCCCACGTGTTGCTCTGGTGCAGCGACTCCGAACCAGAGCAGTTAGGGAAGTCCTCTTTGTGCAGCTGTTTTAGGTCCTTGCCGGCCATGTCGTCCGGCGCCATGCAGCCCACCGCTGAGGTGGAGCCTTTGAACTTCTTAAGCCAGTCCCAGAGCGAGAGCGCCTTGCAGTCGCACTCCCAGGGGTTGTCGTTGAGCCGCAGGTACTCGAGCGCCGGCAGCATCGACAGGCACTCGCCGCTAAGCTCCGTCAGTGAGTTATTGAACAGGTAGAGCGTGGTGAGGCGTCGCAGGTCGTGGAAGGCCTGCCTATCCACCCACTGGAGCTTGTTGTGGTGCACTAGCAGCCGGTCCAGAGCCCCCAGGCCCCTGAAGGTGTTCTGGTGCAGGCTCCACAGCCGGTTGCCATGTAGGAACAGGTGGCTCAAGTTGTGCAGATCCACAAAGACGTCATCCTGCAGAAACTCCAAATGGTTGTCCTAGAGAGAGAGGAGAGGAGAGGAGAGGAGAGGAGAGACGGGAGAGAGAACATGAGATAATAAGATCGTTCATCTCAACGACACAAATGAGACCATGTCCCGAGCCTTAATGGGAGATTTTATTAGGCAATGAAATAACAATGGAGGATTTTTTATTTGACCAATATGAGCCTCAGCGTTTGAAGCAGTCATTGAACCCTCATGACTCCACCGAAAATTATAGCTACGCACCACATCATGCTGTTTAAAATCGCTTCATAAGGAGATGGGGGGGTGGGGGGTGGGTAGGGGGGTGTGTAAGGGAAGACAGGACACACACTTACCTGTAAGTAAAGGTACTGCAGATTGCGCAGGCCTTTGAAGATTTCGGTTGGCAGCATGCTGAGGCCACAACGATACAGGTGCAGCGCGTGGAGCCGATTCAGGCCACGGAAGGTCTCCGAATCCAGGGAGCCCAGGTGCCGGTTGTCCCCTAGGTCCAACTCCTCCAGAACGTTGAAGCCGTGGAAGGTGGACGGCTCGATGAAGGTGATGTTGTTGGAGTAGATCCACAGCGTGACGGTGGTGGGGCTGAAGTGGCCGCGGAGGAGCTGGTGGATCTTGTTGTTCTGCAGGAAGATGCGCTCGCTGTGCGGCGGGATCCCCTTGGGCACCGACTGAAAGTTGTGCGACTGGCAGCTGACGGTGCTGGGCCCCGTGTAGCAGATGCAGTGGTGCGGGCACGACCAGGACAGCTCCAGACCGCATAGCACCAGCAAGAACTCCAGCCCGCAGCCTGCTCATACACACACACACACACACACACACATACACACACACACACACACACACACAAAGACACACAAACAGAATATCAGTCACATTGATGGCCAACAGAAATACTTTTCCTCTGCTCTTTTTTCTACCACTCACAATACAATATCACATTCCCATATACAGTATTATACTGCATAGCAGTTTTCTGTTCCAGAAATACAGCCTATCCCTCTGAGGAAACAAAGCCAAGTGAGCAAGTGAGGCATCTGCAAGCAGCTGGGATCAATATGAGGCAGTGGCCTGGGATTGGCACTGTGGGAGGGAGAGATGAGGGAGGTTGGTGGTGCGAGCGTGTGTTTGAGTGCTTGTGAGTGAATGTGTGTGCATATGTGTGTTTGACTGTTTGTGTGTGTGCGTGTGTGTGTGTGTGCGTGTGTGCAGGGAGGGGAGGGGAGGTGGGGGGCGCATGATGAAGAGCTCCAGCCTTGACAAAGACGGAGGTGATGGAGGAAGGTGGGAGATGCAGTGTCAGGTGTATTTATACTGCCAAGGAACTCGGGGCAAACTGATGTATGACTCACAGGGACCACTGGAGGGACCTGCTGGCCCCACTATACACACTTTTCAATCCCAAGGTTGTGGGGCATTTTGATTTTTTTGCTTGTGGTGGTGATATTATTGTTGAAGATGTTCTGCCTTTCAGGCCTCTACTTAAGGTTGTGTCATGGTACCAGAAGCTCTCCGTATGATGGGTATAGGATGTGTATGTGTGTGTGTGTGTGTGTGTGTGTGTGTGTGTGTGTGTGTGTGTGTGTGTATGATACTGCAGTGGTGTCTAATGTTGGCTCAAACTTAGATCTGAGGCAAGCCCTTTTTCTTTAGTGAGAGAGTGAAACTTGCCCTCACTGCTTTTGATGTTTTCTCTAATTTCTACAAGTTTTTTTTCCCCCCTAATCATCAAAAGCTCATTTCCAGCTGTCTTCAACAAATGCACAAACACACACACACACAGAAGCACATGCAAAACCTTTGAGCACACAACCGCAAAAACAATCACAGAGCCGGAAAAACGGGTGGCTGGATTTTCACTCCAGTCTGCTCGACTGCTAAACAGAGTTCCTAAGCGCCTGCTGACTCCCCGTCATGCTTCCTTGAGGCCGTGTTGTGCCGACTTATCTCCACTCATCGCAGTGGCGGTCTCGCATGCGGCTGATATTTCACCATAATGGGACTCGCGTTTTCTAAAAGCCTGCTTCCGGGTGCTGGAATTTTGTTATTCTGGGCGTCATTTCTGCCATTCACTCTGGAATCAATGCAGGTCTTCGCACTGTTGTAATCCCCTGAATTTCACATTTGGGAGTCGGGAACAGGGACTTATTCTCTTGCAAAGGAGATGCTTATTAAGCCACGTGATGTGTTTTTTTTTTTTTTTTCTTCCACCTTCCACTTCCTCTCTCTCTCTCTCTCTCTCTCCCCCATCTCTCACTCCCTCTCTCTCTGTATGACTGCAGCCTCCACTCCGAGTCTGGCTAAGCTGTGACATTCAGAGACTGCCTTTGCTGACCTTTGCTGATAAGTCCCTTCTGTGGCTAATGAGAGCAGCAGGATCCGTGTGCTTCACCTGTGGAGCGGCCGACTCCCCCGAGAAGCTGTATAATCCTGTTTGTCCTGATGCAATATGTTCGCCAATCCTACCAATAGGGGCTCAACCGGCAAAAACCTACTGAGTTCACACCACGAAAATATGGTGATCTGCAGTGTTAAATTAGGTGTCATGTCACACTGATGTGGTGCAAAAAAAGAAAGGTAATGCTGTAACTGTTTCGTGACCAGATCATCTCTCAAGAGTTGGCTTGCAATGAGACAGCCACACCATTTTGTGTAGGCCTATTTTGAAAGTCTGAAAAGAGGAAGTGTATCCAAGCAGGATGCTGAGAAATACTCGGTTGTCTTCAAAACTATGTAATGTGCTAGTCAACATGAATATTTTACATAACAGTATCCGCCGCTGGATTTTTTTTTTCTTTTTTCCCCCAGCCCTCTTCTGCCAAGAAATATGAGGGTTCCATTCCTCTCTGCATTGCTGACATTTTCTGTCTCTAATTAGCTATGGTTTGCAAAAAATGTCGACGAATTCCTCAATTTGGCAGCTTTTCAAAAGAGAGAGAAAAAATGGAGACAGAAAATCCCTGCAAAGGATACAGGAGCATTTTGTAGCTGTTTTTAAAAGTCCATGTTTATTCATGTTAGCATTTTGATGTGCTGTTGACTTTAGTCATCCATAATTTTTTAAGTGCAGGGGTTTTTCCCTTGTGAACACACACCCAAATTTGTCAGCATTTGAAAATATATGGGTCTATGGCATTCTGTAATATCCTTGGAAATTCAATACGCGTACTGATACATGTAGCAATATCTCGGCCATCTCTAAAATGCAATCAGCGAAAGCAATCAGACTAGAAATACACTTTGACGAGCCAATTCCACAGTGATGGGCAATGGAATAGATCTGATTTGAATTGATTGAAGGAATATAGCCTTCAGTATGCAATAGAGAGGTGGAGATGGACATTGCAAGGAGGAAAAAGTGTATCTTACTAAAGGGCCTTGTTTTTTTTTTTTTCTCGGTGGCTACTTCCCCTTCTCTGTTTCCTCCCCCTTTTTTCCCCCTCTCTCTTTTTATACAGTGATGTATTGAGCGGAGCACCTGCTCTTTGTGTAAATGTGTTGAGGAGAGCTGAATTGCTCTGGGGAAATTAGGATTGGTTGGATGGCAGACAAATAAACACAAAAGGACATGGTAAACAGCTCCGTTGTTGAATGGCGGAACAATTGCACTTGCGTTTATGTGGACAAAACAGTGTTGTTTTTCTCCCCCCCCCCATTCTCCTCGTATCGATTTTGAACTCTTTTTCGCACACTTTCACACACATCACTTAGCATTGTGTGACACACAGCACAATCAGCAACTCATTCAGTCATTATTATTTCACAGTTTATCCCCAGGCCATTATACAAGTAATATCTCCACTGGGCAAGGGGGGGGGGATGAGTCCACTCTCCCAAGATGACCGCTGTGATCATGCCTCTCCCTTCCATCTTCAGCTGTAAACTTTCCCCTGGCCTCTAAATGTTTCTCCACCATTTCCAACCACTATTTTGTGATAGCGTTATTATGATATGCTATCATTACCTGCAGTGTATGGGGAAAAAGAAAAAGATCTGACTTGTATACTCCAACTAAAGAATGACCAGAGGAGGTGAAAATGCATCTCCATATATGGCCCCTCTGTGAATCTGTATAAGTTATGGGCTAATTAGTGATGACACTGCAAGATTTGTCTTTTTATTCCCCCCACTCTTCTTGTGTGATCTTCCTCTTGCCAAAGAGTGTATCCCTCCACTCTTCTTGTGTGATCCTCCGCTAGCCAAAGAGTGTATCCCTCCGCTGGAGGTGTAATTAGTTCTGCTGCAGTTCTGTAGGCGGCCCTAATGTAAAGGAGGAAATGGGAGCTAGATCGTATAGCCTATAGCACCAGCTCTTTCCATAACACTTTTCCCTTCTTGCTTTTCCACCATTAGAGAACTAGTTTACTTCCTGCTAGAAAACCAACATTTGAACCATTTAGTGCCTTTTAACTAAACAAAAATAACCTCTGAATGTGACTTTTGGTTCAGAGCTGCTGCAGCTAGTTGCTTTCTTCTTTTTTTTTTGTCCTGTGGAAAGGAGAATGAATCATTTTACCATTCAGTGGAGCTGACTCAAGGTGTGGGTTTACTCTGCCTATTAAGTGTTGCCATGAGGAAGTAAAACGAATTAACTAGGATTACATTGCTGATGAGAACTACATTACACTGCTTATGAAATTCTGTTTACACTGTTTTTTTTACAGGACCTCTGTTTATGTATACTGTACATGTTAATACTCTTGCTTATGCAACACCCACTGTTGATGACACATCTGGGATACAAAATGGATAGATGTTCATTATTTCTCAAGGAGGTTTGAACAGAACCAATACAAAACCACAATCCCAGTTAGTGAAAATGTGGCCTTAGCATGGGTGCATGTGGCCTTACTAGAATGCTCTCTTTGCACTTCAAAGACAGCTTTCCACTGAAGACGAACCCAAGGCTGATGAGCACTGGGCCTATGTGTGACCTCTTCCCCATCAGCAGCCTCTGAGAATGTTCCAGAACCCACAATAACATGACCTTGGTGCCACTGCCGCCACCACCACCACTTCTCCGGCAGCTGTGGTCGGCAGGACCACAGACCTGGTACAAGGCGAACACGTGTCGTGTATGGATCTGGTCTCCTCTGGGGTGCGGGGACGGAGGATAACTGAGGATGCTCTCACATCTCACTGTGTGCACTGATCAGTGGTGTTGGGTCGCGGGAGCTTTGATGCTACTGCTGTGTGAGATGCTCACTGCTGCTGTGTTGCTCCTGGGTGTGAATGAGCCCGCAGCCCTCTGAGACCCGCCTGCCTTACACCTGTCACCTCCCTGCATCCCTGCCCGGCGCGAGCCAGCTGGATCACTTACACACTGCAATTTACACCCTCACAGAGAGAGAGAGAGAGAGAGAGAGAGAGAGAGAGAGAGAGAGAGAGAGAGAGAGAGAGAGAGCAAAACAGGAAGTCTAAGGAGGAGGGAGTAAGATACAGAGAGAGTGAGAGGGGAGGAAATGAGAGCAAGGGAGGCAAAGAAAGGAGGAGAATGTACCACTAGAGAAAAACAAGAGGAGAGAGAGAAAGAGAGGGAGAGAAAGAGGGAGGGAGGGAGAGAGGGGTGGGAATGAGAGAGAAAAAATAGAGGGAACAGCAGGAGCACAGTGAAGAATCACAAACAATCTGGATGATATTTTTTGGGCGATCAAGGGAACAGTGAATGGACCCCACAGCAGGGTGACAAATGGTGATGGAAGACAAAAAAAAAAAGCAAACGAGGGCAGTGAGTTGTCACAAAATGAAAATGGAAACGGTGCAGGTGCATTATCATATTATCTCCTCTCTCAATGAGGCCCGACCGTCTGAATTGAATTTATCGAACGGGCTTTGACCACGCCACGGCTCTCGCTACGCCAATAATGACGCCTGTTTGAAGTCCTCAGAGGAGAGGAAATGGATTTCAGAAGACGCCAATAACAAACGCTCTGTCATCCGTGTGGTGTGGTAGCCTACCGAAAGCACCACCCACGCATTTCGCCTGCTTTCTATGCACAGTACTGCAACTGGTCCCACTCTGGGCTGCTTCTGTCGGAATCTGACGGCTTGTTAGTCTGAAAATTATTAATTAGCCAGCAACCGAGACTGATGCTTCACCCTTCTGACCTAACCCCTCCTCCATCTCAGAAACTACCACCCTAGTCAGACAATTTCTTTATTTTATTCCCCACCATCATGGCTGAGTAAGGAGGAGGAGTAGGAAGTAAATAAAGGGAAAAAATGGAAATAAAATGGCTACGGTCCCAAGATGGACAAACTGCCAAGTCACCGTGAGGAATATCAATGAAACATAGTTCACACTAGTGCCCTCATGAATAACACATATTTGCTAATAGGAGAGAAACGGTCTGTCTGTCTCTTGGCGTGACTTTTCCCACCATTACACTGGACAAACTCAATTTCCTGTGCCTCTCTAAGGACCCTGATAAGCGTTGGCCTGTTTGCAGTCTTGCTCTCATTTGGTCATAAATAATGCCTTCGCCTCTACAAGCGGTGCATAGCAATGCCCCCTACAAAGCGCTTTTGACCAACCAAACTAACTAATGGCACCACAACAATGTTGATTAAACTGGGTCCCTTCTTTTCACAGCATCAGAACAACACGATTTTGAGTCCAATTCTAAAGGTTATTTATCAACTATGGTCTGTTTGGTATGCATTTGGACAATGGGGGAATTGGCCAAGGTTTGACGCTCACCTGAATGCAAAGTGAGCTTGGTGCATTTCACTCTGCATTCAGATGACGGAGGTTTTAATGGACAGAGAATGAATGCCAGAATGGCTTAGCCTATCTGATGTTGAACTCCAGAAGGATGTGTGTGTGTGTGTGTGTGTGTGGTACACTACATGAAGGGAAGAGTAGGCTAACAGTAAAATCTAGAAATTGATGCCTCTGGCTAAGACGATGGTCATATTTTTGTGCAAGACACTTGCCGTTGTGGCCTGAACATTATGTAAACATATGCGTCTAATTAGCACTCACTACAAATGCATATTTAATTGACCTCCCTGTTCTACTTAATTGGTGGCAATTATTAAGGTAATTAACAAGATTACTTGAATTTGAAAAGAAAATTATTGGGTAATTATAAACGACAACTTAATGCATTAAGTGGCTTTGAGAGGACCCCCCATATATGTTGATGTACAATAATCCACAACCAATGCTAAATTTGCTTGTTTGCTTTAAATGAATTGCCAAGTTAATACACAGTTCATGAGATTTTGCAACAATGCAAAGATGAACATTTTGGTAACACTGTAAAAACTATTAACTTTGACTTTGCCCACACGGGAGAAAACCCCTCTGTGTTATAATCTTTTGCCGACTAATGAGGTATAAACGCAGTTTTGTGTGGGAGTAGTTAAACTGTCAGAAGAAATACATCACTTTCAACCAAAGACCTTTTTTTCAAGGCATAGGGGAGACTTTTTGTGTTCTTTGAAATGTCTGAGAGCAGTGAAGGTTCAGTTTAATTTGTTACATCCTTTTTTACAAACCTTAAAGACTCACCTTCTTCCACAGAGCTGCTAATACAGACTTACACAGCGGCAGTGCCGGATCCCCAGTGGCCTATACCACATATGAGCTCTGTGCCCACAGGGCCTCAGGTTTCACTCTGATCTGGGGTCAATTACTGTTCTCGTCATCTCCCTCTCCCTCTCAATAAGCCCAAAATACAACTCCTAATAATGCTAAAAATAAGTAAAAAAAAGAAAAGAAAAGAAAAAGAAACAACAACTACAACAAAAAAAAAGACATGAGGTGGGATAGGAAGCATTGCAGTTATTTTCCTCTCCCACTCAAGAATCCCAAAAATACAACTCCTAATAATAATTCCAAAAATAAGTCAAAATAGGTCGGATAGGAAACACTGGTGCCACAGTATTGCCTCTTATTATAACGACCCCTCCAGCCTGAGGATGTGTGTAACCCAGCAGCACCAGTAGACACAGACGCAGCGGACACACTCACACTGTGGAAGGACTGTTGCTGTGAATCATTAGAACCAATAACCAGAGGTGTAAATTCTACCAGGCTGACCTTTCTCGGAACACAGTTACTCTGAGTGCACACACACTGCAGCTAGGCAGCCCTAGTGCTAGCTTCTGGCCTGCAAAACACAGCTGGTGTCTCCTATTAATTTTACATTTCTACTGCGTCCAGCCTGAGGGTGCAAAAATAAATCCTAGGCAAAGGCATCAGACAGGGTAGCAGCACGAAAAAACTGCAAAGATGGTAAATTCCCTGCCAGAATAAAAGAGTCTGATTTCAACACAGACTTCAGTTGGTACACACACACACACACACACACACACACACACACACACACACACACACACACACACACACACACACACACACACACACACCATCTTGTTTTAGCCTCTGTGTGTATTGTTGGTGCTGCAGTCAGGCAGTCCAAATCCATAAACCACAGGAAATAACAGCCATCATGTGTCAACTGTCATGTCAAAAGTATCAATATAAACAGACGCTGACATGACATATGGGCCATGCCATATAAAGTGTTAAAGTGTTTTCCAATGGGATTCGACAGAGAAGGAGTCCTGACATTGACGGAATGAAAAAGCATCCCTCACCATCAGTACAATACACAGAGGGCAGAAACAAAGAATTGGACCTCCACAGTTAAAAAAAAAATAAAATACTTTTGATATATTTCCAAAAGGATGCTAGATATATAAGTGTATAAAGCCACTTAGGCACATTATATAACTCTATTGAGAGCCTTGTGAGGCCATCTTTGGTCTCTGTATGCCCCTGTGTGGGTGTGTGTATGTGTGTGTGCGTGTGTGTGTGTGTGTGTGTGTGTGTGTGTGTGTGTGTGTGTGTGTGTGTGTGTGTGTGTGTGTGTGTATGTGTGTGTGTGTGTGTGTGTGTGTGTGTGAGTTAGTGTGCTTGTGTGTGTGGGTGTGTGTATGTGGGTGTTTGTGAGTGAGCAGCTTTTACAGCGTAAGCACAGGAGATTGGTGCTGTGCGGTCGAAAATTCACTGTCAACAATAAAATGAGGCGTTGATGGCATTCCAGTGGCGGTTAACAGCGCCCAGTGGAGACAGTGGTAATATTGCAGGAGTGGGCAGCAGTCTCCAGGCCGGCCTGGAACAGGACTGTGGTCTGCCAAGCCAAGCCAAGCCAAGCGCTGCCTGAACTAAATGGACGAGATTGGATGTTTCATTATTGATGTCTGTGTCAGTGTTGTTGTTGCTGTTGTTTTTTTAGTGTTTTTTTTTATTTTTTTATTTTTTTTATTTTACAGCCATGGTTTGATACAGAGACCTATGTTTTCTGCCAAATAACCCAATAGCGATGCCAAAGCCATCCTCGAAACAAAATGAAACAAAGCAAAACAAAACAAATGAAAAAAAAAGAGTGAGTTGGGGGATGTACAGCACAAAGAGAGAGACAGGTAGAGACAGAGAGAGAGAGAGAGAGAGAGAGAGAGAGAGAGAGAGAGAGAGAGAGAGAGAGAATGCCAGAAGTCGGGAAGTCACCTGGAGGCAATGGGACAGGTGTGATCATGAGATCCAGCTACTGAGCCAATTGCACCTGCAAGTGGGGCCTCATAAGGATAACAAAGTGTGTATGTGTGTGTATGTGTGTGTGTGTGTGTGTGTCTAAACACTACAGCTTCTCATTCCTTCCCTCCCTCTCTCTTTTATGTACACATTCTCTTTCTTTCTTCTTCTGACACACACACACACACACACACACAGAGAGAGAGAGACACGTACACCCACCAACCAGAATAAAGCAAGGAAAAAAGACGACGGCAAGAGACAAGCTGACGTTTTTCAGGATGAGGGATCAGTGGAGCTAAAATTAGCTGCTGGAAGCATGCAGAGCCATATGGAGCCTGTGCAGAATAGAAAGGCAAGATTTGCGGAGTCGGTTGGGGAAGGGCAGAGCCGCCCGGCGTGGTTATTAAGGCAGGGTTTTAAACGGGCACAGAGGCAGAACCAGAGAGACGAGCAGGAGAGGAATACACAGCTGTTTAATACCTGCCTTTTGATTAAGGCACTTTAATGGATCTTTAGTGGATATTAATCCTATCTACAATCCTACTCTCTCTCTCTCTCTCTTTCTCTCTCTCTCTCTCTCTCTCTCTCTCTCTCTCTTTCTCTCACTACCTAGCTCACCTCATCTTTCCTCTCTCACCTTCAGTCCTGCTGTTTGGCCACCAGGGATATATAGCCTTCCAAGAGCTGTGTGTGTGTGTGTGTGTGTGTGTGTGTGTGTGTGTGTGTGTGTGTGTGTGTGTGTGTGTGTGTGTGTGTGTGCGTGTGTGAGTATGTGATGTTCGCATTATTATTTTTTTGTACCATGTACCTTCAGCTGTTGATGCTAATGTGCTAGCCAGTGAGTGCACACACACACACACACACACACACACACACAAGCGTGCTGATTGAGGCAGCTGACTGATTAGAATGCAGGCTGTTCCCATTGTGTCCATCATAGGCTAGGCGAGTTCCGATAATGACCATCATATGCCAGCTGTCATGTCTAAGCTAATGGCTTCATACCTGTTCATACTCATAACAGTCCTTCCATAATGATGACTCCCTATTGCTGTTTCACTGCCGCCTTCAATTGCTAGCGCTAACGAGCTAATTCTTCAACAGTGCAGCTTCTTTTAATGTAAAGAGACTACATGACGTGCAGTAGTCGACTCGACTGCTGTCTCCAGAGACTCCACACACACTCTTTAGTTCCCCAGTCTTTCCGAAGGACTCTCAATAGAGTGTGTCCTTCAAAAAAAAATTATAATGAAAAGAGGGCTGTATGGGAACGGAGGCTTGAGGCAGTCTGAGAGCAGTCTGTCCTTCTTCCGCCATCTTGGACCCGGCTGTCCTGGCAGCTCCAGCCTCAGTTTCCACTCCAGCTTCCTGCTCCTCCAGCCGGGACAAGCAGCACAAGCCTGACAGCTGTCAGAGCCAAGATGGCCTCCCTGCAACCTGCCTTTCTAAAAAAGACCTGATGGGATAAAGCCGTCTGTGTGCCGCTGCTGCTGTGTCACGCGCTAATCACCACCAGTATCCCCTTCAAAAATAAAAAAAATAAATAATAAAACCCATTAATCCCAGTGCTAATTCATCTTACGGCCTTTAATGCTCTGTCATAGGCAGTGATAACTTAATTGAGTGCCTCAGGATAAAACGCGCATCCTTTTGAACTTGGCTAATTCCCTATCGTCCGCTAATTCTCTGAGAAAGCTTGTTGTTAAGTCAGAGATCAGGCAAACAAAGACATCAATTACTGGGTCACTCAAACACCTTCCCTTTACCCAATCAGCTACGAGCGCGGCTCGAGTCGTCATGGCTATGAGCGTAATTGGTGGAGAGCCAAGGGTAGGTAAAAGCTTTTTGGCGATGAATCATTCAAAGCGTGAGAAGCCTTCGCGTCCAATCAGGTCAGTGGACTCAAAGCTGTTCTGGAGCTGAATGCTTCTATTTTCCAGCTCGTTTCACCCCGATATTGGCATCCTTCCCATGATCTTTGAAGTTGTCCTTAAAAATACTCCACTTTTTTAAAGTATATGCATGTTTACCGCACCTGCTGTGCATACAAACCACTCGCCTGTCCTAGATTTGGAGAGATTAATAATTCATTCAGTGCAGGTGAATTCGGTGCTACACATGTTGTGGAATCAGTCCTGGAGTGGAGTATGTGGGAGTCTCACCAGTACACACACACACACACACACACACACACACACACACACACACACACACACACACACACACACACACACACACACACACACACACACACACACTCGCAGCCCAGCACCACCATACACACACAAAAACACACACACACACACTCACAAACACATCCCGGCACTGCCACAAACAAACACACACACACACACACACACACAAAAGCACATGTTCAAAAACTGTGTGTGCACGATTGGGGAAGCACGCTTCCAAACAAAGACCAAGGGGAGCTCTTCTCGAGTGCAGCTGTGCAGAAAAACTGCGAGGCAAAAACAAGAAGCCATTGTTGCTTATTAGGGGGAGCGGAGAGGAGCAGAGGCGAGGAGCAGATGAGGCGGTTGAAACCGCTTCGCTGCCGGGGCTACGCAGGAAGTGATGGGTGCAGACAGCAGACCTAAGGGGAGGCGGCACGTGCCGCTTCAGGCATGACCTGTGGCCTGCCCTGAGTCGCCAAACGAGCTCGAGCGCAAACTCATCGCCTCACACTCAGAGTTAAAAACACGAGACAGACAGACAGAAGTGGCACAAATAGAGACGTAAAATGAAACCTGATGCACACACTGGAGTGTGTTTACTGCAGAGAGGACTGGGTGCTGTGCTGACGGAACTGATACTGACATGTCAGCAGCAGTGATCTAAAATTGTCTCTATGAATGACAAACACATTGAAGTGTACTGCCAAGGTAATGAAGGGCATATTTGTAGTAAGCAAACGTGATAACAAACACAAACGAACACAGCCGTCTATCTGCAGACATAAGCTTTTTTTTTTTTTTTTTTTTCATCTGCCGAGCAGCGACAGACCGCCCCTACAGAACACAGACGCATTTACATTTCATGGAAGACCAAAGTGACATCGTGGTCAGTGCGACCACTATTCATCATCCCTTTGGATTCCACGTTGACTTGAAGTCACGTCCTTGAGCTTGTGCCGCCGTCACGCTCCGTCAGCCACGCTTGCAGAAGCGAACGAATGCTAGTCGTCAAGACAAAAACATA
>JAODXP020000021.1:7734821-7744821 GCA_027497455.2 Sardinella longiceps
AATCCCCCCACCCACCTCCAAACACACACCCACTCCCCCTAGCACTGGGACTAATGACACCAGCGAGAGTAAGAAATTGAGATGGTGAGAAACTGCAGCGAGTGCTTTTCAGTTGAGATGAAGAATCTCCTGTTAAGCGTTGCCATTTTCTTCCTATCTCCACACCCCTCCCTCCTCCTCCTCCTCCTCTTCTTCCTCTCTCTCTATCAGTCTCTCTCTCTCTCTCTCTCTCTCTCTCTCTCTCTCTCTCTCTTTCTCTCTAGCTTTCTTTCTCTCTTTGACATGAACTTTTTAGTGCTCTGATGGGAATTCGCTCGGCGGATTGCTCCAGTTTAAAAATGACAAAACAAAAAATTGGAAGCACGTTTCTCGCTTAAAAAAGAAATAAGTTAAAGCCGGCGTCATGCTGTCAAAGCACTGTTGGAAGTTGAGGAAGGAGAGGAGGGAAGTATATAAAAGTTCAACTCATCACATGCTTCATGCCTTTTCCCTCTGATGAATCACCACCATAAACATGGGCCCTTGAGAGGACAGTGGATTGTAGGCCTACACGTTAAAAAGCGCAAGGGATACTTCCATAATGACATACAGTACCACACCAGCCAATCAAAGTTGACCAGTTGACCAAGAAAAATGCATTTGAAGGCATTTCATTTGTTCCATCCAAAAAGGAAAGATGGACTATCTTCCTGTATCATGGTCTGTCTGATGTGCTGGGCTGGGCTGTGCTTGGCTGGTTTGATTGGTTTGAAGTGGAAAGTGTAAACAGAAGCTGAATGCTGGATTGCCTCAATAATTCAAAGGCATGGTGGCAATCGTACTCATCCTCGGCTTTTGAGTGAGAGAGATGATATGAGTGTTTGCTCATACACACCACCGACATACACACACAGAAACACTCACTCACACACACACACACTCACACCGCTCCCAAATTTGTTGTGTGTGTGCTTGGCGCTCGCCAAATAACTGTCCCCATCATGGCACACAAGCAGGCGAATCAAAGATCCCAATCTGTTAGAGATAATTATCTGTGCGTTGTCATCATTTATGGTCACTGGCATCAGATCAGAAAACACACCAAAGAGTTGCCACATAAAAGCACAGCGTACCTACAGTACACGCAGCTGCCTTCAGCCATATTCACTTTTAATACTTCTACATAAGCCTCATACTGTGAGCTTTTATTCTCTGTCCCCCAAAAACAGAAAAAGCCTGACTGACTTAATCACCAGCGCAATGAAAATAGCACAGACACTTCTGTCTGTTGTCTGAGATAATGAGAAATGCCAAAGCCGAACACACACAGCTACAGAGAGGCTCATCTGGAGTGGGCAGCACTTAAATGGCCTTTAGCTTTTCAACGCCACAAAATTACCAGAGATAAGCCAGAGGTTTTCAACCTTCAGCTGATACCTCAGGTAAGCTACTTGATGCTAATGTCTCTACTGTTCTTGATAATGAAGGATTAAAAAAAACAAAAACAAAAAACACTGGCTAGGCTATGTTCCTTCCTGCTAACCAACATCATTTAAATGTATGCATTTAGCATTTAGCAAGGATTACAGAAAAAAACCCACTGGCTAGGCTATGTTCCTTCCTGCTAGCCAACATCATTTAAATGTATGCATTTAGCATTTAGCAAGGATTAAAAAAAAAAACACTGGCTAGGCTATGTTCCTTCCTGCTAGCCAACATCATTTAATTTAAATGTATGCATTTAGCAGACCCTATTAACCAAATCAACATTTGTCAACAATCAATTACTTCAGGGTCATTTACAGTAAGTGCCTTAAACAAGGGCACAGTGGTGGCAGCCGTTCTAACACGCAGTTTCCAGGCTACTAGCATGCTAGCAGGGTCCATTAACTGCTAAATTACCAGCACCCATCTGGCATGGGACTGACTGAAGCCACATCTGTGAGCTTAGAGGATTGGACTTGTGTCCTTGTGAATGGACTTTTTGACGGACAGTCCTCGGGCCGTGGGGAAAGGCTTTCCATCAGAGTGTCATGAGTGTCATGAGAGTGGCAAGCCATAGCTGACAGCCTCTGTTTAAGGCATACAATATTACACATGCACACATACAAGGGAATGGATTTTCTCAGTAATGAACTTGTAAGATCCAATTTCCTAAGGGAACATGATACAATGAGTGAGTTAGGGGGAAAAAAAAGATGGATGGAGAGAGAGAGAGTGCGAGAGAGAGAGAGGGAGAGAGTTATCATGAGATGACATGAGATTGTGCCACCAGATATTAAAATGGATTACGACCCCGTGCGATATTTCAATGTTGCACGTCTTGTTGGAAATGAAACATCCTGTTCTTGGCACTCGCGAAAGGAGATTTGTCTTTAGGCCTCTTTTGCGAGTGTGACACGATGATCTGGCGAAGGCCTATGCCGTCGCTCGGTCATACCACACACGCAAATTGTACTGGCTTTTTTGCAGCAAGGGGGAGATAGAATGCAATCTAATTCAGGCTAGGCGCCTGTGATCTGTTTCCCTCTCTCGTTCCCTCATTCACTCTCTCTCTCTCTCTCTCTCTCCCTCTGTGGCTTTCTTTCAGGAGGGATGAGATTGATTGACTCCACTGCCGAAGATTTCTGCGCCTTAATTACAAGTAATTGAATGTTTCTGCTATTATGCTTGTGTTTACGTGTGTTGTGTTTAATTTTAGATTGCCGCATCAAACCATTCCCCATGCCGCCCCAACTGTCACACTCATCCATGGCGAGAACGGCAGTAATTATAGTCATTTTCACTCCTGGTTAAATGCTGGGAATGTGAGTTGGGTTTTAATAGCGGGTGTGCTGGAGGGTGTGTTTCCCTATGCAAGGCATAGGCGAAATTGATGTGCGGTTCAATTAATGGCATTTTTAATGGGCACTTGAGCTAGCCTGTGTGTGTGTGTGTGTGTGTGTGTGTGTGTGTGTGTGTGTGTGTGTGTGTGTGCGTGCTTGCATGTGTGTGTAAGAGAGAGAGAAAGAGAGGGAGAAAGAAAGACAGAAAAGACGTGTGACTGATTGAAGTCAATGCATTGATGGGCTGCATGGCTGATAGTGACAGATCTTTGGGACCTCATTAAGGTGAGTGAGTTCCGCGGTCAGAACGCCTTTACAGAACATTATGCGCCGCGTGTCCGCATGGGTGGCCCCTTACTGAGGAAAAAGACATTCCAACTTCCTCTACAGCTCTCTGCAACTACTCTCTCTCTCCGCTCAATTAATGAACACGGTTCCACCCATTACTGTAATCTCCCGGAATTTAATAGCACATGTATGCGTGAGACCCAACAGTCTATGGGTATCAACACAGGGGGACAAAGAACAGATGATGAGTTTGAGCGAATGAGAAATAGAGAAAAAAACACAGCGGAGGGAGGGAGAGACAGAGGAAGCAAATAAAGCAATAACTGGGAGAGCGATAGCAAGTTCTCTATCTATACACACAGTATTTTTGTGATTGCAAGGGTTGTGGTTTCTCTGGGTGCTTTATATCGAAAACTGCACCCACCCCTGTGCCCATGGGCGACTAATGGGAGTGGGCACGTGTGCCAGACAGTGGCATCACTCTAAGGGCAAGGTGAGGGTGCTGGGCTAACAGGCTGTTGCTGGCAGGCTGTCAGAGCACTCAGCTGTCCCCCCCCACACACACACACAGGCACGGACGGACGGATGGATGGCAAGCGGCCTTGTCTCCTTGCCCGAGGAAGAAGCCTTTCCCCCCGCTGTTGTTTAACAAACTCCAATTATGTGGCCCTAATGAGATGCCGGTGTGCTGAATTTGCTCCCCCCATCACCATTACGCTAGGAGCTGACTGACAGATAGAGGAGCCTTGTTCCCCCTGACTGACTACGGGTTTCTCAGCCTGACAGCCGGACACACGCACACACACACACACACACAAACACAAACATACAGTATACACACACACATATGGGATTCAATACACAGACGGTTCACATTATGTTGTGGACACACTCACCCATGCACACCACCATATGAAAACTGCTACACACACACACACCACATACACTACGCAGACACACACACACACACATACAACACACACACACACACACACACACACACACACAGATGCACTTAAGTAAATACTGAGCAACTGCTGTGCAGCAAGAGTGTGTGCAGTGAGACTGCAGAGTAGCCATGTTTTTTCCATGAGGGCTGATATGCACAGACAGACCCCGACCACGGGTTAGGCATAGACACATTACGTATGCACATACACTCTGCTCTGGAGTCCAAGATATGCAGACGCTTGAGTGTCTCACACACACACACACACACACACACACACACACATGCTTCATAGGCTCCTACACAGGCCGCCACATCCTGCTTCTCCTAAGGGGCCTGAGACAGACTTATCCTTCAGATAGCCCTCTTTACCGATTCCCTGCAGAGAAAGCACACAGCTACGGTACACCGCAAAGCATGGCCTTGTTACAGTAGCTGGGACGGGTGCTGTGTGTGCGTAGCGTAGCGTGGCTATGCTATAGGAATGCATACAGTACAGTCATGGCTGTGTGCTGCTGCTGACTTAATTCACTCTTAAAGGAAAATACCGGAGTAAGTTTAAGCATAGCCCTGCTGCACGAGCCTTCTAACAGCAATATATTTAGCATAAAATGAAAGATTTTCGAACAGCATAGACCTAACGCGAACGCGAAACACTTTAGATTGAGTCAATGTAACCTCAGATCTTACTTTCGGTTTCCAACAGTCAGGTCCCATTGATTCAGTGTAAAGTGCTAGTTCGCTTCTGCGTTCGCGTTCGGTCTGTGCTGTACCAAATTATTTTGTTCCACTCGCTAACTAGCGCATTTAGCAAGCTCTTTCAACAGGGCTATGTTTGAATTCACTCTGGTATATACCTTTAAGATTTGAAAGAGGGAGGGTTCGGGGGGTGGTATTATCGCTCTGCTGCAATGCTCAGTGCTTTCACCACATTTATGGTCAAGTGCCACAGTAAGGTCCCCAGTTTGAATCAATCCAGCAGTTTTTTTTTTTTTCTGATCACACCTATCTCTCGATCGATGCCCCATCCACAGCATCTCCTCCCATCAAGGGATTCTGTATGGTGCATCCTATGGTTTGAGAACTGTTGTGCCAAGGAATAAAGTAATGCAACGATTCACACATATTAAAATGATACTTGGAGTATTTCCAGCCAGGACCCAGTTGTTTGAGCTCAATGAGTGCAGTCAGTTGTAAGCATACTAAGTATATATATGTCTATAGCATAGTAGTATATACAGCATACTAAATTCTCTGGTTCTTCTTCCTTCTGACAGCGCTCAGTGAGCTCAACAACATAGATCTGGTTGGAAGTACTTCAAACTATCACTTTTATAGGCTATTAGCATACAACACTGTACATTACCATACTAGAGCATATATCATATCAAACCACACACACACACACACAGAGTTAGTGTGTAGTGTCAGATAAAAAGTCCAGACACTCATAAAACGAGAAATGACTAAAACATGTATAAAACATGAATTCACATTTATACTACTCCCGCTGTGACACAGACACAATTACGACAAGCCCAGAGACACAGTGTACCGTACCACCGCTTCCTCATGAAAGCATGTCACCAGTGACGTTCAACATGCTCTACGTCTGCATTCATGTACTTGGACTTTTTTTAAGGAGGAAAGATATGGTGCTCATGTGAGGGGGAGCCCCTACAGAGAAACTCATTCCAGAACAGCACGCCACGGCCGACAACATGCGATGTGACATGCGCAAGGCACACACACACACACACACACACACACACACACACGCTACCCGACTCTTTAAAGTGGGTGCCTTTTTTTCCCCTCAGTATTCCATGATGCCCTGCACTGATGATTAATGTGACTTCCGTGACTTCACAATAGCTTTCCCATCACATAACGCAGTGTGTGCACTCCGCCCAGGGGTATCATTGCTAAAATGGGGACCTAGCAGAGAAATGTAGGAAGACGGGGAAAAAAACAAAACAAAAAAAAAAAAGCTTACATATTTAATACAGTGCAGTACTTTTGCGAGCAGTTCTTTCATCTGTCTAAATGTGTATTGGCACTCGGTGAAAGGGTAGGCTCATAATTCATGTGTGGTTTTTGTCCTCAAACCCCCCCCACCCCCCCATAACTCAACCCTTGCCTCTGCTCTGCTCTGCTCTGCATTCCCAGGTGCAAGTTTCTCCATCCCTTGGTGGCTGGGTCTTACATTCACCACTTACACCGACCCCTCGTCCCCCCTCATCCCCCCTCCTCCCACTGCCTGTTAGTGCCTCCAGGGCGTATGGAGTGAGAAAGCAGAACCAGGCGCTGAATGGTTCACTTGAGGCACATAAAAACCACAGACGGCAGGAGATCAGGATGCTGGTTATGTGGCGGCCACCGCTGCTGCTGCTGCTGCTGACATATAGTACAGTCATGTTGCCAGTGCTGGAAGCAACCCCAGTACAGGCTGGCTGCACAATCTTACATGTGTAGAATACTTGTAGATTACATAGCAGATGCTTACTAGCCACAGACATGCCCTGGCAAAGAGAAATTATAGTCATGGTACGCACACACACACACACACACACACACACACACACACACACACACACTCATGTAGTTCCTCTCATACTGAGCAGGATTACCATTGCAACAACACATCATCAGTAGGGTAAAACTAACTTGTCTCACAACGGTCTAACACACATAAACGCATGCACACACATGAGTGTGTATACTGTACATACAGACTGCACACAGACCTACGCACACACTCTCACACACACACACACACACACACACACACATACACACACACACACATACCACCTAATTAGACCCTTGCATCATTCATGGACCACTTCTCTTTTTTTTTGTGCAGCAGGAATAATTACACTGGCACAAACACAAAGACAGAGGTGATGCCAACGCATTCCTGTCCATGGAAGAAAAACAACCTGCTGGACAAAGGGTTGAATAAGCATTATTATGCATTTTTGCCCCCTCACACTAATGACATCCACATGCACACTATGGAGGGGCCCACGTGTTTAAGTGCAAGCCTGATTGGACTATAACCATCGCTAGTTCTTTTTAGAGGCAAAAACCCCATGTGTGCAATCTCTCTTACACGAGTGATGAAACTGCGCTGAGACTTAAAGGCACGCGGCGGTGTTTTTGCTGCAGCACGTTCGGGTGCATGTGTAAAGATGACAGATGAGTGGATTACGGGCACCCCCCCACCACCCCTTCCTTCCTTCTCACACATTACACATGATCTCTGTTGGAGGAGGAGGGATGGGGAGGTGTGGGGGGGGGGGTGTGGGGGGGGGCACAGCCAACAGGGGGACCCATGGGGGCCTCTAGCACAGGGCCAAAGATGGAGAGCTTCGACTTCCCCTCTTTTCTCCTCCCCTCATCCCTCTCTCTCTCTCTCCCTCTCTCTGATTCTTCCTCTATCGCTGTCTCTCCCTTTCTCTTTCTCTCTGACTCTCTCTCCCTCTGCACTGGCTCTTTGATATCCCTCTTGCCCGCCTCTTCATCTTTGCACAGGCCAGCGCGCTCGTGGCTAGCGCCCGGGAGGACAGGCTAGGCCGCGCTCTCCGACCAGATGGTGCCCGGCCCCATCGCATGACAAAGAGCGTGGCATGAAGAGAGAGAGGCGTATGAAAGATGAAAGGGGACCACAGAGGGCGTGAGGGAGGCGAGAGGGAGAGCGAACACGACCGACCCTGACGAAAAATAAAACTCTAAAGTCTGTTCAGAAGCCCAGTGGCTGTCAGAAGCAGCACCCCCCATAGACACAATCATGAGAACCCCACAGGCGCCACAGGGGGAAGTTGGAGATCAATTTGACTAGTCTCATTTAAAGTGATAGTTTAGTCTCAGAGTGCTTCCACACAGGGCCGGACTGGGACAAAAAAATGGCCTGGGCATTTTTGACCATGGCAGCCCTTCATGATTTTATTCAATAATAATAACGTTGTGGCTAGCTGAAATAACCCTCTAAGTTGGACATGTTGCATGAACATTAGAGATTTAATTAATTAAACTAGCCCAATATCCTTCATGAAAATTATGAGTAAATGACAGCCTCAGCCCAAAAATGACCGTCAGCTCACCGGGCATTGCCCTGTATGCCCTATGGCCAGTCCATGCCTGCTTCCACAGTACTCCCATAGCCCTGTTGTTCCAGCTCACCAAGCGCTATTGGTAGGAGGAAGACCAAGAGAATTTGTGAGAAGCAAAACAGCAGCTTAAACTAAGAGGTGTATTCTTCCAGGTGCTTAAGTCAAAAGGTGCTTTGGCGCAGGTTAAAACACATGGAGCGAAGCACTTTTTTGGACTTAAGCACCTGAAAGAATACAGCCCTAAGTGAATAGGGCCATGGGAAAATGAGTAGAGCACAGTGCATTTGCCTCTCATGAGAGCGAATTGCTGGTGACATACAACATGCTCTTACGTTCACGCACTTGATAAAGGACAAAAGGCTTGCTGTGGTGCTCTGAGTGTGTGTGTGTGTGCACACGTGAATGCAAATGGAATGGTGAAGATGCATTCCTGACAGCATCCCGCGGCCGTCGACACCCCATTGTGAAGCGCCGGCAACAAGCAGCAGCAGCAGCAGCAGCAGTGGCGATGCCCTATGGCTGATGATTAATGCAATGCACACAACTCTGAGGGATGACCAGCAGACAAGAGGACATTAATCAAACAGGGAACCAAATAAAGGGAGTTTTATGAACCGGGCCTGAGATTTTTCTTTTTTTCTTTTTCTCTTTTTTTCTAAAAAAAAAAGTGTTGGTGTTCACTTCAGCCCAGTGTGATCTCTTGCTGCTCTTCTTCTTCTGTGGTCTGACTGGCTGTTTGGGAACATTTTCATTTCATCCCCTTAAACTGACAATTTTCCACTGCGGCAGGTGGAGGATGTCAGTGGAGAGAGAGAGAGAGAGAGAGAGGCGTGCTACCCGCTGTCAGCCTTCTCTTGAGTGACTGATCTCAGCCCTCCATTAAAGAACTTCTGGAGTGTGTATCTTTTGTGTGTGTGTGTGTGTGTGTGTGTGTGTGTGTGTGTGTGTGTGTGTGTGTGTGTGTGTGTCTGTGTGTGTGTGTGTGTGTCAGATTCAACAAGGTTACCAAGCAACTTTTCCCATCTGAAAACCAGCTTCTTGGCGAGGGAGAGCGAGTGAGCGAGAGAGAGAGAGAGAGAGAGAGAGAGAGAGAGAGAGAGATAGAAGTCACACAGACACACACACACACACACACACACACACACACACACACACACACACATAAGCCACACCGCTGAGTACTTTGAACCCATCCATACTGTGCCTGTTACGGTGCGGGCGAGCTCCTCTGAGCTGTCTGCCGCCAGTGCATCACACATCCATCTGCCATGGCCATAATGCGGCCCTGAGAGAGCCAGTCATGGGAGAGCGCCGAGCCGCCTCCACCATTAGGCACGGCTGCAGGCCCAAAGCGCCGCACACCGCAGGTGTACACCAGGGATAGACTGTAGGTGACTCACACCTCTTCTGCTTTGGGGTCCATTTTTTATCTTTTTTTTCCCAAAAAAAAAGGCATCAAGTGCCCAGTGGTGTTGAGCTATAAAGCTTTGTGTGTGTGTGTGTGTGTGTGTGTGTGTGTGTGTGTGTGTGTGTGTGTGTGTGTGTGTGTGTGTGTTTTGTACATGTGTGTTTTGTTTGTGTGTGTGTGTGTGTGTGTGTGCTTCTTTAATGCAGGTGGAATGCTTTTTCTTGCTACTTTTTTTTCACCTTCTCCACCCCTTGGCGGACTGTCATTTCTCTCCCTCCCTGGTCGTGTATGGCCCACAGCCCCTCTCCGTCAGGACATGATTGCTTCTTGATAGCTGTGTTGTCTCCTCGACACAACCCTCCACCCACCACCACCACCACCACCCCTACCAAACCTCCCACTCACTGTCTCCTCTCCCATCATTTCTCAAAAGCAC
>JAODXP020000021.1:7754821-7762321 GCA_027497455.2 Sardinella longiceps
GAGGATATTTACCCTCTCGTTACGATAATTTGCTTTTTTTAAGAGCAAAGCAGCCATGACAGAGAAAGCCACACGTTTATCTAGGCCTCCCAGTTCATTTAATAAAGGCGATATAGAGCTCTTAAAATAGTAATGGATATTGGCGCAGTTAAAAGGCATATTGCACTGCAAATTTCCCCTTTTATAGAGTGCCCACAATATAGCAACATAGTGTCCACACTGTATTGCAGGCTAAATCATGACTTAAATCCTTGTGCATTATGAAATTATATGTATTGAGGCTAACATAGAGAGCCTTGGCAAAGAATGGAGATATTCTTCTCATATATTTTTTCTGTGGAATGTACCGTCTATGCATTTAATTCCTCAAATTAACCATTGAAATCCATTTTAAGACCTTCTGAATGAGCCATAAGCATTCATTATGCTGGATAAAACCCACATCTCTCCATCCATCACCAACAATATGCAGTGATCTATCAAGGAGGTTTGAGCACAGATACCTAAAGAATCTATGTATGTTCAGATTGTCCTGTCTGGAAACATGAAAAGGCCTCCAAGAATAGTGAAATCTCCTTACATGATTGGAGGTATTGTGTAACCAATTACAGGTCGTCTATTAAGGAGAGAAGGACCTTGGAACAATGGGGATGTTTTACAATAGCCCCGTCTCCCACACACTCCCCCTTGCTCCTGTGAAATGCCCACAGCAGAACTGGTTAAGCAGCAGCGAATGCTTAAACACACAGAACAAGAGAGATAGAGGGAGTGAGAGAAAGAGAGAGAGACAGAGAGGGAGAGAATGAGAGAGAGAGGGAGTGAGAGAGAGAGAGGAGGGAGAGAATGAGAGAGAGAGAGGGAGAGAGAGAGAGAGAAGGGAGGAAAAGTAGAGCTTTGCAGTTCCATGCAGTGAAGATTACACAGTGCTCATCCGTACATTACCATGCCCAGTGCGTCATCTCAAACTCAAAAGGCTACTCCCCACCCCTACTCATGTGTGGTAATAGCTGAGGATGATTTCAAATGAATAGCAGAAAGCTTCACCCCCCACCAACACACACACACACACACACACACACACACACACACACACACACACACACACACACACACACACACACACACACACACACACACACACACACACACACACACAGTAGACAGAGTATTGTCTGTTTGTGTTGTTCCTTGAGAGAGAACACCTGTGCTTTTTCCGTCCTGGGCTCTAGTCTCCCTCAGTCTCAGCCCTGTGCTCTTCCGTTTTCTCCCTCGACGGATTCCTAAGCTCTGAGACTAATCTAACGCAGAGAGAAAATGTTTGTGTTTGCACTGCCGGGCTCTTTGAGGAGTGGCATCGAATGAATCAATGGATTTGGATTCAGATTTGCTCTTAGCTTTGTTGATACTCCGTTAAAGCTCTCCGCAGCTGTGTTAAATCCCGGGTGATATTTACTGATAGCTACTAATAACTCCGACTAAGGATACGCCCCCCATAGCCCTCTGGCATTTTCATTCTGGTAATTAGGCATAAACTGTCAACATGCTACACCACAAACAAATGCAACAGAATGTCAACACTAATAGGCTAATAAACAGTTCTGATTTATTGGGCGCTGCTTTTAGCCATGGGCGTGCGGGCTAGGAGATAGGAGGCACGATTAGCAAAGAAACAGGAGAGAGAGAGGGAGTGTACGCTCTGGTCCGCTATGACATGTGCCCGTCCCGTCTCTCTCTCTTTCTCTCTCTCTCTTTCTCTCTCCCTCTCTCTCTCTCTGAGGCTCAATCAGTTCTCCAGTGAGTGTCCTACTCGGGTAACGGCAGTGCTCTATTCTGAGCACACAGCGGCAATGCGAGCGGAGTCCGTGCGCCTTGTTTGACGTTTTCCCTGGCAGAACATTCATAATAATGAGCATCGCTGTCAGTGTGCCGGTAATCCGTTCAGATGCGCCCGCTCACCTGCTTGGGGAGCTTTTTCGTGCCGTTATTTATATATATATATATTTTTTTTTCTCTCTTCCACTGAAAGGAGGGCTATTCTTTGTTTACCATCACTCCGGGGGGTGGAGGCAAGGGAAGGGAAGGGTAGGGGAGTGGAGTGGAGTAGGGTGGAGGAAGGTGTGTGTGTGGGTGGGGAGGGTGGAGTTGGAAAAAGCCTCGGGTGGTGGAGGAGATACTGTGGATTTCTCCAGCTTGTGTGTGTCTCTCAGGGGTTGGAGGCTCATATCTCCGACAGCCCCAACAAGCCTTCAGCCAGACTCACCTCATCTTCTTCAACAGGCGCAAGGGGAGGGGAGGGGGGTGGAGAGAGAGAGAGAGAGAGAGAGAGAGAGAGAGAGAGAGAGAGAGAGAGAGAGAGAGAGAGAGAGAGGGAAGGGAAGGAAAGCAGCTTGGGAGAGAGGGATGAAAAGAGCCCAGAAGGAAGTCAGGAATGTGTGGAAGAAGGGAGGGAAGGAAAATGAGAGAAAGGGAGAGAGAGAGAGAGAGAGAGAGAGAGAGAGAGAGAGAGAGAGAGAGAGAGAGAGAGAGAGACAAGAGGCTGACAGAAACGGAAAGAGGTGCAGCAGAGAGCAGCCAGATCAGATAGGTTGAGAGGGGAGAAGGGTGGAGGTAAGGGGAAGAGGGGATGGGGGTGAAAGTGGGTGCAGGGCGAGGGGGAAGGGAAGGGGAAGGGTGGTGTGTGGATGGCACAGAGTTACTGTCACTCTCCCCAGAGAACATGGAGCCTGTTGACCATGATTAACACTGAGCTTCAGTGGCAGCCATCTGGAAGAGCAGAGCAGCTCCTTCAGCACCAGTAGCAGGCAGATACAAGTGTGTGTGTGTGTGTGTGTGTGTGTGTGTGTGTGTGTGTGTGTGTGTGTGTGTGTGTGTGTGTGTGAGAGTGAGTGTGTGTGTGTGTGTGTGTGTGTGTGTGTGTGTGTGAGTGAGTGTATGTGTAAGTGAGAGAGAGAGAGAGAGAAAGAGAGAGAGTGTAAGTGTGCGTATGTGTGTGTGTGTGTGTGTGTGTGTGTGTGTGTGTGTGTGTGTGTGTGTGTGTGTGTGTGAGTGGGGGAGTGTGTGTGGATGTGAAGTGAGAGAAGACGACAGCGGGGTGGGACGAGTACGACATGGCAGAGGCACATTGCCGTCAAGGTACGCTGATGAAAGATGATCTATGCAGAGATGCCTCACTACATGGAGCTAAGGCGAAGGCTGCTGCTGCTGCTGCTGCTGCTGGTGATGGGTGGTGGTGATGGGTGGTGTGCAGAAACCTGCCAATGAATAATGAATGCAATAATATTTCCCTGCTTTCACAGTGGCGGCAGCAGCAGCAGCAGCCGGAGCAGCGCTGAGATGGCGGACGGGCGATAGAGGACCAGGAGACACAGGGAGAGGCTCTGCCACCAACTGCCACAGTCCCACCCCTCTGATCTTCCTCATCACGCCTCCTCTTCCTCCACTGGCAATGACAATGCAGAGATGGGACTAGGAAAGTGTGTGTGTGTGTGTGTGCGTGAGTGTGTGTGTGTGTGTGTGTGTGTGTGTGTGTGTGTGTGTGTGTGTGTGTGTGTGTGTGTGTGCGAGTGTGTGTGTGTGTGTGTGTGTGTGTGTGTGTGTGTGTGTGTGCGTGTGTGTGTTGGGCGGGGGGTGTGTGGGGGTGGTTGAAAGACTCAATGTGAGCACAGGTGCTGTGGTCTCTCTGCAGGGCTCTGCTGAGCAATATTGGATTTTTATGGATGGGGCGGTGGACGGGGGACGGGGAGAGAGAGAGAGAGACGGAGGGTGAGTGTGAGGGGCTTAAAAAATATTTCCTCATACTCTTACACGTGCTAAACGTCACAACGAATCATTTTGATGCAGCAGAAGGGCTGTAATGCCACAGGGTTGAAGACGAAGAAGCAGAAGAAGAAGAGGAAGACGAAGAAAAAAAAACGGATTGGGAATGGAACAAATTTGTAGTTTAAATTTGAAAAAAAAAAAGAAAAAAAAAGACATCCAAATTTTTAACCCTCCTGAAATCGCATTCAAGTTTTTAGCCTGTGATCAAAGCTGCTTCTCTCATGCAACAGCATGTAAGCTCATAAGCAAGCACTTGGGCCAGGCTCAGATCTCCTTAATACACTTAATGTCCTCCCTCAGCATGCCCGAGCTTCACGTAAGTGTGTAATCATGCATGTCTGAGATGAAAGCGACTTTCGTGTGACGCTTTCGACACGCCACAGAGTCAAACACGAGTCCCTTTGGGGTTATGCACAGGTCACAGGGTGAGTCTAGTTGTGTCATGACAATAGCAATAAGGTCAGCACCGACTTAGACCATATGGCGTAGTGGATCGTCACCGTGTGAGGAGATTACGCTCAATGACATTCTTGCACGATTCCCCCCCCCCTTTCTATCCTTCTATTGTCTTTCACGTGGTGTAATGCCAGTCCACATACTGTTGCTGAATACATGGTTTTGTTTCTGTTCCAAATCCTATCCTCTTAACCAAGGAGGCTTTGATAAAACAAGATGAAAAAAGAGAGAAAAAAAAGTATAGCTACAGTACAGTATGCATGTGCTATCATTTCTTTTCTACCCCTTTCATGCCTTCACAGAAATAATGAAACAAAATGCGGCGCTTGCATGAATGGCTCAATCCATCTTAATCAACTTCACATCACGGGAAAAATCTTACAAAGGAGGGAATTTGTTCTCACATTAACCACACGCTGGCCCTTAAGGCAAGGGCTGTCCAGCCAAACATGGCCGGAATGGGATAATGTGATCCGGCGGACAAACCCTCAGCTTGACAAGCAGCAGTGAGTTATGGCTTTTCTGGAGGGTATGCACTTAATATCCTTATGATTACAAAGAGCGATGAATTCATAAAGAACGGCGCCTGAGAACCTGTCCATCAGTATAATGCTAACACAGAGCTGCATATCAATCAGCCCAATCCCCTTGCCCTGGCCAATGGGGACGTCAGTCTCCCGGATCACTGCTGCTCCACAACCAGTAGCTACATGCTCGGTAATCCATAACCAATGGCTGCAAACCGCTACTCACTCATTGCCATATCACTTACCTAATACTCTCCCATCTTTCTATCTCCCTTTCTCTTGCTCTCCATCTCTCTCTCTCTCTCTCCTCCATCTCTCTGCGTCTCTCTCTCTCCTTCTCTGTCTCTCTCTCTCTCCCCATCTCTCTTTCTCTCTATTTCTCTCTCTCTTTCCTCATCTCTCTGCGTCTCTCTCTCTCCCCAGTCTCTCTTTCTCTTTCTCTCTCCATCACTCTCTCTCTCCTCCATCTCTCTGCGTCTCTCTCTCTCTCTCCCTCTCTCTCTCTCTCTCTCTCTCTCTCTCTCTCTCTCTCTCTCTCCCCATCTCTCTGTCTCTCCATATCTGCTCAGCCCTACACTACCTCTGCTGGCCCTGCCTGCCTGTCCATCTGCTAATGGACATCAGCAGCAGGCCCGGCAGGGCTCGGTTTCCTAATGACCCGTGGACAAACAGCACACGGTTGTGAGAGCACTCAGGAGGCTCTGGAATCAAACTAAAAGCTCGTTTGCTCACAGCCTGTGACTCAGTCCCCACAAACAGGAGCCTGGCAGGTGGGCGGGTGTGAATAAACGAAATATATAAATAAATTGAATGACTAAAATGACGTGAAAGTGGCGCTGGGTATATGTATTGGCCTCCGGTGAGCCCCCTCGCCACACACACACTGGCGCCAAATCCATTAGGGCATTTGAAGTCTATTTGCCATTATACTCCTAAAGGACCGGCAGTTAACCCTTCCGATCTGTTATAACGTTAGCACCGCCAGCTGCTAGCATAATGCTACCCACTCCAGCAGCCAGAGAAGCAGCAGCAGCAGCTGTAGCTGCAGTAGTAGTAGTAGTCAGGCCTCTTCCGTGACTCAGCCAAGGCCTAGCTCTCATTCTCTCTCTGTGGGCCCATCAAGGTGAGTGCAGAGGGACGTTTCAAAGCGAGACACTAGAGATTCCGGGAAGAGACAGGGAGTTCCTTTCGGAGCTGTTTACATGCAGCCAGGCTCCTAATCGGATTTGAAGCTGGAGAGGCTCTTGGCACTTGCGGCTGCTGCTGCCCGGTCTCCTCATATCAGTCACGCCTAGACGCCAAGCAGGGAGAGGGAGAGCGGCATGGACAGACGGTGTGCCCCCGTGGCACAGGTGTGTGTGTGTGTGTGTGTGTGTTTGTGGGTTGGGTGGCTGGCAGGAGTTGCACAGTGGCACAGAGGAATGCTAATGCCCGGCGGAGATTTGGCAGGGCGAGGGTTCATGGAGGTCGGCGGCGCCGATGCCGATGCTAATGATAATGAATGGAAATGAGATGAGTGGGATAAGAGTGGGCTGACACTCGGCGCCCGTGGCCTGTGAGGCCACCGCTAGGCCAGCCAGCGTGTGCTTTAAGGCTCGCTGCTGAGATAAGCATCAGCTTACAATTCAGCCACCGCTCTCCGGCAGCGAGTGTGTCTTTGAAATGTTTTGGCCGAGATAACTGGGAGGCCTGGGCGATACCGCGAGTGCATTCGGGAAAAAAAAAAAAAAAAACTCGAAGAGCAGATTCGCTGGAGCAACGAACAACATTTGGCTTCCTCAGGTGCCATTTCTGTGATAGGAGAAGCGATTAGCCACCAGTCTGTCAACTGCAGTTTCCCTGTCAAGTCGGAAAAAGATACCCTCCGGATAAAAACGAGACTTAAGTTAGGAGAGATAAAACGATAGAGGAAAGCCACCACCATCCCATCTATCCATCCACCCTCATGCTTTCCATAAACGTTAAAATGTCAGTGATGTATGAAGCTCAGAAAGAACGATAGCAGTGGAATGCATGGCACAAATTACAAAAGTGCGTACGGGCACGAGATTCAGTTTCACAAGATGCAGCTGCTAGCTTAATAAGCTTTGATGTATGTGGCAGCCAAGAGTTGTATATTCCCAGAGAATATGAAGAAAATGCATTATCAAGCCTTTGGAGTTTTCATAGAGTATGGCGGCTCTAAATTGAATCAGTTAGGGTACTTAAGAAGCCTTGTTATCTAAATGAGAGGTAAGCAAATGGCTCTGAAACTTGGACAAACCACTCTTGGAAAATCCCACTGAGCAAGGTAATCAGAAAGGTAATTTGTAAACTGTCTATATTACCTCTTGGCTAAGGATCATCCATGAGCCTGAGTCAGTGTGTGTGTGTGTGTGTGTGTGTGTGTGTGTGTGTGTGTGTGTGTGTGTGTGTGTGTGTGTGTGTGTGTGTGTTTTTCAGCATGTCTGGAATCCAATACAGGGATTTCAACTTTCCACCGCCTCTGTGAAAGTTGGACAGTCTGAAGTGGAGTTGGGATGTTTGTTATCATTCCTCGGCAGAAAAGCCACTGCCGATGGACTCTGTTCCCGACGTTTTTTTGGAGGTTTAGATTAGTGCTCTCTGCATGGCTTCAGATCTCGCCTTTACATAATTAAGTAGCAGTAAAAGAACTCCAGAACGGCTCCTCTCCACCTGCTAATGAAGATTTATGGCA
>JAODXP020000021.1:7769821-7782769 GCA_027497455.2 Sardinella longiceps
TTGTTCGGCTCTCTGTTTGCATTTCAAATCTCTCCTCTATGTCCTCTCTTTCTCGCCTTGCTAATTCCTCCCCAGCGGATGTCCTTATCAAATCTGCGCGCTAATGTTTACACAGCCTATGGATGGGGTTGAAAAACAACATTGTGCCTCCCATTCATATTGTTCACCATTAGCTCCTTGTTCTTTGCCGTGTGTGCTACGCTTGCCCTCTGCCTCCCAACACGACCTCCGCGCCGTCCCCCCTCCCACCACCAGCCTCTATCAACCCCCTCTGAGATAAAAGGTAAACAATGCACCTGTGGCGTTTAAGCCTCTTGTCTTAGCGAGCGCATCCAAGCACAACCATTAAACCCGCATGTCTGTAACGCTGCAGTGGGCCTCCAAGCTCCTGCTTCCCCACGGAGGCGCTGTGTGGACACTAAGACTAAGCAGCTTGTGGTGCTCACGCTGCTTCCATATTGCCTGGCAGTACTGTATGTGCTTTTCCTGCTCTCCTCAAAAGTAGAGGAGAAGAGGAAGAAGTAGTAGAGGAAGAGGAAGAAAAGAAGAAAAGGAAGAAGAAGAGGAAAAAAAGGAAGAAGAAGAAGAAGAAGAAGATGAAGAAGTTGTAGTAGAGGAAGAAGAAGAAGAAAAAGAAGAAGAAGAAGAAGAAGAAGAAGAAGAAGAAGAAGAAGAAAATGATAAGCCAGTGAGGCGAAAGAGGGAAGAAAAAAACTCCAGCCCCAGCTCTCTCTCTCTCTCTCTCTCTCTCTCTCTCTCTCTCTCTCTCTCTCTCTCTCTCTGTGTGTTGGCTTCCTCTGAAGGCCTTGTGTGATATTAGACCAGAGGATGGGTCTAGTTAATTACCCTTTATCAGAAACTCACATCAGCTCTCTCTCTCTCACACAGTCCCCTATTACAGATCAGGCGGGCACGGATGAGGAGGCCTGCGCCGCTAATAACGTTGCTCATCCAAACAGAATTAAATCTGAAAGGCTTCAGCGACTTGCCCACTCCCCAAAGAGCGATGTGTTAGGAAAGCTGGAACCCGGAGCTTTGCTTGGACAATCAAAACTGATTTGTAATACGCGCGTGGAAAAGCCACCAGCAGATGCGGCACGTCCTGCACCATCATGCTTCATTGATCGGCATCAGCAACTCTCCTCACTAAAGCCCACGGCTACATACATTGTCAAAGATTCCTCTCTATTTTGTATGTAGAAGCATGTCTTCCAATTCTCTGAACCTACCCATGCATACATTTCTATTCTCCTTTCATACTCTTAATATGCATTCCATATGCTTCCTGGCTAACAGCTTTGATTCCATATATAGATTACACTGATACGATTCTGTATGGTTACATATCAAACAAAGCATATCTTTGTTGGAATTACTTATGCTGATATCTACATTTCTGAGGTTGAGGTGGGGAGAACACACACACAGGCCTGCGCACGCTCACTCTCTCTCTCTCTCTCCACACCACACACACACACACACACACACACACACACACACACACACACACACATAAGCTTCTAAATGTGAAGGTTCCGGGGATAACTCCAGGGCAACTACTGTTATGGCTAGCTTGATGAAATTTTAATGTTAGGCCATGTGTCCTTTATCCGAGGAACCTTTTCTCCAATACCGTTCCTCACTACCTCTCTCTGCAGTATAAAGCATGACGTCTGCTTTTTCCAGAATCTGAGCTACACACCGTTAGCCTACAGTATGTGTCTGAAAATGTAATGTCAATCTATCAGTTTGTGGTAACACAAAATGGAGACGGCGGTGGTGTTAAGTGAACACGATCCAAGAAGGAAAAGATTGAGCGACGCAGAGAGGAGAGGGGGATTTGAGTGTGAGCTGAAGGAGTGATGCTGTGTAGTCCAGCGCTGGCCGTCGCCAGTGGTGATTATGCAGCTGCAACAGAGAATCTGCTATGAAAAGGGACGTTTGAAAAAGCACACAGTGTTGGCCGTGTAAGAAAGGCCTTCATTGAGCCATCACAGTGAGCGGTTTTATGGCTTTCATTAGCCACACTGAGAGCGTCCTTTCAGGAAGCACGTGTTTCAAGGACAACCTGTGCTTTTCCGTTCGGAATCACCACAAAATGGCTTCTAACAAATTTCCATCTCACATGGATAGGGGAGGATAAAAAAATAAATAAAAAGGGCACTAAACTCTAATCTAATAATCTAATATGTTCATCAGTACCTTTTGACTCTTTTTGCCAGTGTCTAGGCCTACAAATTACACGGTCTTCCCACACAACATCAGACCCATTAGTAAACACCCTTATTAATTATTAATCTTCATTATTACCATCATCATTATTTCTGATTACACTCAAGCAGGGCTCCTAACATACAACCCTTTCAGCATCTGTCTCGACTTGGGACAAACAAGCCAGCCAAACAACCAGGGGGTGATTAGCAGAGGGGCTGTCTGGGGGTAGGGTGGGAGGGGAGGGGAAAAAAAAGAGGAACATGGGGGGCGGGGGTGGTAGGTGCGGACGAGGAGTGTTGGGAGAGAGTGCCGGAAATGTGTTGGATTTCCTAGTCAATCCGTATACAGAGCTCTAACGAAGAGCTTGTCCACAGGAACAGCCAGCATGCCCCCCTTCCCCCTCCAGATGTGCACAACATGCTTGTCGTCAGGGAAGCCGAGAGGCTCGTGATAAAGGGAGCTGCTCTGACGATGCAGAATTTTGTCTGCTGGAGGCCTCTCAGAATGAAAAGGAACAACAGTGAGAAAAAAAAACAAAAAAAAAAACAAGATGATAAGCTGATGGTTCCGAGGGATTTCTGCTTCTTAGTTTTGAATGTGCCTGGGCTCGCTTGGAGATGAAAAATGAGAAACGGTGATCATAAAATAACGTTCATTCATTTGCTTAATCCACAGCCATCATTGAGCTGAATTCCAAGTGTGCTTAGATCTGAAATCATTTTGAACTGAAAGACTCTCTCTTTTCCTGAAGTTTGAGGTTTACCTCACATTCTTCCAAAACTTCATTTCACACTGCCTGCCAAGAGCTCTCAGCCCAAACCAACAGACAGCAGAGAGTAGCATTACACACAACCACTTCAAACAAAGTACATTTGATATAGTCAAGCTAGCAGCACCTCCATTCACTGTTGCATGCTAGCGACACAATCCCCCTATGGCACTTCCACACAATCAAATCCACAGTCCTAACCGGAGCGTGCATGCACTGTAATCTTAACCTCTGAACTGACGCCCTAATCCTCATCCCCATGTGATAATCTCGTCGCGCGTGTGGTGTCATGCTAGGGGCCGTGAGACTCACTGTTCGTGATGGCCTCACTCGCACTTACAGATCATCAAATACTCACAGATCTCTCTCTCTTTCTCTCTCTTCCTCTCTCTCTTTCCATCCCTCTCTCCCTCAATGGCCCTTTTGTGACGAGACTGCATAGTATCTCGTGCATTGGAGGCATCTAATGGGACCCAGTGCATGCTGGACTGTGCCTTTGCTTCGATGCTCTGATGTGATGCTGGCTGATCTCACATTACAGAGAGAAACAAAAAGGCCTGGACCCAAAACGGTCCATTACTGTTTTTGCAAAGCGCTCCTCACTGCCTTTGTTTTCCCCCACACAGACCCACACTAAAATTTTAAGACTTCACCATACCAAGAGACAAACTGTAAGTGTGTCTTTACATAGCTATCCCTCTCTGGTGATGGCATCAAAAGGAAGATAGGTAGAGGGAGATGGTAATGTCCTCCCTGGTTCCTGCTTCAACGCCCCCAACCCCCACATCCCATCACCAACCCTGACCAAGTATCTGAAGTGGGCAGCCAGGGAATATGTTCTCAGCATGCCAGCTTCCTTTTACCCTCCACTTGACTTCTCCTACACCTCCCAGTCTGAGAGCTGCAGTGGCTCCTATACCTCCACCCCTCCCCCCCATCGTTCCTACGCTCCATCTCCACCTTTTCCTCTCTCTCTCTCTCTCTCTCTCTCTCTCTCTCTCTCTCTCTCTCTCTCTCTCTCTCTCTCTCCACTTTCCTCTCTTCCCACCTGCCTCTGATCCTGCTTCCTTCTTTACATTTCAATCCCCTTCCTGTCCCTCCCACTGCTGACTGGGGAGAGCAGGAAATGGAGACGTGTAGAAGGAGAGAGAGAGAGAGAGAGATAGAGAGATAGAGAGAGTAGCAAGGAGAGAAATAGACTTGCCCCCTATGGATAGGTAAGCGATTACTTTGCTTTACCTCTATCAATTCTGTTTTTAAAGACCAATCCTTCTGAATCCTCTCATCTCTCTCTCTCTCTCTCTCTCTCTCTCTCTTACTCACTGACTCTCTCTTTCCCTCTTCCTTTGCCTCTTCCCTGCTCTGAGATGCTGTTTGGAGCATATATGGCCTTTCCCAAGTCTTCCTCATCTCATCCAAAGCTTGCTGCTAGATCTGTTTCCCTCCTCTCTCTCATCTCATCTTTCCTCCTCTCATCTAACCTTTTCTCACCCTCTCTCTCGCTCTCTCTCTCTCTCCTCCTCCTCCCTCTCTCTTTCCCTCGATGCATTTTCCTGCCTCTTTCTCTTTCTTCCCCATGTCAGCTCATCTCCATTGCGGTGCGGAGTGATGCTCTTCCGAGACATCCTCTGCTTTTATTTGCTCTTACATTATCATCCTCTCCCCCGTAAGGATTTCCGGCTTGTTCTCTGTATTATGAAAATGGAAATGAAAAATGCAAATGAAGATTGTGTCCTTATGAAGCGTTGTGAAATAAAAAAAAAAAAAAAAGAGAAAGAAACATCACCAAAACAAGACTCCAATACATCAGAAACACGGCCCCTTTTGTGCACCTGATACGGCCCATCTGAAAGACAAGCGAGATTTCGCTTTGGGCTCCTATACTGTACGAGGAGCTTAAAACATGCCAAACACTATCCACTACCCACTGCTCTGAGCATAGGGGAGTTAAGCACATGCCATATGGACTTACATGTATGTCAGTCAGCCGGAGAGCTTTAGCAAAGCCGCTAAGGGCTGTGTCAGAGGTACAGTGTAATTCTGCCGGAGGCCTTATCATAATGTAACGCACTGCTAGCTCTGTCAGAGGCACAGTCAGGGGTTTGGGGCCCCAGTGCTTAAGCGGAGTTGTGGTAATCTCCCTTTCCTCTCTTGGCCCAGCGGAGGAGGAGGAAGAACTGCAGCATGAGGGGCAGCCATGCAAAGCCAAGCTGCAGTGCCTGCTGTCTAGGACCTAGGCCTCTGACGGGGCTTGGGAGCGCCTCCGGCTGACCTAGTCGCTATCCCTACAGCCCCTCATGACCATCACTACAGCCACCCCTCATACCCGCCCGCACCCATCCTCTTGACTCCTGACGGCTCCGGAAGCTTTGTTGATTTTTTTTTTTTTTTTTTTTTGTTTGACAGATGGCTCTTGAAGTCTGGGCTCTAATCAAAATAATTAGCGTGCCAATTCCGGGCGGAATCGAGGTAGACAGATTTTGTCGCATAACCACCGTTCAGCAGTTTTCTGCCCCTTAAACATATCACTGGACTTGTATTGTGCAGTCTGTCAAATGCGCCCATCTGCCGGCCTTGCTCAGATTCATTTTCCTAGTTATAAAGGGGGGGGGGGGGGGAAGAGGGTCTGGGGGGTGGTGAAGCGGGATTGGCACAAAAGCAGAGATGCAGAGAACAGAAAATCAAGATGCCACACCACGGATATGCCAGAGCCACCACTATCTCCCGTGGAAACAGGTGCGATGCCCACATTATTTTCTTAATGATTTTTCATTTTGGAGTCAAGGGATTTAATTCCCTCCTCACCCAATTTTTTTTTTTTTTTTTTTTCTTAAACCCAGAAAACGATTCCTCCCCTCTGGCCTAGCTTCTTCAGGCTATGATTTATTCTAATGGAAAAAGATTACATCTGGAATTAAAACCTGCTTAGGCCTAGTCCACACACACACACACACACACACACACACACACACACACACACACACACACACCATACAGAAGTTAACTGCAACGCAATCAGAAGATCCCACATTTCTTAATAACTAGAGCCCTCTCCCCCCTTCCCATATTTATATAAAACAATGTGCAGTCCATTGCACATTGAGTATGGTGGCAAATATAATTATAGTGTCTAATAGCTTGCAGTGAGAAGGATCGCAATTTTACAGAGGCATTAATTGCATTAACTGAACCAGTAAGACTCCATAAGACAGCCATTTATTTTATTTATTTCCTTTTAGCACTGGTCTTGGATGGTGTCTTTTTAGAAAGTGTTGGGCGAAGAATCAGTCTCTCCTTTTCTCCTCTCTCTCTCTCTCTTTCTCTCTCTCTCTCTGCGGTCCCTTACATCTCTTTTTCTCTCTCTGTTCCCTTTCTTCTGTATTTTTATCCCTCTCTGCCTTTTTCTTTTGCCTCTGCAGTGCAACTGGAGACAGTTATCTGCTTACCTTGCTGCCGTGAAACAAGGTATTTAACAGGAGAAGGTCAGGTGTAAAATAGAGATCTGCCACATTGCGTGACGAGACTCTGATGAGGAAATTAATCAAAACCATGGCCGTGTCTGGCAGTACCTTTTTTCCCAGGCGCCCCCCTGACCTCCCCCATCCACTGTTTCCTCCTGTTAGACCATATAGCTTTTGCCAATTCAGATCACCACAACCGCCCTCACGCCACACCCTCAGATTTGAAGGCAGAGCGACATTAAAATTCATTAAAAGGAGCATGGCGTCCGCAGCCTTGTTCCCCGCGTGGCATGGATGGCTGGTTTTGCTACTCAATCAAACTGACTATAATTCATCCATTAGGCGCACAACGCCTGGTTCCCCCTCACTGAGGAGGCAGTGGGCTGTCGGGTCGGAGGCCGAGTCAGAGTTACTGCCCCTGCCGCTGCTCCTGATCCTGCCTGCTGTCTTCAAATCTGCCCTCAGCTACTGTTTACTCTACTATGCTAGCCAGAACTAGCGCATATATAGGCCTATTAAATTGAGATTTCAGAGAGAGATGAATCTCTTGAAAAAGTTCACACATCTCTGAGTCTCACACGCAGATGATGGCTTTCGACAGCTGTCTCAAGTTATCGACCAATTACTTGCATCAGTGCCTTTTTAAAAGCTTGTTACTGTGCAATAAGACTCTGATTTTAGCCTACATAAAGGCTATTAGCTGTTTAGTTAATAGGGTACGTATGGGCAGAGTGATGCTATGCAATCTCCATTAATGCCCCATTTCGTCACTATCAGCAGGAGTGCTTCATCTCTAACTAGCCCTGTGGGTGGCCCCTTCAAGCGCCTGCTCTTCCCTAAGCACGAGCCTCGCTACTTTTTGCTTCATTTATTTACCATTCGCCACCATAATCACCCAACATAAACACGTCGGCTGGCTCTCCGATTTACAGACCCCTCTCATTGTCCACTCCATAAACAAGGCACCAATATAAAGCAGGTCCTCCAGGAGCGGAGAAGATAAGAAAATATGCTGAGCTGGGCTGCGTTATGCTGATAGCAGTGCCATGGCAAGAAAGAAAGAATGAAAAAAAAAGAAAAAAACACACACACACACACACACAGCTCTCTGATGCCCACTCTGCATGACTGCAGAAATTTTAATGCAAATCTCGGCACACTCATTAGAGATATGCACGTTTCCCCAGGATCATGAGAGGACGGTGGTGGTGGTGGTGGTGGTGGCAGTGGGGTGGGGTGGTGGTAGTGGTGGGGGGAAGTTGAGGAGAGGAAGACAAGGGCAAAAAGAGAGAGAGAAAGAGATAGAGAGAGAGAGAGAGGAAGGAAGAGAGAGAGAGAGGGAGAGAGAGAGGAAGGAAGAGAGAGAGAAAGAGAGAGAGAGAAATCTAAGTTAGTTTGAGGAATTGTATGTGGAATTGCAACTAAGGCCTCCATTAGCATGGGCTTGGCTCTTCCTGCCCCTGACTCTGTGTATGAATATTTCACTGCCCCTACCGGCTCCCTGGGAGAGAGGGCCTGGAGACTGGAGAGAGCTTTGCCCTAGGGCCACCGCTGCCACTGCTGCTGCTGCTTCTGCTGCTTCTGCCACACACGGCACACAGGAGTCAGCCTAGCACTGGTAGAGCATGGGGCCTCCACCAGCCTCATCTTCCTTCCTCCTCCATCACCTGCTGCCACTGTACCACAAAGGCCTCAGGAAAGACCAGAGCACTACCTGCCTGCCTGCCTCCCTGTTTGTGCCTCTTCCTCCTCCTCCTCCTCCTCCCTGTCTCTCTCCTCTTCCCTACCGGCAGTCTGTGTGGGATGCCTCGACAACAACAACAACAACCCAACAACCCAGCCCGGCCCAGCCCAGCCCTACTCAACCACGGTAGCCCCACAATCGACAGGGAGTGTCAGGGAGAGCGTCGGGGTTCTCTGAACCGAGGAGACAAATAAATAAATAAATAAACAAACAAACAAACAAGTAAATAAATAAAGAAATAAAGCAAAGCAAAGCAAAGCAAGAGCAGAGCGGCGCAGCGTGTTGGGTAAGGCTGTCTCTCCCTGCCAATGAAAACGCCTTGGCTCTTTGATCCTTTCTTGAGTTTATGTATTCCATCACTTAGCTATCTGCTCTCTCTGGCTGTCAGGCTTGCAAAGATGTGTATGCCTCCCCTTGCGCAATGCCTTCACACTCACATGTGTTTTTTTTGGGTGGGGGGGGGGGGGGGGGGTAGGTGTACGGTGAGTGGTAGGCAGCCAGTCTGTAGAGATGAGCTGGAGACAGCTCCTCTCACTCGCAAAACCTCAGGTAAGACGTTGTCACCACCAACGGGAAGCAGACGGCGGGAGATGATAATTGGGCAACGACGACGATGAGTGTATGTGTGTGTGTGTGTGTGTGTGTGTGTGTGTGTGATGCTGCAGATGCAGAACAGAAGGCAAGAACACACATTAATGCCTAGATACACACCGACACACACACATAGATACATGAATCTCACACATTTATGAACACACATTGTAATGGCACTGCACAAAACTCCCAGATGTGTGTGTGTGTGTGTGTGTATGTGTGTTTATTTTGTTGGTACAGATGTACAGCACTAGATGCCAACACTAAGGGCCCTATCTTGCAGGCGGCGCACCATGCCTTCGCGACTCGCGCAAGCGGTCATTGCTATTTTGTGCGAGCGCATGGTTCGTTTTTCTGTCAAGTAATTCACGTTGTCTAACTAGCAAGTGACTTTGCGTCCTCGGAGGTGTGTCGAAGGTGTGGCTAGCGCAAAAGATGCTATTATGCAGACGCAGAAAGGGATCCGCCAGTGACTGGAAAAAACCTGGTCATTCGTCATAGACAGGTCATTTGCTGGAAAAATTAGGCCTAGTTTCCTGTCAAAGTTTTCTCTGTGGATTCCTGATCAGAAGGCCTATTAAAAGAGATTAAGACTTGGGGCCATCTCAAATTTTGCCCCAAATCCAATATGGCCGACATTTTCCAAAATGGCGTATTTTCATACAGTTTCAGCCATTCTGGAAGGCCATAATCATTAAAGATGATCTCTTTTCCACAAAATACTGTCATATTCCTTCAAAGACAAGTTAACAAAGGTTGACTAAACAAAAAAACATATAAATAAAAATTATCCCTTTAAAATATATCTAGAAAATTGGTCAAAATTGGTAGAATTTCGCATTTTGGCATCATTCAGCATTATGATTAGTCCTTTTTCACAGAACACTTGTTTTATTCCACCAAATATGTTTCTGCCTGATCAGAAGGCTGATTAAAAGACATTAAGACTTGGGGCCACCTCAAATTTTGCCAAAAATCCAATATGGCCGACATTTTCCAAAATGGCATATTTTCATACAGTTTCAGCCATTCTGGAAGGCCATAATCATAAAAAAATTATCACTTTTCCACAAAATACTGTAATATTTCTTTAAGGACATGTTTGCAAAGGTTGACTAAACAAAAAGCATATATATAAAAATTACCCCATTAAAATAATAGCAAGGAAATTGGTCAAAATTGGTAGAATTTCACATTTTGGCCTCATTTATCATTATAATGATGATGTTCTATTCCACTGAATATGTATCTGCAAAGGTTAATTAAACAAGGAAAATTGAAGATAAGAATTATCACTAACTAATTAGGAAAATTGCTCCAAAATTGTTTGAATTTCACATTTTCACATCGTTAGGGGGTATAATGACCTCTCTGTCACAAACACATGTCCTATTCTATCAAATACATGTTTAGGATGAGTAAGCAACAGTAAATCTTATCTTATAGTGCAATGTCTTAAGAAAAAAAGGATGCTACATACAATATTTCCATGGAAATAACAGGTTTCAGCATACAGCACACTTATTATATGGAGATCCCTAAAACCAAAGTGAAATAATAATGTGGCAGGCTAACCCATTTTGCCCAAATTTAATTTCTGCAACTCAAGATGCTTTTTAAAATCTTGTGTGGCTCCTTGGGGCCACATCAAATTTTGCCCAAAAGACAATAAGGCCAACATTTTCTGAGATTGTGGATTTTCATATAGTTTCTAGCCATAGTTATAGCTGTTCTTGAAGGTCATAATTATTGAAGATTGAAGACAAAAAAATGGTCATATTCCTTCAAAAGACACATTTGAAAGTTCATTCAAGTTCCAAGGTTTTATATTTTAGAAGACAAGCTGTTGGCTTGAGTTGTTAATCATTTTTGTGGATATCTTTGTTTGTATGCTAAATAAACCAAGCACAAAAAGTAAGTTATCCCCTTTAGTAATACCAATCAAGCGTTTTATATCATTTTCGTTGTTGATTTGTCACAGCAATACAAACCAAACATGTGAATAGTGCCAACCAAAAATGTGTCAAAATGGCCAGTAATAATTTTCTGTTGTCAGTCATCGCGGTTTGAGCTTCAAATGCTGCCAGTTGAGTGCAACTGGTGTGCCTTTACTATTATCTGAGCATGGGTTCTGCAACTTGTTGGGGTTGTGGTTTCTCCAAGCAGCAGCACTGGGGGAAAGATGCCACGTTTGTTCCTTCGGGATAGGGCCCCACACAGTAGGGAAACCCAGCATATAGAGTGGCAGCATCATTTGGCGTCAGTCCACCATTTCCAAACTTAGAAACAAGTTCCATGAGACTGCGGAAGTCAAAGACAGACCAAGAAGTGGCTGTCTTAGGAAGAGAACACCCCAAGAAGACTGATGGTTCCTCACTTCTGCTGCACTAAGGAACTGTAGGTTAACTGCGAGAGACTTACAAGATTTTCTAAACTGTGTAAAAACCAGCTGTCACTACAGACTGTGAGGAACATATGGATCTCCCACACACTAATAAAGGCTCTGTGTAAGGGTATAGCAAGCCAACATGTTTTTTTTGTGTGTGTCTGTGCAATCTTCAATTAGCCTGACATAGCCCACCCACAATACAAATGTTCATCCGTATTCATGGTCTGGGGGCAGTCTTCTGGGGTGGGTTTACATCGGTAGAGAGACAACCGACCAATAAGCGAAGCTGATTAGACGAGCTGTCCAATCATTTCAAACCAGAACTGAATGCCCTCCCCCCTAGCCTGGCGATGCCATCTTACGTACCTCCACTAAACAATTTTATCTCCATACTTAGTCTGGCCCAAGCCCCACTAGCTCCCTTTCCCTCGGTTGCTCTACGGTTTAGCCAATCAGCACACAGTTTAGAGCGAAGTCTCCGAACTTTGTAGTCCTACAGCATAGGAACGTGTTTGTTATTCTCCCCCCTACTTTCGAATTACATTCATAAAATTGGTACATGACATTAACATCCATGATCTTGGGGATTTATTACCACTACGATGTCAAAATAGATCAGAACTTGCCAGAGATCTGTTATTACTGAATGCATTGAATTGCATTGGGCCAGACTGTATAACATAGTCAACAGTTGGCTTTCACCCAGGCTACTGCCCCCCGCCCTATAATCGCGTCAGGTTAAAGAACCTCCAGACTATGAATATGGATGAACAGCAGTATTATGGAAGGGCTATGTCAGGCTAATCTTCAATGCTCCAAGCAACAAAGGCTATACCAACAGAACAGGCCATTTTGAATTATGTTGTTGTTTGCCTTCATGTTAAGGGACAATATAATGTAGGCTAATAGTAATTAGTCATACTCTGATCCTTTTCTAAAATGTTGGTAGCAAGAATTGATCAATAAATCAGACCTAAAGCTTGATCTCTTCATGTGTACCTCTCTCGACAATAACTCCAAAAAAGTCCTGTGTAACCTATGTAAACATGCAGGATAATGACCATTTTTTTTTCATCAATCTTCAATTATTATGACCTTCCAATGGCTGAAACTATGTGATCCACCATCTCAGAAAATGGTGGCCATTTTGTCTTTTGGGCAACTCTTTACGTGGCCCCAAGAAGAAGATTTTGAAAAGCATTTTGAGTTGCAGAACTCAAATTTGGGCAAAATGGGTTAGCCTGCCAATTTTCAATTTCATTTTTTATTTTCAATTGGTTTAGTTAACCTTTGCAGATACATATTTGGTGGAATAAAACAAGCGTTCTGTGAAAAAAGAATCATTATAATCAGGGGTTAAAGTGGGGGGGAATGCGGGGGTACGCAGTACCGGCACCTCAGATAAATGAACAATATGAGCCTATTCTTCTTCTATACATTTTTCTTTGTTTGTGCCGACACAAAATATGAGAGTTCCCCCTCCTGCCAAATCCCACTTTAACCACTGATTATAATGTTAACTGATGCCAAAATGTGAAATTCTACCAATTTTCTTGATACATTTTAAGGGGGTCATTTTTATTTAGATATTTTTCTGTTTAGTCATAGTCAACCTTTGTCAACAAAATATTACAGTATTTCTGTGGAAAAGTGATCATCTTTAATGATTATGGCCCTCCAGAATGGCTGAAACTGTATGAAAATACGCTGTTTTGGAAAATGTCGGCCATATTGGATTTTGGGCAAGATTTGAGGTGGCCCCAAATCTTAATCTCTT
>JAODXP020000021.1:7782869-7795369 GCA_027497455.2 Sardinella longiceps
GTGCCTTGGATCCTTTCATTTTTCAGATATTAAAAGTGTTTCCCTTGACCCACTCTCTGTTTCACAGGTGCCATGTTGCTGTGGCAGTTGGCTAGAGGCCATACTTACCATACAGGGGTTCAAGCATTAAAAGAGGGAGAAACAGTGATCTTGCCATGTGAAATCCATGTAGACTTTGAGGTCCTGTGGTTCGTTCTTCGCCCAGACAATTCTCTCTCTCTGACCATGTTGACCAACGTGCGTGCCGACGGAGTCTCTCTAAGCCCCTATGCCCAGTTTGATGCCCGTCTGACGCCACTTTACGACTCAAGAGAGAAACGGATGTCCCTGAGGATCCAGAATGTCACGTCCACTGATGTGGGACTCTACTACTGTGCCAAGCGTGTGGGAAACAAGTTCCAGATCGGAAACATGACCTCAGTCACTCTTAGTGACCAGTCTGCCACCCGTTAGTAGTGCTTTTACTCACCATATATGTGTGTCTGTGTGTGTGTGTGTCTGTCTGTCTGTGTGTGTGTGTGTGTGTGTGTGTGTGTGTGTGTGTGTGTGTGTGTGTGTGTGTGTGTGTGTGTCTGTCTGTGTCTGTCTGTGTGTGTGTGTGTGTCTGTCTGTCTGTCTGTGTGTGTGTGTCTGTGTGTGTGTCTGTCTGTCTGTCTGTCTGTCTGTCTGTCTGTGTGTGTGTGTGTGTGTGTGTGTGTGTTTATGTGTGTTTGTGTGTGTGTGTCTGTCTGTCTGTGTGTGTGTGTGTGTGTGTGTGTGTGTGTGTGTGTGTGTGTGTGTGTCTGTCTGTCTGTCTGTCTGTGTGTGTGTGTGTGTGTGTGTGTGTGTGTGTGTGTGTGTGTGTGTGTAGAAAAACCCTGGGAACCAGACCCACACAACGTGAGTCCAGAAGAATTTGTCCTCTAAATTGCATTGAAGCATTTAACCCTTACGAAACTCATTAGAAATGCAGAAAAATGCACCACTGATTTATAGTTGTTTGTCAAAAAGGAAAATATTTATTATTATTTGTTGTTGTTTGGTGTTTGTTGTTATATAGTGTTGGATGAAGAAGAGTGCCAGATGGTGGTTGGGATAGAACTCCCAGGATTCATTGCTCTAATTGCTGCTCCTCTTCTGAGTGTCCTCCTTTCTGCTGGGATCATCCTCTCCTGCCCCTTGTGTGAGTACACACACACACACACACACACACACACACACACACACACACAGAGAGAGAGAGAGAGAGAGAGAGAGAGAGAGAGAGAGAGAGAGAGAGATTCTTTTCAATATTGTAATTAATTTAATAAATTCTCAAAATATTTACAGAGGGCACAAAAATTGAAGAAAAGGTTGCTAGGTTATGGTTTTGTTTTATGGTTATGGGGAGAGATAGAAACTACAACTCTATAGTTGTGCTTTATTGTCAGTTGCTACAGTTGTAGTGTTTTTGTTTAGCCCAATGTCTCAATGAATCAGCTGATGATGGCTGACGCGTACCCGAAACGCGTACTTGGTCCAATAAATGTGTCAAAAAACAAAAACAAGGAGAGTGCGTTTTTTTATGTTTAATGAATGTATCAGCATCGTGCATATAGTCACGTCAAGTGACTTCAGCATAATACGTTTAGAATCCATGCAGAGCAGATTCATTGTTTCTTTGTGCTTGTGTGAATGATCTTGTGGCATGACCACACTCTCTTTTGTTTCAGATAATACACCAACAAAGAACAGGAAATAGAGAGAGAGAGAAAGCGAAACCCTGCAAAGGTGTGAAACATCACAGAGACTTTTGTATGTTTGTATTCTGATGGGCTTGTCCGGAAACACAACACACTCATCTGTGATCATTCTGCTGTGTTATGCCTTTGCTTGCTTTCAGCTTTGAATGATCGGTTTCAAATCTATTCACACTTTATTGTTAGTAGTGCCAAGAAGAATATGATTTATTTGTATAGCACCTTTCACACAGGAACTACAACTTGAATACCTCAACAAACAATACAACAAAAGAAGAGCTGAAGCACAGGATTGAGAATTCCAGAATGGTTCTAGAATGGTTCTAGAATGTATGGGGAATGGATGAAGAAAAGCCCAGGGGGCAGGGACTCAAGTAAAGCAGGAGACTGAAAAGGCTTGGGGAGATGGGCAGATGGAGACTAACTCAGACGACAGGAGTGAGGTAGCCTAGAACTCTAGACATACCGGTACTCTAGTGGTAGCAAATTGAATTCGCTCAGTGAGTACGTCTAGCTCTGAGTGATAGGTTGTACTCAAACATCGGTGTTGTCTATTCAATCACATCGCTCTAGGTTGTATTCAGACATCGTGGTGTTTAACCAATCACAACGTCCTATCTGGCCCTGGAGTCATTGGGCAGGCTTTGAATCGGCTTGTTAGTTGCTCTGATTGGTTGCAGCCGTCTTACCCGAGGGTCTATCAGTCGTGTTCAGACTATACATTTTATGTGAAAGTCTGGCTGGCTTGTCAGGCTGAGAAGAGAGGAGAAAAGGGGGGAAATAGACTTGTTTCACACCTCAACATTCTGAGGTTCTAAAAGCATTCCATGGTAGTAAACTGAACATTCTATCATTGAAATGCATTGGATTTATGCCTCTTTCTGACTTGAAAAAATGGGTAATAACATTTAAAATAGGTCTAAATTCACTTTCTTTCAAATAATACACATTTGAAGCACACAAATTTGGAGGTCCCGAGTAGATAAAAGTGGTTTTACATTTATGTGCATGAAGCTTCAAACTATTCTGGACCTCCCAATTTGTGTGCTTCAAATGTGTATTATTTGAAGGAAAGAGAATTTAAACATGTTTGAAATGTTATTATCCATTTTTTTCAAGTCAGAAAGAGGCATAAATCCAATGCATTTCAATGATAGAATGTTCAGTTTACTACCATGGAATGTCGGAATGTTGAGGTGTGAAACAAGTCTATAGTAGGAAATAGGCCTAAGATTAGGGGCTCTGTACTTGTACTCTCTATCTCCAAGTCTATTATTTTCTTGTATTCCAATCTGTTTTTGCAAGCAGTCTTACTTATTGTTGTAGGCCTATGTTTTCTATATATTTTTAGTATTTGTTATTTTGATCTCTTATTTATTTGTTTATTTGAAACTTTTCTGCTATTCCTCCATACTGTGCAAATTGTTTGTAATGGAGAAAAGGCTAAGACATATTAAAATGATAAACTGTTTAACTTTGATGAGTGTTATTCATGAAAATGTCAGAATAAGACAGTCAGCATTTTAAAAAGACTTCTGAATGAACTGATAGGCTAAATGAACTTACCTGTTCTTGGAAATTTGAACAGGCTTTAAAAAAGCTCCAGATTTAGCACAAAATCACCTCATAGTCAAGTAAATTTGAATTTGTTGAACTTTACATCAAAGCACATGTATGGCAGAGAAAAGACATGAAACTGTGGAGGTGGGTAGTATATAGGTTAGTTCCTCAATCCTCAACTACGGCTCCGGCTACACGAGAAGAGACTATTGAGGTAAAATACAGCGACACAGACAGACAGACTCCACTGTGCACTTTCTCTGTCTCCTTTCAGTGATGGCACTGAACCTTGTGGTTTACACACTAATCTGTTCAACCTTTTTTCTTTTGAAAGCTACTTTTGTGCGGGGGTGCTGCACACCGTCATTGACTTGATGATGTCAATCAACCTTTATAAATCCAATAATGCACAAACATGATTTCACTGCTCTTTTACATCATAATTATCATATGCATATGACAAATAAACTTCCTTGAATCCTTGATGGCTCCCTTGGTCTCTAGGACAAAATGCCACACACTGGTCATCACACTCTTCTGCCAATTACATTATCTAGCATAGGATGACCAGACGTCCCCAATTTTCGGGGACAGACCTGATTTTGATGACCCAGATTTTGGCTTGGTAGCCGACCAACCAAGTGCCACAGGTCAGGAAATAAATAAATAAACAGAAATAAAAACAGAACACCCAGATGTGGTCCAGTAGCCTATTCTAGGTTACCACCAGTCCCAGTTTTGGTGTTTGGTTGTCTGTCCAGTTTACAAACCATTTCGCGTCAATTGATACACTTGATGGAACCGCAATAATGGTACTCAACTTCTTCTCTGGTTGAGCGAACACAACTTAAATCAGTATCTTGTATTTCAGTTCAGTGTTATCTTTCCCAAACAGTTCAGATGTCTAAGCTATTTTAAGTATAGGCAGGATCTAAGTTCTCTCTCTCTCACCACAACAAAACTAATTAACAAGCGATTGTTGTTTTTTCCTTAAAAGGGCAACAGCATAAAAAAAACCTTTGATCTAGACTACAGTATGTGTCATTCTATCGATCTTGTACCAAGGATGGTAGGTCTTTTACCTCTCCTCGCATTTTCTGGGACATGCAATACAGTGAATGCAGACAGGTAGGTCAGACATGGTTAAAATGGTTAATGACTATATCCTACCACTTTCTACAACCCTTTGCATACCCTAAAATGGCCTTTGCTTACAGAATACACAATGCAATGCATCATCCAGTATGATCTATAATACTTTATTCTGTCTGAAATTTTGTGCTAAAATTCTATTGGCTGTATACATTTTGAAAGTGTGTCTTTTATTCATAGGCCTAATAGTGACATTTTAGAAGTAATATGGGAAAATATCTGGATGGGAACAGCATATCCTGATGCAAAAGATCAGTACCAGCATTGTCCATAAAAAATAAATAAATAAATAAACCTGATGAGCCCAGGTTTTTGTCAGGTACTGTACATATACATGGAGCTATCAATTAGGCTACAGTGTGCAAGAAGTGTATTAGAACAAGATGAAGATGTAGCGGTACTTGTGTGGTAGGCTACAGTGTGCAAGAAGTGTATTAGAACAAGATGAAGATGTAGCGGTATACTTGTGTGGTAGGCTACAGTGTGCAAGAAGTGTATTAGAACAAGATGAAGATGTAGCGGTATACTTGTGTGGTAGGCTACAGTGTGCAAGAAGTGTATTAGAACAAGATGAAGATGTAGCGGTACTTGTGTGGTAGGCTACAGTGTGCAAGAAGTGTATTAGAACAAGATGAAGATGTAGCGGTACTTGAGTGGTAGGCTACAGTGTGCAAGAAGTGTATTAGAACAAGATGAAGATGTAGCGGTACTTGTGTGGTAGGCGTACTGCTTTGTTCCTTTCCTATTTGCATCAGAGTATGAAGTCTAGCAGCCCCCTGATTCTCATGCAGACATGAGACATGAGACATCCACTATAAAGTCTGCAACAACCACCATTTCCTGTCTCGAACAGGTCACCATTCATTACAGTCTTGAGGATGAACTTACCTGTTGCCACCATCTTCTATTGTAAGTTTTCAAATTCAGTGATATATGGCTATAGTTGTACAGTATGTCTAGAAATGAATCCTCTATGAAACTTTTATATGTAAAAAATGATAATACAACTGATTTTGATCACAGGCCTCTTAAACATTAGCCTATGTTTACCTCAGAGGGCCACCATATGCTTTACATGTTCCAGGATAGACATCGATTGTTCAGTTAGTGACATGCTGCCCCTGATTGGTTTGAGTATCGATCTATTTTCAAGCAGGCCACTGTTGTTTTTAAGCTTTCTGAATGAGGCCACATGAAAGTGGGCTTTGTGAAGGGCTGAGTAATTATTTAACCAGAAAACTTATTTAGCTGATAACTGATTTTAACAACTGACTTCGCTTAGTTGATTTCTGACTTTGTCATTTTCAAGTCAGCAGTCCCAAGTTTTCAGATTTTTTATTTTATTGTTATGCTAAACTATAATTTGCCTCATACCTGGGCAAACTAAGGCTAACTAACTACCAGATGCGGCCTGCGGAGCTATTTAATGCGGCCCATGGAGCCTTTCCAAAATAAAGTTATTTCTCATTTAGTCATATGGTGACTTAGATTATAGGCCTTATTTATCAAATGTATTGTATTCATGAAATGCAAATTTCACCCATTTAAACCTGCATATTAACATGTCCTCTGAAGAAAGTGGGGCTACTGGCTTGAGACTTGCCAATTTACCGACATCAGTTGGTTAACTGTTAACACCCTGCCCGTTAGTGAAAATCTAAAAGCCAATGTGGCCCCTTGGCCAAAATAATTGCCCACCTCTGGTCTAACTATAGTTGGTTGAGTCATCTAAAAGCTTTTACCCCATCTTTCCATTTCAGAAACCGAAAATCATCCAAAAATGCTCAGTTGTTTTTCTCCATACAATGGAAAAGTGTTTCTCTTGACCCAGTCTCTGTTTAACAGGTGCCATGTTGCTGTGGTGGTTAGTAAGAGGCCATACTGTCCATCCTGAACTTCAAGCAGTGAAAGAGGGAGATAACCTGGTCTTGCCATGTGAAATCTATGTGGACTTCGAGGTTAATTCTACGTCCAAAGAAATCATGTGGTTCGTTCTGCGCCCAAACAATTCTCTCTCTCTGGCTTTGCTGACCAGCCCACGAGCCGGTGGATTCTATTCGGATGCCCGTCTGACGCCAGTTTACGACAGGAGACAGAAACGCATGGAGCTGTGGATCCAGAGGTTCACTTCCACAGATGTGGGACTCTACTACTGTGCCAAGAGTGTGGGAAACAAGTTCCAGATCGGAAACATGACTTCAATCTCTCTTAGTAGTGACCAGGCTGGAAACATGACTATGGTCTCTCTTAGTGAGCAGTCTGGAAACATGTCTACAGTCGCTCTAAGTGGTGACCAGTCTGCCACCCGTTAGTAGCACTTCTGTTCACCAAGTGTGTACTGTATGTCTTTCTGTGTGTGTGTGTGTGTGTGTGTGTGCGTGCGTGCGTGCGTCAGTTACATGTTACAATTTACATGTTATGAAATAATGCAATTTAATTACAAAATAGCAGTAATCAGTTACATTACTTTGAAAAATTGTGATTAAATAACTGTCACTTCCAGAAATATTCTATTACAATTTGAGTTACATCTGAATATCTTCTGCAGAAATATTGACTATATTTCATGTGTGCATTCTCCTTACAGCCAAAAGTCTGATACTATTCTGAATGTAGAATTGGTTCTCCCATCAGCTTTGCAACACCACCCACTTGTTGTTGGATCTTACTTAGCTGCAGTTGGAGGCAGGCTGTGTTTAGGGAGTTTAGGGGGAGAGGGAGGAGAGGAGAGAGAGAGAGAGAGAGAGAGAGAGAGAGAGAGAGAGAGAGAGAGAGAGAGAGAGAGAGAGAGAGAGAGAGATAGATGAGAGAAGACAGAAGAGGAGATTCGGGTAGTTGTTTACTAGCTGTTTTTTACTAACTTATTTTGTGTTTGTTGTTGTTACTGTTATATGAGGAAGATTTCCAGATGGTGGTTGGGATGGCCCTCCCAGGATTCATTGCTCTTATTGCTGCTCCTCTCCTGGGTGTTCTCCTGTCCGCTGGGATAATCCTCTCCTGCCCCTAGTGTGAGTGTGACTGACACACACACACACACACACACACACACACACACACACACACACACACACACACACACACACACACACACACACACACACGAGCTGCACGAGCCTTCTAACAGCAATATATTTTGCATGAAATGAAAGAATTTCGAACAGCATAGACCTAACACGAACGCGAAACACTTTACATTGAGTCAATGTAACCTCAGATCTTACTTTCGGTTTCCAAGAGTCAGGTCCCATTGATTCAGTGTAAAGTGCCTGTTTGCTTCTGCGTTCACGTTCGGTCTGTGCTGTACCAAATTATTTTGTTCCACTCGCTAACTAGCGCATTTAGCAAGCTCTTTCAACAGGGCTATGCTTGAATTCACAGGTATTTTCCTTTAAGATGTGAAAGAAAGAATTGCTGTATTCATTTGAGGCTACATTACTGGCAGTACATAGTACTTAGAGACGATCCTTATTCACATTCTGTTGCATTCATAAGAAAGTGACACAACTAAAATCATAAAGTAATTGGTTGTTAATTATTGTCACGACCCAGCTGTTTCGTGCCGGTTTTGGTCTGCTCCTTCACCTCCATTTTGGAGTCTGTTTGGCTTGTTTGCCTGTTGTCTCGTTTCAACCTACAGGTGAAGCTGTCTTGGTGGGCGGAGCCTGCCTAATTGATGGCTAATTGGACGGCCTTCATAAGCCTTCCTGTTTCCAGTCAATCTCTCTGTCTCTGACTGCTCTGGCCTGAAGCGAGGAGGCTGGCTGCAGCTCTTTCCTTTTCTCCATTTACCTTTTCCCTTTTTGCACTACATCACAATGCTGATTTGCTCTACATTCTTTGGTTGTCTTACATAAATATTTATTTTGGTTATTCTTTTAAATTCACGTGGACTCCCCTTAATGTCATGGCCACTGTGAGCCAAGTGGTCGTGACATTATTTATACGTCGTCAAGAGGGAAAGTGAATGATTTTTCAGAGAGAGTTGTGGCCTTGCATGTCAGATATTATCACTCTAGACTAGAGTGGTTATGATTTTGGTTTTTGTTTTCGAGAGATCGAAAGTGAGAAGTCAGTGAGTTTTTTTTGTGCTTGTGTAAATGTGATCATGTGACATGACCACATTCTCTCTCGTTTCAGACAACACACAACAAAGGAAAAGGAAATGGAGAATAAGAAGGAAGTGGAGAGAGAATTTTGAAAAGGTGTGAAACACAGCAGAACAGAGAATGTTTGTGTATTGTTAGAGAGAGTGTTACAAGCCTTTTGCGGTTTGATTGCATTCAGCTTTAAATGATCAATTTCATATTTACTCACTGTATATTTCTGTTATTATTGTTAGTAGTGCCAAGAAGAATATGATTTAGTTGACACAGGACAGCAGTAACCTGCAGTGTTTGATTCATTAACTGTTATGTTTATAACATCATATGTTTGTGAAAGTGAAGAACACTGCTGCTATGCCTGTGCTGCTATGTTATGTAGATATAAAATTTCCATCAATTAAAATATCTATAATATTTACACCTCTAAGCCATAAAACAATTAAGCATTCTTCAATGCCCTATTAAGCTAAGCTAAAATTTACATTTTTTGTAAAGAGAAAAATGGTATGCATGCACACACACAAAACTGTGGTCATAAAATTGCAATATCCATCACCTTATAGGGCCTCCAAAATATAAATATAATGACATCAATATTGATGTCATCATGAATCTTCCATAACTATTACCCATTTCAACCAACCAGCCTAAACAACCTCGGAGAAAACAAAACACACTCACAATCTCCATAGTTAAGAAAGACGGTTTATTCCAAAAATACCTACAGTATACATCCATAAATTAGACCCAGGACCTTGGGAGAACTCAATACTGGCAAAGGCGTATTGTAGAAGTAGAAGTGACCAATACCTTGGTGCAAAATAAGAGACACAGCGACACGATGCTGAATAATGATGCCTCCTTTACATGGTCTGCATCCTGGCCTCCTGTGTACTGGGACTACATACTGTACTTATAGAGAATACATTTATTAGCCTGACATAGCCCATAGCCCATAATACTGCTGTTCATCCGTATTCATGGTCTGGAGGTTCCTTAACCTGAAGCGATTATAGGGCGGAGGGGAGGGCATTCAGCTCTGGTTTGAAACAATTGAACAGCTCGTCTAATCAGCTCGTCCCCCCAGAGGACCGTCTCCAGACCATGAATACGGATGAACAGCCGGATTATGAGCGGGCTATGTCAGGCTATACATTTATGCCCAAGTAGATCAGTTTAAGAATAATGTTTGGAATATCATACAGACTCACTGCCCATTTATATACAATTACATTTAAGAAGTCCAGCACCAGTCCCTTGTTTGATCATGGCCTTGTGAAACACATATGCGTTCTCTTTTTTTAATTAATAAAACAACTTTTGGAATTGTTTTAAGCTGCGTCTGATATAATGTATCTCAGGCCTGAATTAGTCAAATGGTGTAGATTTTTACTACAGTAAGTGTGAACATTTTACTAGGAATGACGTGTGGGGCAAGCCAAAGACTAGGAATAATCTGCATTTTCATACACAATTACGCACTAAATAAAAACGTTTTATTCTTAAGCCAACACTGTCTGTGTAATAACAGCTGTTTAAAGGCATGTTTCTCTACAGTGCAAGGCTTGTTCTGTCTGATATATGGTTGTTCATTTTCACTTTGGGAAAATTTAAAAGGAAAAAACAAAAGTCATTCTTGATCACAAGCTCCTACTGCAGCTTTCGCTTTACCTGTGCTGCAAACAACACCTTAAATATTGAGTGTGCTGAATTGTTTGACTGGTGCACAAATATATTCTTGTATAATATTCACGGTAAAATGTTTCTAACTTCATATTTATGGAAAGAGCAAGTGTGCATAAGAAGGACCAAGTCCTTATTTGCTTACAGGGCAAATGTTTCTAGTGGGACTGATATTGTATTTGCTTACAGAGCAAATGTTTATAGCGTGACTGATATTACTTTTGCTTGAAGAACAAAGGAGTTTATATTGAAGTCGACACTGAAAAGTCTGTGATAGTTAAGACCATCTTCATATCCTGTTGCCATGTTATTGTTAGTGTTCCCAGTCCTACTGTAAAACCACACTGTAGTATCGGCCCCACACACACAGCTAGCTCACAGAGTAGAGGCAAAGATTCTAGAGCGGAGCATTCTAGAATCTTTGGTAGAGAGCTTCCAAGTCCAGTGGAATCCAGCCCCAAGTTGGCACAACGAGATGCTCAATGGTATTTTTTTTACCCCCAATGGCACCTTCCAGGCAGCACAGCCTAAAACACACTACCTTAACCCTAACCCCCTCAATCCTCATCCTGATCCTAAATTGGGGGGGAATAGTGCCTTGAATGCAGCGCTGCCTGGAAGGCACCGTTGAGGGCAAAAAATACCAAAGACTCAGCGAGAGATGGCATGGCATGGCATGGTAAGGCCTGGTGGGCACTGCGGGCTGGGCGGCCGGAGGGGAGAGTTGGCGAGAGTCGAGGGTCCTCTAGTGAGCAGCGTCGGCCGTCCGCTGGATGTGTGCCAGCTCCAGCACTGGCAGGAGCAGCTGGAAGGCGTCCTGGATGTAAGAGGCGCTGTTGGAGGCCTAAGGGCACAAAACACACACACAGGGCTCCTGGTGTTAGAGCTGATGGATGTTTAATTGCTGAGGGCAATTCCACTGAAAATGAACTTTTTTGGCCAATACAATGTCTTGCCCATAATTTAATTAAAAGTCACTGCATAATGATGATTTTATACAAGCACCAATATTGAATGTATGTATTCAGTTTTATACTGCATCATGCATGCACAACATACCTCCAGGAAAACTCCAGTTATCAGTGGGTTTAGCACCTCCCCTTTTTCACTTGACTACAAGACAACACAGACATGTTTGGGAAATCAGACAAAACATTTGCATATTGTATTTAGCAGACAGTAAATTCAAAGCATTGAGAGCAATGTTTATAGGACAATAACTTGCACTGAAGTTAAAGTTGCAAAAGGGATTATATTCTCATATATCCAATATGGCGTCTTACCCCAACGCTGGTGAGACAGGAAGTGAAGTTCTTAGAGAGAAGAGAGATCTCTTTACATAGCAGAAGTGTTATTCTGGGGGAAGTTCAAAAACACAACAGGAAAGAGAATAGACATACAGTAGTTAGTTGAATTAGTTGCACACTCAAATTCTTTCTTCTTTCTCAGTCTCACACAGATAACTAAAGTACTGTAGTTATAGCAATATTCTGGCCTAAACTCCCCCCAAAAAACAGCACTTAGTGTGCAGCGGGCTTTAAAAACTAACAACAGATGCACTATAAAAGGGCATAGAATGCCTCACTGACAGACACACTAAGTGAGTACTTTGGCCTAGTTAAGACTGTTAAGACTGAAAGCCGAGTGAAAGACAGACAGAGAGACTCACTGGCTGACTACCAGCCAAGTGAAAGGTGCAAAATGACACACACTAAGTAAGTGCTTTGGTCTGGCTAAGACTAACTGCGTTAAATGAAAGATGGAAAAGAGACACTATGATTCACTAATATTCACTATGACACTAGAATTCACTGTTCTTTGTACGTGAACAAATATGCATTTGACAAATAATATTCCTGAGTCTTGAATCTTGAATCTAATAGTATATTAATACAAGCCAAGTGAAAGATTGAAACAGAGACTCACTAGTAAGTCTACTAGCTAAGTGAAAGATGGAAAAGGAGACTCACTGGGCGAGTACTTTGGCCTGCTCCGGAGTGGCCATCTCTGGGCCGTTGCTGTCGTCATCGCCACCACTGTGCAGGACCACCTGAGCCACCTTGTGGAACTGCTCAATGGCCTTAGCAGTCAGCTCAGCCAAGCCACGGATCGCCGACGAGTGCACCTCCTGTTAACAGAGCAGAGGTAGAATACCACACACCCACACACACACACACACACACACACACACGCGCACACACACAGACACAACACACACGAAATGCAGCATAAAGGTTGTTTATACAGGGCTGGAACACAAAGTTTATACAGTGGCTGCACAAAG
>JAODXP020000021.1:7802869-7832610 GCA_027497455.2 Sardinella longiceps
GATCTGAGGCAGCCAACACCGAGAGAGATGAAACCGAAGAGTCGTCTGCAAACCAACTCCAACAGCAGTGCTGAGCATTTTTGAATTTGACTATTTCGCAACAAACCAAGTACAGTAGCCTGTGGAATCAACTATGGATGTCAATGCACGGTTCTGACTAAATAAACTTCAATCGTAATTCACAATCGAATCGGAAGAGTTTGGCGCTGGTGTGCAGTGTTGCACTGAAAACAATGGAATAGAATGTTGGAAGTGGAGTGCTCAGCAATGTGTCGGAGCCGGTGGCTACAGGGCCGTCGCAACAGGACAGGCAAACCAGGGAATTGCCTGGGGCCGCAGGCTGAAAGAGGCCCTCAAGAATGACTGTTTAATCGTTTTAGTAGTTTAGTTGGTGCCGTTCATTCAATTAAATATGACAGAATTAGACAATTGCAAGTTCAACACAAATAATTATATTAATGAAAGATGCTTGAAGATTATAACAATGCGGTTTACGTAGGAATTTATGGGAGGTTTGCTTGGGGCCCCCTAAGTACCTTGAAACAGCCCTGGGTGGCTATAAACATAAAATGCATTATAGTGTATTCTGAATGTACAGGTACTACACATTGTGCTATATTCTATGCATATGGTAGTGTACATTATGGTTATCACTGTATATCACTGAAATACAATTCAGAGTCTGGAGTCTGCTGGAGAATCTGACTACGTTACCAACACAGAGAGAGATGAAAGCGGAGAGTCGAGAGTCAAGAGTCGAGAGTCAAGAGATCCTTACCTTTGGAGTTTCTGTTGCTGCAGGCTCTGCTGTCTGGGCTGGGCTGGGCGCCTCTGCCGGGGGCGGTTTGTGCTCTGGCCGTCTGCGTGTCTTGCGGGTGGGTGCCACATCGGTGGCGATCTCACTGGGGGTCGTTGCGGGGCTCTCCGAGGGGCTGGGGGTCGGCTGCTCCTCGACTCCTGCTCCCTCAGTGGGTGGGTCTGTAGGACTCTCCTTGTCTGACATCTTAAACTAGCATTTCACACTGCATGGGGCACAACAGAAAATAACAACATTCACTGTCTGTCATCTACCATCTACAAGATTCAGAACTAGAACGTTGACAAGCCTGCTAGTCATGACAGATGATCAGCTGACCTTCTAACAAGGAGACTATAACGGTTAGCTTCCACTAAAATCAATGGAATTGGCTACACCAGACATAGCAGTACATTGCATTTGCTATGTCAGTGCTTTGTGTATTTGAATGGATGATAGCCTAAGTCTCATCAACAGCAATCGATCAGACAGCTTCAGGTGTACAGTGATAACGGTGCACAAAGTACAAGACCACAGTGACACGTTCTGTGCATCGCAGAATTTACAGCGAGGATTTCACTGATCTGGGACACAAAATATTCTGACAGCTTCTTCTCCAAGTGACAAACTCACCTAGCTGTTGCTTCGGCAACGTTAGCATTGCCTGATTAGGCTATGTTTAAGGTAACGTTACCTTCGGTGTATCTTGATGGTTTCATTTATTTCAATACAGTCGTGCCATTTCTTTAAAACAAAATAAAAATCTATACATTGAATTTAACTTTCATCTAACGTTAGACTCCATATGACAACACCCACCACCGCACAGCCTGTCTTAGTTAAGACAAGGTTAGATTCGCTAGCTTTTAAATGTTAACGCGTTAACTTCAGTCCATCACTTGGAGATGCTAAAAGAGTGATCTAGAAAAGGAGGGCTTTCACAACAGCAAAGCAATTTAACAATGAAACTTACATTAATCTCACGTTTTTTAAGTACAGAGGTCCAAAAAGTCAGCCACGTCACGTCACTTCACTGGGCTCCTGATGGGATTTGTTTTGTTCTGAGTGTTCTTATTCCACACTGTTCAACTACCTATGAAAGTCTACATCGCCCCCTATGGATGTGGATGACCAAGCAAAAAACTCCTTTTATTTTTCTGAGCCTATGTGTTATTGCAGACATGATTGAAGAAGCAGATATCTTTTCTTAGATATTTTCTTTTTTTATTTATTAATTTTTGGTTATTTGTTTGTTGAAGTCAATAATTGGCATCCCATAAATTAAAACAAACGGATCCCCAATGTAGGCCTAAATTCCAGGGAATAAATAATAGATTTTTTATAAAGGTATCCTGTGTTAATAAGGGCCAATAATTACTTTTCTCTCAGCCATGATTTTGGACTACATGCCCCACATGATTTGAGAGATTGGAGAACAGCCCCCAATTTCTTCACTTCCCTGATTGGCTACTGGTGATCGGTCGCGATATCCTCACACTCTTGCGTTCGCCCACAACTGAGTTACATGCGAAACAAAGATGGCTGATGAGGAGGCAGTAGAAACTTCTCCTGGAATTCTCCAGGAAATATTCACGTCCCCGTTAAATTTGAGTTTGCTGTGCCTTTGCTTGTTTCTGCTGTACAAAATCGTTCGTGGAGACAAACCACCAGATTTGGGCGAGGTCGAGGAACCTTTGCCAAAACTAAAAAAACGAGATTTCACATTGGCAGAGTTGAAACAATATGATGGGACAGCAAACCCAAGAATCCTCATGGCCGTGAATGGGAAAGTGTTTGATGTGACGAGAGGAAAGAAGTTCTACGGACCAGGTAAGTTACATTTGTTGCGCTATTATTTTCACAGTAAAGGGATGCTAGAAAGTGCTACAGTTTCTCTTTTCAGTTGCTGCCTTGCTTCTCAATTATTGAACGTGTTATGCATCGTGGCATGCATTCGTTCGCACTTTAGGGGCGTTTACGGAATTGGCGAGGGTAGAGCTGGTTTATGTTTTGCATGAGAGCCTAACATTACCTAACGTTAATGTTAACGGTAACGTTAGGCTACCCCAGCCTCGGCATGCTATTTCCTTTCTAACGTTACTTTGTCTCCAGGACTTCCTAAAGTGCATGAAGTTTGCGGGCACCGTGCCCCCACCCCATTCCTGTGGAATATTAGAAAGGCAGTGGTCCGCTCTTATCTTGGCAGAGGCAAATCCCATTCACACGCGATGTTGATGTCAACCCTCACCCACTGATTGTGTAGCTCGAGCTGCCCTTTCACCCTCATGCTATTGCATGTTACGCAACACATGACACACGCAAATTCGGAGCGCCATGAATGTAAGTTAGCCTAAGTTATGCAATGATGCAAGTAGGTGTGAATAGGACCACACAACACTGAATTTCTAAACTGTTGACACTCTAGCTTCGTTTACTTTGCGTCCCCTGACCCACTTCCCTCCCCCTTTTTTTTCTTTCGTATGCTTTTCTTTATTTTGGAAGGGATGGGAGGGGGCGTGGACAATCATAGAAAGGCATTTATAAACAATGGGGGTATATAAAACAATGCTATGTGCAGATGCAATCATTTGTCCTTGTAAGTGGAGCTGTAAGGTTGAATTCATAGACATAACTGTATGATGTGTCCACACAATCATGCCATGTGCAGCAGCAGCCCTTGCTGAATGAAATGTTGGCCTATGTTAAAATAAGGTAGGCCACACATCATACCTTAGACTTGCATACATTTTTAAGATTTCTAAGCTTGTTAAAAACTCTACTGTTTTTCCTGTCCTACCATGGTGTTGCTGCCAAGTTTCATCAGCATGACTGTGGGATTTGTGAATGAGTAATGCTGATGTATAAAGGTCAAACGATTTTTTCCCCTCACCCCTGACCTAGAACCTTCTAAAGTGACATTCCATTCAACTAGGTTGATCTAAAACCTTGAGATGTGTCTTTGAGCCATACGCTTAAAACTATACTGGCAACACAATAATAATAGACATGCCCCGACAAAAACATTTCTAAAACTAAACCATTCCAACGGATACTTTTACATTTACAGTTATTGGTTTCCTTGAGATTTGCATTGCATTTTATGCAAAGCGACTTACAAATGAGAATTGATATAACATACCAGCTACATCACAAAGGAGACAGTTATTTACAAACACAAGAATTACAGTAATGATATATAGACTAGTCATATTAAGGGCAGATACATGCAACTTTTATTCCCACCAGCCATCTAGCATGCATTGTGTAGTGCTGGGTGGATGGTAGGAAACAAACTCAAAAAAAGAAAAGAAAACCTAGTTCCAGCATGACATTGCAATATATTTTTTTGCTATCAGACATCATTACCAGGTTCTAGTAACATTTTCCAGTAAGACTCCTGAAAATGTTTGGAAAGTTTTGTATTTGTTTAGTTAGTTCACTTGCTTTCCAGCAAAAGCTGCATAGTGTTCACTTCGCCTTGAGCAGCATGGTGTGTGTGCGTGTGTGCGTGCGTGTGTGTGTGTGTGTGTGTGTATTTACAGATATCTGTGAGTGTTTGTGTTCTCCTCACCAACTCCTTGTCCTGTTCTTTCAGAGGGCCCATACGGTGTTTTTGCTGGCCGGGACGCGTCTCGAGGTTTGGCCACATTTAATCTGGAGAAGGATGCACTGAAGGACACCCATGACGACCTGTCCGACCTCAACAGCATGCAGCAGGAGAGCCTGAGCGAGTGGGAAGGCCAGTTCACCCGTGAGTGTCTCAGGGCCGCTAGCTTGCAGGGCCAGTTTATCTCTCTGTGTCTCAGAGACTAGTCAGAACATTCAGCTGTGAGCTCACCTTCACCTTCACACTGACACTGACACTGACACTGACGGCACAAATAGTGGCACAAATAAGGAACACTGGGCCTGTGCTTTGAGTTCCATTATCCACCCTTAAAGGAGAGTACTGGAGTGAATTCAAGCATAGCCCCGTTGAAAGAGCTTGCTAAATGCGCTAGTTAGCGAGTGGAACAAAATAATTTGGTACAACACAGACCGAACGTGAACGCAGAAGCGAACAGGCACTTTACACTGAATCAATGGGACCTGACTGTTGGAAACCGAAAGTAAGATCTGAGGTTACATTGACTCAATGTTAAGTGTTTCGTGTTCGCGTTAGGTCTGTGCTGTTCGAAAATCTTTCATTTCATGCGAAATATATTGCTGTTAGAAGGCTTGTGCAGCAGGACTATGCTTAAACTTACTCCGGTATATTGCTTTAAGAACTGTCTAAAACTTCACTGACACAAATTTATCAGTTTCAGTCATCTCCCAGTCATAGACATATTCAAGATGGCTGATGACTGGGCAGCCCTATGCAGGATAAAATGGGCTTGTTTGACTTGGCGGCCTGGTGAGATAGGAACATTGTTTTATTGGGCTAAATCCCATGCTGTATGTGACATCACTGACTTTTGCCCAATGATAAAGTACTAATCACTTAGCCAGTCATCTAGCTAGCTAAGTTAAACAAGCATCATCTCTGCGCAGCCCTGTCCAGGAATGCCCGATGTTGAGTTTACTTTGTCTCAGCTCTCCTCTCCTTGCCTTGCTGGGCCACTCTTAGAACCAATTTTGTATAATGGATGCCAACTAACCTGGGTCACCTGGTGGCAGCGCAGGGTAAATCCTCACAACCCATAGTCTTAAGAACGCTTCTAACCGCCGAGTTGGAAGCCTGGGTTTTTCAGCTCAGTGGTTAGAGTGGTGGTTTGTTGGAGTTGACAAGGTGGCGGTTGAGAGTCATGAGTGGTCAAACCGACCTCGGGCTACATTTAGACCATCACTGCCATTACATACTCCACTATCACATGTGCAACAAAAAGGCAAGGGTCAAAATCAGCCCAAGCCTTCAGCCAAATGCTGGCAAATGGTTTATGTGGCTGGTAGATTTGGTAGACGAAAAATGTTGATTTACTATAGAGCTCTATTTGGATCAAAATAGGGTGAAGGAAAAAATAAGCAGCGAGTTGAGAGCAAGTGAGGAACTGCCACTGCTGACTTGATGACACACTTGATGATGACATGTTTGTAGAGCAAAGGATCTGATTGGCTGACTAACGCTTGATGATGACACACTTGATGATGACATGTTTGTAGAGCAAAGGGTCTGACTGATTGGCTGACTAACGCTGTGCCTCTCCACAGAGAAGTACGACTACGTGGGCAAACTCCTGAGGCCCGGGGAGGAACCCACCGAGTACACCGATGACGAGGAGGTCAAGGACAAGAAGAAGGAGTGAACAAAAACTATTTCAATCATTTCCTGTGTAACATGTTTTTCATGACCAAACTAAACCTTTGAGCCTTGCTTGCTTTTTTTTTTTTTTTCCTTTTTAAAAAAAAAAAAAAAAAAAGTCTGGCTCATCCTCGCTGTAGTCTGTTTGATTAAGACCAATGATAATCTCACACCCCCCTGTATAATGCTCCCCATGCGTCTAACTCATACTGTACACTACGCACTATTGTACATCTATGGTGCTCAACCAGTGGTACAAAGGACAGATGCTAGCGCTACGAAGACATGTTTTAATCTGTAACACAAGGAGTGGCCTTCCCAGCTAATGGCTAACTCCAGCAAGCATCTGCACTGGTGCAGGTATCAGCTCCATGCAGTTTCCCACTGGCTGGTCTCTAAGGAAGTCACTCTTATCTCCAAGGAAGTCATCACCAGTAACGGTTACTACTGTAGTTCCATTGAAACAGTCTAAAGACACTCTATAGAAATGTATGAATGTTGAATGTCCCAACAGAGAGCTGCTGGAGATGTTGGTTCCACATTGGGGGAGGGTTGTGTGTTCCTGACAATCTGCTGTGTTTGACCCACATTTAAACAGTAACAATTCAGTACAAGATTCACATAATCTCAAATTTACCAGGGGGCGGTTTTTGTTGTAGCTTTTGAAGTTACAAACACGCCGTAGGCCCACAATGCTGTCAATATGGAGTGATATAATTTTTCTGCATTCCAACTATATTTGTTTACATATTATATGAGTCCCATATAATCAAACTATACATGGATTATATGAAGTGTCTCTTGAATGCCAGAGATACTGGTTAATTGAATCTCTTAATCATGCTCTTAGGGTGCTATTCTCCCACGTGCTTAAGTTTAAAAAAGGTGTAGGCTGAAATGCATGGAGCTAAGCATTTTTTTTTCCTTGACTTAAACATCTGGGAGAATACAGGCTATAGAAAATAGTGTATTACTCTAGCCAATGCACTCTGCAGCCCTTGTCCACCAGTGTAATGAAATCGCCTATGCAGGAGGAGAGACCTCGGCCAGCCTTAAAACTCACCCATCTCTCATATGCCTTTTGTGTGCATCTCAGTGCACATCACAGTTAGTCAACTATCACGCCATTCAAAGCACTGGACCAATTTTGCTTATTTTTGTTTACTACTACTTGCCTTTCACTAGAGACAGCGTTTTGCATCACGGATTACATGTTTGTCAGACACACCTCTTGATTATTTTTGTATCGCTTCTTTTTATTTTTGGATGTTGAGGGATCAGGCTTCTGTCTCGCCTCTTTAACCCGAGTCACTTACCTTTGTATGGACAGCAATACTCTGTATGTGCACTTCAAATCATTATCTATTTTACATGCTGGGTGAACACTTTTATCAAGTCACAATTGACTGAATCTTAACATTCCATTGGAGGTGTGTGTGTGTGTGTGTATGTCTCAGTGTGTGTTTGTGTGTGTGTGTGTGTGTGTGTGTATGTCTCAGTGTGTGTTTGTGTGTGTGTGTGTGCGTGTGCTTACTGATTCCTCTAGGGCTCCTTTGGAGTAATATACCATTAAACAACCTAAAGAGAAGAGCGTATGTGTACTGTATTCATTTTACCCTAGTACAAATATAATTCCTTTCACAAAGCTACAGACAGCAATACAATACTACAGAGAAGTTACTAAAAATATATAGATTTTAAGATACATTTTGAAGTTTTGGTTTTATCCAGACTGTGCTCTCCCCTTTATTTAGGTGTGTATCAACAAAGTCAGCTTCAAGTTCATAGATGATTGCACTCCTTTCAATCTTCTCATGACATTCACATGGCAATGACAAATGTAAAAATAAAATAATAACATTGAAAACTGGAGTGTCATCATCTCTTAACAGAAGATAAGTTTTGTTTTAAAGCATCTGCAGCCTGGGGGGCCCTTAAGTGGATGGGGAGAGCGTTCCATACCAGAGTCTCGAGCCACAGTTGAAAAGGCCTGTTGGCCGTGATAAGGCCCAAAATTCACCCATACTGCGGAGCTTGGAGAGAGATGGAAGTTACAGAATTGAGGAGAATGCATTAAGAATTTTGGGGAGTGAGGAGTTCCTGTAGGTAAAGGCTGGGCATGTCCTTATAGACTGGTGCGTGAAGATCTCTTGGTGTTTTTTGCTCCCAACGGCACCTTCCAGGCATCACAGCCTAAAAGGCACTACCCTTACCCTATTCCTAACCCTAACCCCCTCAACCCTCATCCTAACCCTAAACTGAGTGGAGTAGTGCCTTGAAGGCAGCGCTGCCTGGAAGGTACCTTTGAGGGCAAAAAATACCAAAGACCGGGTGAAGACCTTGTTGGCCTATTCCATTCGAGTGTGGAGCCAGTAAAGAGTTTGCAAGATGAGGATGATGTGCTCATATTGTGCACCTTCGTCAGGCTCCTGGCAGCACTTTTGTGGATGTGTTGTTGTCTCTTGACGCTTTACTATGTATTATCCATGACCCTATACTGAAGACAGATTGTACTAGGCCTATTCCTGTAGTTCTTTTTCATAACCACAGACTCATGATATTTTGATTCTGGGCCCTTATAAAATATTTTGTTGTGTATTTTTTTGTAAGTTGAAGCATGCTACACAGGGCTGTGTGGCTCCTGAGGGGATGATTTGTTCTTTCAAAGGTAGCCTACATGTTTGTCACCTTTTTCCTCTCCCTTTTTGGTCATGCGATTGAATCTATTCCCCTCCAGACCAGCAGATGGCAGGTTTTCCTTCTAATTCGCATGACCAAAAAGGGACAGAAATGAAGAAATGAACCACTGACGTACTTCCGGATTATTCGTCCATTTTGTTTTAGTTCCTCAAGGGTGTCCTCGAATCGAGTACAGGGAAAGTAACAGACATGTTCAGGTTCGCCAAAGCCGCTTTGAATCTCTCTGGTAAGTTGTTGAGTAATTATTGTTTTCGTTTGAAATATATGTGTATGGTTTTATCTTGATTGTGTATCACACGATTTTGTTATCTTGGCTCGAGATCTGTCTGGGTATCGCTCGTTCTCTAGCTTCAGCTTGCTGACAAGTGTGCTAATGTCATCCACCATTTGTCTGTTTTTGTTAATATTTCTATTAGTATATACAAGTGAATTTTTAAAGGTAATTATCATTTGATTGTGAAGCTGTTTGCGCATCACATTATTGCATTCCAGTTCACCTCCACAATCAGAAAGTAAGTTAGCGGCGTAACATTAACCGAAATGCTAGCATAACGTTCGCTGTTTGACCAGGAACTTAGACCATGTATCTGAAGGATAACATTAGTTTTTTGTCAATATCTTAGACCGTACATTGTAAGGGTTAAGCATATCTGAGTCACAAAGTAATGGTGTAAATGCAACATTAAATACGGTATAGTGAAGAATTTCCTGCACACGCCAGGTTACACCTAGGTGGCTGACAGGCGGTTGTCCTCACGTCACCTCAGTCAGATTGCAGGGGTATGATCAGGCATTTATTAACCTGACTTGGTTTTTTGTGTCGGATCTCAACAGACAAGTCACTGACCGATTGGTGTGTAGTGTGCCAGTATTTGTGTCATTAAACATTAGTTTCAAGGATCATTGAAAATGTTGTTAATGTTATATTTGCAGGCCAGAGTGCACGGCAGGTTGCTGTGAGGCATTCCTCTGACGTCAGTCCAGAATTCCACGCCAAGTATGGGACCCCATTGATGATCTCGGGCGCTGTCTTCTGCGTTGGAGTCTGGGCATACGTGAGTGTTGCTTAATTGTGTATAACAATATCATTTACAGTGTTCATAGGGGCATTACTGTGAGAAACTCGTTTTGAAATGGATCTGAGACTGAGCAGTAATCCTAAGTGAAAGAAAACCAAAAAAACAATACACTGCTGCATTGTATTGTGTGTGTGTGTGTGCGTGGCAGTCAAAGTAATGATGGTATTGCATAGATGAATTTAAAGGGAGTTTTATGTGCTGGTTTGGTTTCTTTAGGTGTTGACATCCACCGGTATCACATGGAACTTGTCCCCAGTCGGCAAGGTGGAGCCCAAGCCCTGGAGGGAGGAGTGAAGACTTCTTCCCCATCCGGCCTTCCCACAACTTTGTCTGTCTGTCTGTTCGTCGAGTCTGTTCCAGGACTCTCTTTATTTCCCAAAATATGTACATCTGGAAGCTGTTGTAAGCAGTATGGCGCGTGTAATAAATTAATTACAGTCTAATTAGTGATCTGTCCTTGGTGGTTTCTCCTGGTGAAATATTTTCTATGTATGTGTCTGTGTTTGGACTGGTCTTGGTAAATAATACCGGCCTTTATAACAGGAGTGGCGATATTAAGCAGCTAAAATGCCAATCCATTATTCTAAATGAATGAGAGTGTGGTTTTCCAGCCTAAATATTCAAGGCTAAACAGTAGTTATGACGGTAGGTAATCTGTCTTGCCAGCTCATTATGTCAGCATGGGTCTGTACAACTTAATATAAGCATATTTAAGTAGTAATATCTGAATTAAGTAGTAATATTTAAGTAGTAATATCTGAATTCAAACTTGAAACTTTAATTTATGAATTCAAGATCCACAACTGAATGTTTACTCTTATTTGCTGTTGATTCTCACCAGTGCACAGAAGCATTTGCCAGTAGTTATTTTTTTAACCATACACTGTGCATCCATGAGAGGGCGCTCAATGCTTGAGTTGAATAAAGAGAGTGTATACAGTCATCGAGAGAGGCTATCACCTATTTGCAACCTGTATAGTCAACATGGTTTGCCTAATTGCTAAATTTAACATAACAGGGGTTAAAGTGGGGGGGAACACAGTACCAGCACCTCAGATAAATGATGAATACCACCACTCTTCTTCTTTCAATTTTGCTTTGTTTGTGCTGACACAAAATGTGAGAGTTCCCCCTCCTGCCAATTAACCACTGTAACATAATACATTCAAATGATCTTTTAGAAAATATTCAATGTCTGTGAAGGTAGCCCTGTCAATGACGCATTCATTATTTCAGCCTATATCCAAGGGTTAACCTATGTTGTAGGTATAGTTTCTCTCAAATTAAAATGTAATTCATTTATTTTTCACTTAATGATGATGCCATGTCCCTCACTAACTATGAGTTTCTGAGAAGTGAGGTGCCCTAAAATAGACCATTGGTGATGTGTGGCTGGGAATACCCCAAATGGAGCAGTTCCTGTGCCTGACCCTCTATACAGTTTAAGCCAGCAGGGAAATTCATGCTGTCCCCAGTGTGGTTGACATACAAAGGTTTGCGATAAGGCTATTAAAGCATAAAGATATTCATTATCAGTCAGTATTCATAACTAGCTGGGCAGTGAATGAACAGTTATATAGCTTATCAGCCAAGGTACAATATTTCCGTATTCAAAGCATTCCTCTTTTTATACAGTCTATACTAACCCCTGGATGTGACTGGGAATTGCCCAAATGGAGCAGTCTGTCTGACCTTGCAGTCATTGGGTTAACCCAGTAGGGGAATTCACCGCCTATGGTGAAAAGTCCACAAGATTAAATACTAAAGAGAAAAGACATTCAAGGGTCAGTATTGGGTTGTGGAAGATGTCTTCTGCAGGTACAGTATTTTGATACATGAAGCATGATAGCCCTGAAGGAAAAGGTCTCCTTTTACCAGTTAATTTAGGCGTCATTTTACCCCTCTGCATCCAGAGGGCGCACTATTTCCCATGTAGCAGAGCCGCATCGTTTAGACAGAAGAAGAACATTTGCTGGTGTACGTCACTGTCGCAAAAACAACATGGAGGTGCACATGGAGAGCCAAAGCTGATGGTTTTTATCAAAATAATTTGAATGTATAAAGGCAGCACAGCCATATTGCTCATAAGGAGTGAATAACGTTTGTGGAAGTTGACAACAAGCAGGTAAGCTATTGTTAACGTTGTCGTTGTCTTGAAATATAACGTTAAGTAACAGTAGGCAAGTTGAACTGACACACAGCAAGGTGACACCATCAGCAAACCTAACGTTATTATGCTGTGCTGTTTATCATTCTGTTGTGGTGTAATTTGCAATGTAAAATTGTCATTATGTCTGTCAGATTTTCTAAAATGTCGCTCTTGGGGAAGCTGAGACCACTGATGTCGCTCCTGCAGGGTGAGTGCAACTTACAGTTGTGTACAATACTGTGAATTTACTGCAACGTTAACTATACTGTATGTCAATGTACAATGTATCAATGTACTGGCTTAAATTTGTGCGTAAAATAACTTAAAATTGTTTAAGGATTGTACAATAAAAATGTGTGAATCGCAATAAAAATGTGTGAATTTGACAGTGGGGCCATTAAAAGGAGTGCTGTCTGTCAGGCCTGTTGGTGTGCTCAAATTTAATAATTTCGGTGCACCAACATTCTTCACAGCAATGCAGCCTATTTGAAAAGAGATTATGCATTGGTTTTCGCACAGACCTGAGCTTGTCATAATCTGGTTGATAGTACTAAAAGAGTAAGAAGTGTCAGGTGGAAGACAAGAACTTGTCAATTATTAAAAGCTTGTCTCAACGCATCTGGCCAAGTTGCTGACACAAATTCTATAGCTACTTCCGTGTGACATGCTTTAGTTGACTCGCAAGATATACAAATCCTTGAGCCCTGCTTGCACTTTTCCTGTCACAGAACTGCACTTTCTAAGGTGCCCCTAGGAGGTACATGGAAAAGGGAAACATAGATAAAAATATTTCTGGTAACACCCTGTTAGCTCAAATGTGTGTGTGTGTTTATTTTTTTGCCCCTAACAGCACCTTCCAGGCAGCACAGCCTAAAAGGCACTACCTTTACCCTATTTTCAACCCTCATCCTAACCCTAAACTGATTGGAGTAGTGCCTTGAAGGCAGCACTGCCTGGAAGGTACCATTGAGGGTAAAAAATACAAAAGACATTTCAGGTGTTCAGTAGAAACTTCTTAGTGCGGACCTGAAACTTTTGGATATCCACCAGAAACATGAACTTTTTTTCACATCCCATTATGGCTCCTTAGTTTCTGTAATGGCTACCATACTTAACTTACCCTAGTTTTGTTCTTTGCGCAGTTCATGTCAGTTGGGAACGCAGAACTACTGTTCTGTGTTTTGTTTTAGTTTTTTTTTTTTTTGCCCTCAACATTGCCTTCCAGGCACAACTCCCCCATCAATTTAGGTTTAGGGTGAGGATTGAGGGGCTTAGGGTCAGGGTTAGGGTTAAGGTAACGTTAGTGCCTTTTAGGCTGTGCTGCCTGGAAGGTGCCGTTGGGGGCAAAAAACTCACTCCCGTCCTGCCCAAAAACCTCACTCCCGTCCTGCCCTCTCTGTGTTTGCAGTTCCTCCAGTCTCCCTGTGGCCGAGCCCTCTGTTCTCCAGGACCATGGCCACTCTGAACCAGATGCACCGCCAAGGCAAGCCCCGCCCCCTGCCCCCGAAGATCGGCGCTACATTCGGCCGACCGCAGCTGAAGGCGGTGGTGTTGAAAACCATGATTCGCAAACCCAAGAAACCCAATTCGGCTAACAGGAAGTGCGCCCGCGTACGGATGTCCAACGGCAAAGAGGCCGTGGTGTTTATCCCTGGCGAGGGACACAACCTGCAGGAACACAACGTGGTGCTGGTCCAGGGGGGCAGGACGCAGGATCTGCCCGGTGTGAAACTGACTGTGGTCAGAGGGAAATATGACTGTGCCCATGTGGTGAAGAAAAAACAGTGATTGATGGACTGACGCGTGCGCTTTGGAAATTATTACATGTTCTCTGTTGTGTGTTGAAAATGTCAAATAAACAATATTGATTTTGGGTCCTAATCCATCTCATTTTATTTATTTACAAGAAGATTAGGTTAAGTATGGTGTTGGGCAAGACCCTGTTCTACCGTAATTATAATTGACCACTGACATGGCCCTCCAATCAGATGATGTTGATTTGGAGACCCCTGCTCTAAGAGCAAGGAAATGTGTATTCAAAGGGCTTATTCCCTCTTCTATCTGTAAATTTAGAAGTGCAAAGAGTTTACTTCCTGTTTTATCAAATTTTCCATGCATGTTTGTAATTTGAGTTTGCAGTGAAATTTTGTTGTCAATAATCTAGTATCTAGTCAAAGACTTCTATGACTATGCAGTAATGGCAGCTGTTTCTGTCTTATGGAATCAATCATTACTGGTTTGAATGAGCTCTTACCCCAAACGTGCTCAGTAAACTAAGGGGGAAAAAGGAAGCCTCAAACACAAAAGTAAAACTACCATACAAGTGAAAACATGACTGAGGAAGATATATCCGCCCACTTCAAGGTCAAATTTCACATTCATTTCAAGTCACGGGAAGGTGACTTTCTGATATAATATCTACAGGCCTCTTTGCAAAACAAACAAACAAAAAAATCTTTTTGACACCACAACTATAAGACAACACTTATCGTATTTAATACAAACTCATTTTTAAAGGCATCAGCAAACAATGGCAACACATCCAGATGCAGCACCACCCTGCGTGTGATGTGTACATTTAATCATAAATAATATTATACTGAACATACTGATTACTACTGTCTGTTAATCCTGACATCATGGATGAACGTAAATCACACTACATCATTTCATGACATCATCCCTCATTATAAAACTTAAAAAAAAAAAAAAAAACATTCAATCATTTAAGCACACACTGTCCTGCACAGCTCTACGCTCACACTTACTCCTGTTGTTTTATTTTGAAACTATGGGCTCCTTCTGCACAGACCCATATATTTGTATATACATTCGTAGGGGAATATTTCCATACAAATAATTCCAGTAGATTATTTTTCTGTGAACAATTCCTACCAAACCCTATTGACAGGCATAGACGGTGATCTAGGCAGACAAGAGATGTAGTCAAAAAGACTATGACATGCAGTAGGCACTAGTAAAGCTTTCTAACAATCCACCAGAACCTTCATGCTTTGTCTAAGCAGGATATCTGGTCACCTCCACATACCGAGGCATCTTTGGTTACCCCACTCCCATGTTTCAGGCCTCTTTGGCAATAATTAAACAATACTATCTCTCACCTTCTTCAGTTCCTAGGGGTCTGAGTGCACAAATTACCCAGAACAGAGCCTCATAAAAAAAATAAACTATTCCTTTTCAAAGTAAATTCTAGAATGGAAAAACTGACAGAGAGATTATATAGAGATGCAAGTCTAATAGTTTTATAGAGACCCTGTGATAGCAGAGACTTCCTAGGGTCATTTTATGAAGGCATTATGTCATTGAAGGGTTCCATGTTCTAACAACTTCCTCCTTCACTTCCATGGTCCTACGGATCACCATGCACACGGCTAGTGATTGCATCACAGGAAACACCTGGACTTCAACTGAACCTGCACCTTCTCTTGTCCTCATGTTACTGTAGGGAGAGCACATGTGCCACATGCTGCTTCTGTTACCCACATAACCGTAAAAACCCCTTGACTGTCCCTTACCCTCAGTAGTGTAAACATAACCCAAGCTGCAGTAGATATGAACATTTCAGACATAAAGCCCTTTAAGTTCATTTCTGATGACTACTTTACTGATGATATTCATATCATTACTATCAGTCCACCTTAAATTGAATTGTTTTGGTTGGTATTTAGTAATAATATTTATATTGCCGTAAGTGATAGATGACTTTAAAATGATTATAAAAACTAATGAATGTTGCATATTTCTGAAATGGATTTAGAGGGCTTTCACATCTGGACTCTTCATAAGCCTTGGCGTGCCACTACCTAAACAGCGCTAATCAATCAAACAGCGTTAATCAAACAGCGTTAATTAAAGATGAAATTCAGATGAATTGAAGCTCAGTAGCAGAGCAAAGCTACTTTGTTGCCTTGATTTGCCCAAATGCTTCTCACTCTCACAGTTTACAGGCTCTACAGTGCTTTTAAAGGGGAACTTCAGCGTGTTTTGGCGTGTTTCAACCAAAGGGCACATTTTGTTATGATGTTATGAAATAATGAACTATGAACATGAACTTTGCCCTGGAGCTTCCCATTCCGAAAAACAGCTTGCTGAACGGATTTATGATTTTGTACCATATGAGACTACCTGCCCCTACAATGCCCATAGGTTGAAACACGGTGGAGTTCTCCTTTAAGCAAATAGCAAAACAAACAAACAAACAAACAAACAAAAAACCTATGCAGTCCAAGGGAGTGTTTGCCCTTTATGTGAGTGTCATTGTATAGGTTCTCTTTCGTTGTCATTTTGTTTTATTTGGGTAAAGTTCCTGTAAGCATTTCTCTAGGTTTTCCTTCCTATCTGGATGATCCTTGATCTTTTTCCTAAGGACCTTAGCAGCATCATCTATCACTGAGGACTTAAATCCAACATTATTCATAAACTGACCCAGGACCCTCTGATTGGACTCAGCCCCCATTCCCACCAGGAAGCGCAGGAAGAGGTCGTAGTGATAGGGGACCTTAGTTTTGGAGTTGTTGGCTTTCTCAATGGCCGATTTGTACACGTCGGCCAGGCTCGGGCCGCTCAGCTTCATGATGGACATCTTGCTGGTCTCCAGCATGTTCTTTCCCGTGTTCTTATAGGTGAAAAACACGTGGAGCGCGGCGAGGAACTCCTGCACGGTGGGGTGGATGAAGCAGCGGATCTTCTCCTGGTACAGGATGAACTTCTCGCGGTAGTACTCTGTGCACAGGCCGCAGCGGACGATGGCCTCCACCGGGTGAGCCTCCTCGTCCTTCCAGTGGCTCCTAGCCATCTGAAACACCTCCTTCTCCAGCATGCCGTACGCCACCTTGCTGATCTTCAGCAGGACCTGCTTGTCCTCCTCCCAGGGGTAGCCCTTCTGACACGGCCGCCCCTCCTCGCACGGCCGGCCCTTCTCACACTCCTTGCCCTCCACGCACGGCTTGTTCTCCTCCGGGGGGGTCTGGCCACGACGCACCTCACGCACGTTGAAGTACACCTTGACCAGGTGTGCGTAGAGCTCGGTGAGCGTGCTCGCTGGCTCCTGGCCCGGGGGATACTTCTCGAACACCCTCTGCAGGACTTTGGCGGCCACCCAACAGAACATGGGCAGGTGGCACATGATGAAGAGCGTCTGATTGGCCCGCAGGTATTTGACCATGCGGTCGGCCAAGGTGGGGTTGTTGCTGAAACGCTTGCGAAAGTACAGCTCCCTCGATTCCTCCTCGAAGCCCCGGACCTCCACGACCTGGTGGATGCGGTCGTTGGGCACGTCGCAGGAGGCTAGCGGCCGCGTCACCACCCACAGGTAGGCGTAGTGCAGCATGTTCCCTTTGATGAGGTTGATCAGCAGGATGCGCACGGTCACTTTGGTGTTGAGGTCACACCAGCAGTGCGTGTACAGGAAGTCCAGTCGATGCAGGAGCTCGTCCACATTGTCCAGGACAAACATCAGTTGGCAATCCTCAAACTCAAGGTCGTCCAGCACCGCCATCGCCGGGAAAAGCGAATTGATCAGCTCACGGAACGACATCTCCTGTCTGAGCATGGGCAGCAGCACCCAGCCCGACAAGGGGAACAGGAAGTAGATCTCCTCGTGGGCCGTCTCGTTGATCCAGTCCAGAATGAAGCGCTGCACGGCGGTGGTCTTGCCGCTCCCCGCGATGCCCCTCATGAGCATGAGCCGCAGGTAGCGTTCCTTAACCACCTGGGGGTTATAGATCTCCGTGTTCTTCATGGGATTGTACTTAAAGCGCCGGTCCACCTTCAGCTCCTCCACCAGACCCCGCAGCTCGTGCTCGCCGTTCACCGGCGCGTACAGCCCCGCCGTCATGTAGTGCTCCACGAACACGGACTCCAGGTCCGCAGGAGCGCCGTCTCTGGGGCAGCCCTCGTGGATTTTACTGTACTGCTCCTTCAGCTGCTGCTTCAGAGCGTAGCGCACCTCATCTGGAACACGAGGAAAACATACGCTTATTATTACACCTCATAGCAGACTATTAACATGTTATAAGATAGTGAGAATAGGTGAATAGAGAATAAGGTGATAAGAAGTGGTTATAAGATAGTAATAGATTGTATAGTATAATGGTAGTAATACATTATTAGGGCTCTAATATAGTCATAATGTAGTAAATCGTATCAGCATATACTTTATGACAATGCGAGGTACGACCCTAGTGGGTTTATACCCGTAGGCCATGACGGCGAGTGTTGATGGTGTTATAGTTGCCAATATTAACTGCTATAATGACAAAGCATAATAAGTCATGACAACGTAAAGTACAACCACACAGTCGTTTTATAACCCAAGGCTGTGACGGTCGACGTAGTCTTTGTCTATCTAGTGTTGACGGTGGAATAGTCGAGAGGTTTGTCTAGTGTTGACGTTGGAATAGTCGAGAGGTTTGTCTAGTGTTGATGGTGTAATATTCGAGAGGTTTGTCTAGTGTTGATGGTGTAATAGTCGAGAGGTTTGTCTCATGTCGATGATGTAATAGTCGAGAGGTTCTTTCTTACTTCTCTTCAGGTGTCCACAGATGTAGTTGACGAGTTTCCGCAGCCCCATGTACTGGAACACGTGCTGGGTGATGCTGAGCGAGATGTCGATGTCGCAGCATTCCAGCATCTTGTCGACCAGATCCAGGATGTCGAGGCCGTCCAGCGGGTCCCTGAAGTACTCTGGGTAGCGTTCCCACAGGTACTTCTTAAAGAACTTCAGCTGCGGCTCGCTCAGCTTCTTCAACACCTGCTGCAGGAACTGAAATTAAAACACAAACGGTTTCAACACCAGCCTCCAAAAGCTCCACACGGTAGAGGTTACTGTGCGTTCAGACCGACACGATTCAGGCGACATGGGCGACGGAAGTAATTGACTTTGTATGGAGATGGGGCGATTTTGGCGACAAAAGTGGCAGGCGACTTGGGCAACGAAACTTGGTTGACTTGGGCGATAAAATCAAGTTAAACTTTGGTTAACTTATGTAATGAGCTATGATGCGGTTGGGCAATTACCAATCAGAATGTCGATTTACTGGTGAGATGCCAATAGAGAAGCAGGATCGAAAGTTTGAATGCTAACATCATGGGCAAATTTGCCATTTTGGTTGCTGTGCTCAAGCGATGTTTCTTGGGAGTCTTCGGCGACTCTTGGCAATTTATCGCTGGAGGTCTGAACGTACAGTTAGGATATAAGTGTTAACATGCTACTATAGGTTCCTAAGATCTACAAAACACAAAATATACACTATTCAGTAGCACCTGTCTAAAGTTACACACTATAAACACAAGATATCCATTGCCATTTTTTTCTACCAAGTTAGATGGACAGTAATTTACGTAGTAAAGTGTGTGCATAGAACAAAACTGTATATTCACTGAGAATGTAAATGTACTGCATTCTATGTTGGTGTTAATAAAATAAATAAATAAATAAATAAATAAATAAATTATGCAAATAAACCAATAAAGTAAATCAATAAAGTTTTAGCATAGTTTTTAAAAATATGTAAAAGACACTTAATACTGTTCCAGACTCTGCAGCATGAGGTAATATAATATAATGCCACTGGTTCCCAAGCTACAGCACAGCGTGTGAGAGCATGAAATTGAAAGGCCAACCTTGAAGGTGTACTTGAATGTGAGCGCTGGGTGTCTCTTGTAGTTAGGATCCATTGCAAGCTCCGGTTTACCAGTGTGAACCTTCTTGTTTTTGGGCCTCTTCCGAACCCTACACTCACACACACACACACACACACACACACACACACACACACACACACACACACACACACAGTATGGTTATGCCATAGCAAATCCTACTGTACTTATCCACAGGGACACATGTGAAAGACAGGAGCCAGGGCATGTTAATACAATAAGCATCTCACACACGTGTGTGTGTGTGTGTGTGTGTGTGTGTGTGTGTGTGTGTGTGTGTGTGTGTGTGTTCATTGGTGTCGCCATACATTACAAAGCTTGCCTGGTTCACCTGTGCAGATGTGCGAAGCACAGACAGAAGAGGGAGTGTGTGTGTGTGTGTGTGTGTGTGTGTGTGTGTGTGTGTGTGTGTGTGTGTGTGTGACAGAGGAGTGTCTTTATGTGTGGACCTACCTAAGCACAGGTTTCATCTCATCCTCCACGTCCTCATCTGTCTCTAAGGAGTAAATACTGGAGGCGTCAGAGTCCGGCCTCTCAAGCTCAATCCTACAGGCACAACAACAACAACACAACATAAACAACAAATAAACAACAACTTCATAAACTGCCTTCTAGGGAGTAGATACTGGAGGCATCAGGGTCCGGCCTCTCCAGCTCAATCCTACAGGCACAACAACAACACACCATAAACACCTTACTGTAAGTAAACAACACTAACATAACTACACTCATAACTACAATAACTTGACATACAGCTCTTTATTGGCACAACAACGTCCCGTAAACGCATCAAATAAACTCCACTAACAACTAATGAAAACTAAAATAACTTAAACTCTGATGGGTGGTGAAACCCATGACACTGTAGCTCTATGGTGATGCAGAGATCTAAGGTAATGGTGGTGAGATATATGCTAACACAGAGATCTTTCACCTCAATTCTCCCTCTGTAGTCCCTTAAAGCCTTAAAGACAGCTAATCTGCAACATCAAATTATTGGGTGTGAATTAATCAAATCTACTCTGCATCTGCTCATCAACTCCTCCTCAGTTCCTTGGCCTTTCCGTCCACTCTGGATGCCTTTCTCAGAAACAACCCAGAGATTGGGTCAGGTTATGGGGTGCAGTCCCTCAGTCTAACATTGGATTTCATTTGTCAGCCATCTTTATGTACTGTAGCAATAAGAGACTAGCTCCATAGTAGCTGTTAGCATTAGAGCCATGTGTACTGTAACAATAAAAGACTAGCTCCATAGTAGCTGTTAGCATTAGATGCTAAGATGAGCAGCACCTGGTTGAAGTGGCGTCAGGTTCAGCCTCTGAACTGCTGCAGTCCATCATCTCGCTCTCCATGGACAGGTAACTGGGCGTAGGTGAGGCCGCCCTCGACACATAACACCTGGGCAGACACATATAGGCACATGAATGAACAGACATGAACAGACGGATAGAAGGCCTACAGGTGCAGTGTAAATATCTAGTATTAATTTGAATGAGTAGTGTTAACTATTATGCTATAGCTAATGCATACAGTACATACCGGGCCATTTGGCTTTTGATGGGGCAGGTTGGCTTTTGAAGCCATCACTATCAACTACATCAAGTATATTAAAGCCAAGATGTTTTTCGGCACAAGTACAACTGCACAATCTGGTGGCAGGACTTAGATTGGATATGAGAAAGCTGTTAACAGGGTTCCTACATATTTTCCATTAGAAATTCCATACTTTTTCCATACTCAAATTTACCGCTTTGTAGTAAATGTTTCTGTTCTAAATGTTTGAGAAAAAAACGTGCCCAGAGTCTCAACAAAAGCCAGTGGTCAGAAGTGTATGCCCTAGCCCTAGCCCCAGCCCTAGCTGATGTGTGGTGAGTGTTCTGGCACGACTCTGATGGCAGCCGTGCATCACTCAGGTGGGTGCTGATGTACCCCCTTCCACTGTAAAGCGCTTTGGATCAACTGTGTTCTGTTAAAATGCGCTATATAAATACACTTGACTTGACTTGGCTCAACCTATCAATTCTATCAATCTCTCACTCATCTCTCTCTCTCTCTCTCTCTCTCTCTCCAAGTGTAACTCACGTATCTGATAGATCCAGCGATCGTCTATCCAAGTCCATGCCATCATCATCACTAGCCTCGGTCCCGTGGATAGAGGCCCCGCGGCCTAACGGGATGACAGTCGACTCCGTCTCCATTTCTCTGAATGTCTCTCTGGCGTGTATCGAGTCACAGGCTGGGACAAAAAAAGAAAGAAGGAAAGACAAATGTAAGAATGCACTTGGAAAGAAATTGCTGTCAGAGGCTGACTTTGCTGCTTAAATCAATATTGGATACCGGTACAGATCATATGTTTTGCCACCTCTGAAAGGTTGTTTAGATCCTGCAACATTAGGGCCCAGTTTTTCCAAATAGCTTAATCTGCATCAAAGTGGTCTGGATTTGGAACTCTGCTCTGTTTTATGATGTGTGATCAGGAATCCAGTTGTTAAAAAGTAGGCAAATCCCATGACATTCCACATTCCCAACTGTTTTGAAAAACTTTTCAAGTAGAGGATATCTTCTGTGTGTATCAATGAGTTGTCTTTTAACTGTCATCACTAGTGCAAAACAATAAATTCGCGTTCTTGTACTCATTGCATTCCTGTGGCCACATCCGCCGAAGCTTCACTAAAGACAAGCGCTAGTCTGACCTTTGATCTCTAACTTTCAAATCGTGAGTGCAGTATGAGGCAATGAATGTTAACAGCTAACGTTACAACTGTTCAGGCCTACTTCCTGCCTGTTCGGATTTGACCTGATTTAACAAGATTGAATTAGGCTAAACTTAATACTGCATTAATAAGGAACTTCCGAGTCAAGACAGAGACGGAGCATTCCATTTCATGATCTTTACCTGTAGCGAAGTTAGCCGACGTTATGCTGGTACCGTAGCCTACCTGCTAACTTTACTATCCTATGCGTGCCTGCACTTCAAAACCGAGCTACTAGAAACATAAAATGATTTACAAGAATCTCACTAAACCACTCTCAAAGGTGTTAATAACGTTCCATGTAAAGAATGTATGACAGGCCTACATCGTCTGCAAGCTGCCATGCACCGAGTGAACAACTACTGCTAACTTCTTCCTTGTTACTGTCATGTCAAACTTCTCCGTAGCTGGTTACCTGTAAGTTATTCGACTGATTTTCAAACTCCGCCGATTTGCCACCACATCTACGTGCATTTAAACACGTTCAGATCTTCAAAACATCCGATAAAAGAACAATTTTACACTCCATAAAGCAGTAGTTTTCTAGAAGGAGGGCTGGACCAAGTCATTTCCTGATCATACTTTCGGTTTCGCCAATGTGTGTCTGTCAGTCTTAAAGGCACAGTACACATGCACTTTTGTTTGAGTCCATTGCACACAGGTGACGAACACTTTCAGGAAGAATGGTTTATAATCAGCAATTGAAGTTTGATCCACTTATGGATGCGGCATGTTGGACCTTGTCATGTCTGGGATTTTGGGGTAGCTTTATGTTTTCCAAGCCCTTAGGTGAGGATAATGTGATGATTTTGGGGAAAGCAATTTGTCAGGTAATGTGCTTAATTAGATGTAACGTTAGGCTTGGCTAAAAAAAAGACCACAAAGCATTAAAAAAGGTTAAATTCCACCAGCCTTAAAAAAGACAGTTGCCATAACTTCAAATATTGGAATTATTTGAGAAAAGAAAGAGCAGATTCTCCATCTAATGTTAGGCTATACTGTATGCTTATGACTAAATAATGGGTTACAACTAACAGAATGGCTGCAATTTAGGCCATTAGTGCACTCTTTGTGTGTGTGTGTGTGTGTGTGTGTGTGTGTGTGCGTGTGTGTGTTTGTGTGTGTACACGTGCACATGTAAACACAGCTTTGTGTTAATGAAACTGAGGCCTTAATGACCCCAATCACCCTTAGGCCTTTTAAAGTAGCCTGCCACACACACACACACACACACACACACACACACACACACACACACACACACACATGCAGTGTCTGTGGTTTATGCCTGCCCTGTGCCTGCTGTCTGTGTTGAGTCAACTGAAGATAATAGTTATTACATCACACATTGCAATTTCACACTGCTTTGGCGACCTCCTCATCAGCGTGACCACAGCAGGGATGAGTAGGCCTACCTGTAGGGATGCTGCATTATGTAACATGCAACTAATCACACTACATTTACATTTACATGAATGCATTGAGCAGACGCTTTTATCCAAACCGACAATCAAGCTACACAGGAGTCTTAGAAGAATATTACCAGAGGGTTTAAGAGTATGGGAGTGCTAGGACAGGAGGTGTTCTCTGAAGAGCTGGGTCTCTAAGAGTTTATTGAAGACAGACAGGGACGCCCTGCTCTAGTGCTCAGTAGGTCATTTCAACCTCATTCCACACTAAACATAGGCAACTGAAAACCAACTACTGAAAGAGACCGGCTGGGTTGTGTTGTGTGTGGGTGTGTAGAGCAGAGCGGGCAGAGTGGTCTTTTTTTGCCCTCAACGGGTGCTGCCGAAAAGGCAATTCAACTCTCACCAAATTTAAGGTTAGGATGAGGGTAGATTGGGCTTTTTAAGCTGTGCTGCCCACCCAAACTTCCTGTCGCTGCATGAAATTTCGTGATCAAGCCAGTATGGCCAAGGAGGCAATTTCCTCAACTCTCAAGCCCAGAACAATCAGGACCTAATGAGAATCAAGCAGGCTGAAGGAGGCAAGCTTACGATGACTCTGGCCAGCTATAGCATTTGATATACGTTTAAATTAATCTTGCCCGCAATTCCCGGGCAATGCTAGCTTTGCCAGATCACAGTGCATTTCTGAACGTGGTCGCTCAAGCCAGGCTATGGAAGATGCTGTTGGGGACTAAAACTTCCGCTTAGGCCTACTCGATTAGCCAATGATCATAATACACCACTATGGGCAGCTTTCAAAAGACCCTGTATCAAGTCCAAATTGATATTTGAATAATATAATCAACAGTATGAATATTTGTAGTATGTATGTATTATAATTATGTAGAGATAGGCCTACTTTATTTAACCAGAAAGAAATAAAGATACACGTGACGGGTTGTCTTTGAAATGTGTGTTGTATTTTTTTGTTTCTTTTCTTTTCTTTTTTTTTTTTTTTTGCACGACTGTAAAAAGATGAAGACATGCAATGGTAAACAGACATCTGGTTAGACTGGCATCAGAACACGTGTAGTATACAGTAAAACAAACAGGAGTACAACACAATCATGTGCAAATCCCCTGTGCCTTCTATTTGTGTAATGAACACATGCCCTCTACTGGTGATCTGAGGTAAGAACAATAATATAATAATGATGAGGTCATCAGTAGGCACACATTTCACCTTTGATATCAGTTTTACCAACAGTGTAATATGAATCTATCTGGATTGCACTGTATTGCACTACTACTAATCTGCCTTTTCCCTGCTGAAAAGCATTTCAAAACTGCGGGTATTAGGTCTACTCTCCAACTCCAAACAAAAGAAGAAAAAGGTCCGCACACTGTTACGAACCTGACGAAGACCAGATTGGTCAAAACGTTGTTGATTAATGAATGTGGAGCAGCAACAGTGTGCAGACCATGTTCACAACTCAGCTACCAGTGTCCTATCTAGCACTAAGTTGTGGCAACACATTGTCCCAATACTCTGGCGTATCGTCCCAGCCTGCCCCCCGGCCCATACAATGCCATGCCATGAAGCACAGGGGACAGAGTCTTCTGTGTGTGAACCTGGAACAGTCTGCCTCTCCACATACTGTATGTAGCCCATGTTGTATGGTTTAACCAGAGACGGTTCACTGGTTTAACCGCTCACGGGTCTCGCACCTGCCTCCTCATCAACTCCAACAGACCCACGGCATGGGAGACCAACGCTGTAACATCATGCTTTTCAGCACTAGATGTAAATAATATGAAATACAACACCAAAACTACTAATGATTGATTGCAGACTGCACCAGAACAGGAGTGCCCTCTTTCTTTATTTTCTTGTTTCTTCTTCTTGTTCTTCCTCTTCTTCTTCATCATCATCCTCTTTTTCTATATCTTTAACATTATGTCAGGTTCTGTATGTTTAGCTACATATTTACGAAAAGGAATAAACTGTGATCTGGACTTACAGTAGCATTGTCAGTTGAAAGACATGTTTGCAATACCGAATTCAAACCAGACATCTAGGTTATTCTCAAACCAAAATGGGAAAAGTCACATCTAACCTGAGGAGGGAAACACTTGCATTGTTATTTCTTGAAGTTCATTGGCCCAATGATGTCCCCATTTCACTGGTCTGGATCTAGAAAATACTTTATGGTGAAGCTCTACAGGCCTAAGCCAGCCTTCTGATCCATAAAAGTGGAATTGGATTGGATTGGATGATCCGAGAGGAGAGATTGATTTCAAATCCACACCAGTGGTGTGTGTGTGTGTGTGTGTGTGTGTGTGTGTGCGTGCGTGCGCGTGTGCGCGCGCAAGTGTGGCAGATCCATGAGCTTCACTGTCATTTTCTGACACAGAGTGATGGGTGCTGCTTGAATTCACACACACACACACACACACACACACACACAGAGTGACGGATGAAACTGATGGATAGTGCTTGACACAGACAGACCTTGAACTTGAGCTTCTCCTTAGTGAACCTTCAGTCCCCTACAGCTTCTAAGCTCTCCTGTCTATCTGGCACACACACACACACACACACACACACACACACACACACACACACAAGCATGAACTCTGAATATTCTTTTTGTAGCTGTCTGCACACACAGTCACACGCCTTTGTCATACGCTCAGCATAGGCATGTCTGAATGCAACTGGGAAAAGAAATAGTTACAAATGAGCTTATTGTGTGTACAATAATAGTTTTCACACACATACTCACTCACACACACACACATACTCCACGCAGTTAAGCGTAAAATAGCTTAGAGTTTATACTTCATTGTTCTCCTGTTTACTTATGCAGATTGAAAAGTCTTTCTCTGGTTGGGGCGAGACATCCTCGAGAATGTAATCGGTGTGACGTGACACCCGAGGGCGCTTCAGCACTCTCTTTCTCCCGTAATTCCTCGAGGCAGTGACAGCCCTCGTGCAGCTCGTGTCGTGAACGCTTGAATAGGCGAGGCGCGTGCAGCCTCCTCTTCCCGCCCATCCATGCTCCTGAGAACGAGCCACACGGGACTGTTTTAGTGGCTGCTGCCCCCCGCGTAATTGGTTTAAATTAAGAAATCAATAATTCTTTTGCAATGGCATGTAGCCCTACCTGGGGAGACTAATAGCCTAGCTATCGGCAACATGTGTAGTCTATATGACAGCAGACGAGGCGATGGGGTTTTAATTAGTGCCACACACACAGAGAACCTGGTTTTACGTCATTGTTTACAATGAACACGAGCATCGATTTCCCCACAAATCATCTTAAAATCTTAAAGTCTAGGCTATATCCCGTGAAAAATCCTGGGAACTGCCTCTCTAATGTCCTTGTGGTAGCCGTGGATGCTGTGAGTTATTTATAATAAATTCGCTACCCCTAAAGGTACAAACCATAATACTCCGCGTTCACTAACCCATTGTTGCGAGCGAGCGAGCGAGCGTCGATTCCGCTAGGCTGCGTTCTTTGATGGTTGAGTTGAGAGTGAGAGAGAGAGAGAGAGAGAGAGAGAGAGAAAGAGAGAGAGAGAGAGAGCGCAGGCGACAAACAAGGAGAGGGAGAGCGTGCGTCGGAGAGTGACGGTAACGGGGCTCTAGCGGAGCTGCAAGTCGAGCACCAGTGTGACACAATGCCAAATTGACGCTTCACGACGATTCAGTCGTCTTTTATCGAAGGCTCTTTTTAGCATTTAAACGAGATTACAGCGCTGGGAGACATTTTCTGGCATATTTGGAATAAAAATAGATTGTGTCTGTGTGCACGGAGGGGCCAAGTCGCTTATGAAGGAATGCCCAAGACTTCACTGAACGAAGGATGCTGTCAATCACCAAGGATGCTTCGGAGTTAAGGACCTTGATCATCGCTTTTGATATTGCTGTCTGATAATATATTCGGACTGCAGTTATCAGCGGATGACAAATTCACTCTGTTTTCGAGGCAATTAGGAATAATTTGACATTGCGCCTTGCAGAGTCGAGTCCATTCTCCAGACTCGTATTGTAGGGCAGGAACGGAACTGCCTTCCAAAACTTCCACAATGGCACTGGTGATGGAACCCGTGAGCAAATGGACCACGAGCCAAGTGATGGACTGGATGAAAGGTGAGACACGGTGGCACTGCCCGTGTTGGGTGTGTAAGTGTGTGTGTGTATGGGGAGGGTCATGTTTACATTTTCTGTCCGAACACTACCTCGTAAAATACCAGCATTTGCACAATGACGCGCGGGTGTTATTAACCTTGAGTGAGAGAGCGAGGGAGTGAGTGCGTAGAGCCTCGTGAGGTGAGAATCTCGTATGTTTTTGTTTCGGACTGGACGGTCGGTTGCTCGGTTGGGTGGATGTAGGATGAAGGGACGCGTTTCTGGACGCGATTTAATGTCCTTGTCGTCGTCCAAAATCTATGCACTGCACATTTGTTATGCATCATTTCTTTTGTCTATTTTTGGGTCTTGGGAGTATATTCAGTGAACAGGTGTCTTGGCTGTTCATCACACACGCGCGGGCGCACCGACGCACCGATACACACACACACACACACACACACACACACACACACACACACACACACACATACATACAAGAAAGGAAGGAACCAAACAACCAAAAAAAACATTGAATTTAAATGAGTAAAATTCTTTCTTCAATCTGGCTTCCTTCCATCTGTAGCCTATACCTTGTTCTGGTTGAGTAGACTGTTAAGTCCACACCAGCTCAGACTAACCCGAGGTTCTGCCCAGACTGACCCGAGGCTCTGCAGAAGAATAATACTCTCCTGTTCTCCAGATTGCCGTCTTACTTCCACTAAAGGACCGAGAGAAAGGAAGACTGGAGATGGATAAATAGTGTGTGTGTGTTTGTGGGTGTGTGTGTGTGTGTGTGTGTGTGTGTGTGTGTGAGAGAGACAGACTGTGTATTTGTGTGTGTGTGTGTGTATGTGTGTGTGAGAGACAGACTGTGTGTGTGTGTGTGTGTGTGTGTGTGTGTGTGTGTGTGTGTGTGTGTGTGTGAGAGAGAGAGAGAGAGAGAGATTTAATGTGTATTAAGGGTGCTGCTGTCCAGTTTGGCCTGGTCCGGCCCAGATCCAGCTCACTCTACCACATCAGTCAGGAGATGTGTGTTCTGAATAAGCCTGCATTAATATGGGTTAATTAAAGTATCCTACTTACTGTACTATCTTACCTGCCTAGTACCTACTCACTATACTAACTTTCTTACGCCTACCTTCTTACTTATGGTTGATGGGCACTATCTACAACACATAACTGAACCCCGCCCCACATACAGGGGTGGACTGGGACAAAAAATCGGCCCTGGCATTTCGAACAAAACCAGCCCACCATACTGGTCAGACCGTTAGAAAATAAGCCTATGATTACAGTTACAGTGAGAATGTCAGGGCCGTCGGCCCAAATAGTGTGTCGGCCCACCGGGCATTTGCCCTGTGTGCCATATTGCCAGTCCACCCCTGCCCACATACAGTAGGCTACCACCCTCTGCTCTGTCTGCTAAACTGTCTAGATTCATATCCCCTAAACATATGTAATACACTAGCTCTGTCGGGGGCCAGTGAACTGCTCTAAGTTTATGGAAGGGCAGTGAGCTTAGTTATATTCCTTATCTACTGTAGTATATGTCTATGGAAGGGCAGTGAGTTGGGATGAGTCTGTAGATTTCTATCACTTATCTAATATAGTTTATGTCTATGGAAGGGCTGTGGGTTGGGACGAGTCTGTAGATTTCTATCACTTATCTAATGTAGTTTATGTCTATGGAAGGGCAGTGAGTTGGGATGACTATAGATTTCTATCACTCATCTAATATAGTTTATGTCTATGGAAGGGCAGTGAGTTGGGA
>JAODXP020000021.1:7832710-7845210 GCA_027497455.2 Sardinella longiceps
GCCCACTGCCTCGCTCCCCCCCCCCCACACACACACACCCACCCCCAGCCACCCACTCACAGACAGACTTTAGCTAAATCTTCTCCCACTCAATGGCACCTCTCTTTGGCCTCCATCTCACCACCAGCACCACCACTGGCACCAGCACCGGCACCGGTCCAGGCTTTGTCCCGCCTCAGCCTGGCTCTGCAGTTCCCATGGGGATCAAGCACTTTGGATCTCCTGCTGAGCAGACCCCAGGCATAATGCCTCTGGATGAGAGTTTCATCAAATGAGCTTTTTTCCCCACCTTTTTTTTCCCTCTCTTTCTCTCCATTCATCCCTTCTTCCCCACCTCCCACTCTCATGTACCCGCATTGATTTCAGTGCACAAGTGTTCAATATTGCAGTGTTTTATTTTTAACGCACCCTTGTTCGCATTATGTGAATTAATGGGATGCATTCAGCACATGCAAGCTGAGAAACGTCGTTACGCATTTGCTTTTACACTGCCACTCCAATTAACCTTTTAGTGATTGCGATGGAGGGGCACCCTGTTTCCTGACATTAAGCCAATAATTATTATGTGTTGGTAGTGCTTCGCCATATTCCTTTTGTGGGATTTCTTTTTGTGCTTGTTTGTGGGCTAACAATGCATTTGATTAGAGCTTTAGCTTTGCAGCGCGGCTAGAAATTAATCAGATTGTGCTGAACCTCTAAGTATTGTGCAAACAAAAGTGGCGTGGGCACTTCTTCAAGTGAGAAATTCAATTTGCCTAAACAAGGAGAACAGTATATCACAGGATGTCAGTGTCATTCTATTGTGATGCAAATTGGGATGATTACAGCGACGAATTTCACAGGAAGAGACGATTGATTAGGACATACATTGACAATAGAAAAAACACATGGTTCTGCTGTCAAGCCAAATGTACAAGAGTGGCTTTTTCCAACTATATGTAATCAGTATAAAAGCCTACTACACTGTGTTGATGCTTTTCAGAAGCTTGGCTTTGGGTTTACAGAACCAAAAATCAAGCTACACACACTGTGCAGAAAGAACTTTGCTAATGATTTTTATTTGAGAAACAGCCTTTTTTCCACATTGAGCAACCTCTTGCAGAAGTCTCTGCGGCGGTGTCTAGACACAGCTCCGCCGTCCGACACCCAGCCTCCCACTGTCCCTCTGATCTCGCCAGCTTAAGCAGCCTGCTGTGGCAACACATACACACAAAAAGAAAATGGCTCCTTTGACCCTACAATGCTGCCCAGTGAAATCTGTTCAAATGCAGACAGTGACGTAACGCGCTTGCTCCGATGGACAAACCCAAACACAGATCCCAGACATGCCACACCGACTACTCTCGAAAGGGCAGAGGTAGTTTTTGCAATGCTTTTATCTACTTCTCCGGCACTATCGGGTCTAGACGAAAGAGCAGATGTGGCTAATGTTATTTCTGAGGTGTCTAACAATGTTGGTGCTAACAACAGTGTCTAACCACCCACCCACCCACCCCATTAGCCTGTGTTGTTCTGTTTCTCCCAGAGACCCATGTGCTGCTGCAGCAAATCTATTTATCAATAACTGCCCATTCCACGCACATGCTGTTCCTGATGCTGGGCCAATTTAACCAATCTCTCTTCTGGAATTTGAAATGGAGGACGGAACCCCTGTTTTATTGCATCTCGAGAATGAGATTCCCAAATGTGCGCAAATGTGATCAGAATAGTCTCTCTCTCTCTCTCTCTCTCTCTCTCTCTCTCTCTCTCTCTCTCTCTCTCTCTCTCGGCGAAAAGGAGTGGCATCACACCAAGCAATTTCTCGTCTTGTGCAAGTCAAGAGAGAAGAACCGTGATGGTCAGAGAAATCACTGCTATATAAACAAATCACAACCCACAGAAATGAACTGCACCTGAGAGTGCAGAGTGCAATGACTAACCCAATAAATCAAGCAAGCCCAGCTACTTCAGAAAAAATAAAAACCCCTGCTTGCAAACCTTTCCTAATCTGAATGAGCTCCATGCCAAGCGTGATGTAAATAAATAAACAAGGCTCTAATGAAACAAACAGCATTTGTTATTGTTTGCGATTTAAATGTTATTTTGGGGTCGACTTTAAAGCAACGGGTCGGGTGGCACCGGAGCGGGTGGGGGTGGTGAGGGGGGTAATTCAATGGCCTGTGCAAATGAATGTATGCACAGTGGTGCTAAGGTCTGTGAGGCTGGCACGCTGTCAATGAGTCCTCAGTATTAATATCATCCCCCCGCCTCTGTCAAGGTTATCAGCATGTGCAGAGAGGCTGCGGTCTGTGCTCGTGTGAATCCAGGAGTCTGGCAAAATGACTATCTTGGGTGTGAGATGGGTGGAGGAGGAGGTAAGGAGGAGGTAAGGAGGAGGAGGAGGAAGTGCCTGTTTTTTTTTTTCTTCTTCTTTTTCTTTTTCTTTTTTTTTATTGGTGACAGTAAAGGTGGAAATTAACTGCAGTGAAACATGCTGGGAAAATGAGTCTAGAAATTCTCCGCCAGTGCCAAATAGCTCTAATGAAGTGAGACAACATCAATTAATGAGAAAGGGTGGAGGGGTTGGAGAGGGGGCGCAGAGCAGAGCGGGGGTGGGGGTGGTGGGGGTGCAGGGGTGGATTTGGGGCGGGGTGAGGGGGGTTTGAAATAGACAGAAGGAGGGTTTGGTGTGTTAGGGGAGGGTGTACAAGGCTGGAGTTTGGGGTGTGTGTGTGTGTGTGTGTGTGTGTGTGTGTGTGTGTGTGTGTGTGTGAGGGGTGTCTTTGAGGTGCTCTGGAGTTGATTCTCTCCTGATTTTTTTTCGAAGATGCAATGGATTGAGAAATGAGACTGGGCTTGTTTACACTTCGTCGCTTGCCTAAGGAGGTCAATTTTGGAAGGCAAGCACCTATTGCGTTTAATGATTTATCAGCCTAATACGACACACAACATTAGGCCGTGGCACTCCATCTAGCCCAAACAAGGCGGGCGGGTGCAGAGGGAGTAAAAGAGAAAAGGAGGATCAGAGAGAGAGAGAGAGAGAGAGAGAGAGAGAGAGAGAGAGAGAGAGAGAGAGAGAGTGAGTGTTATGGAGAAAGGGAAAATGAAAGATACACCTTTTCCTAGGCTATCAGACATGTATGCCTGTATAACGTGTACGTTACCAGGTATAAATATGTCCATGTCAGGTTGAAAGTCACCATGATGTGTGTGTGTGTGTGTGTGTGTGTGTGTGTGTGTGTGTGTGTGTGTGTGTGTGTGTGTGTGTGTGTGTGTGTGTATGGGTGTGTGTTAGCTGGCTGTTATCTGTGTGTGTTGTGTGTTCCCATGGCCCTCCTGTCTCGGCAGCAGGCTGGACTGTGTGTGACACGCTGGCTGAATTTTTCATATCTGGCTGATGAGAGTGGCTGAGTGTGTGTGTGTGTGTACGTGTGTGTGTGTGTGTGTGTGTGTGTGTGTGTGTGTGTGTGTGTGTGTGTGTGTGTGTGTGTGTGTGAGTTGGTGGACTGGGGGTATCTCAACGGAGACATGTGGCAGATGCAATGAAGGGGACAGGGACCAGCTGTGTGTTTGTGTGTGTGTGTGCATGTGTGCGCACATGCTTGTATCGACAAAAAAGAGTTTTTGAACATCTGTATGTGTAAGTATTTGCCTAAACAATGTTGTAGCCCCTAGACAATACTTCTTTAAAACTCTCCCCTTACATGAGAATAATAGTCACATATTTTTTGGCATGGTTATTAAATTTGTATTATAAATAAAGATAGCGATACCATCACTACATTATTGGGTAACACTTTGCGGTAAGGGTACATGAATTATCATGAATTCATGCATGAAATCATTCATGATAAATTCATGATTCATGCATTACTTCATCTCTGAAAGTCTAATGAGTTATCAGGAATTAACATGAATTCATTGTTTGTCATTAATGACCTCCTGCTGAAATAGCACATGATCTTAAGTATTAGTTACTCTGGGTACATCATCATGAGTCATGATTAATTAGCATGAGTCATGATTATTAGCATGATCATGATGAATTCATCATGTTTGTGCCCCCTCAACTAAAGTGTTGACATGGTTAAATTGGTAAAATTTAGTTGACGTATGGCATATGACTAGGCCAAAGTAGGCTAAATAAATACTTTTATTATATCAAATTATATCAAATTCTTTTGAACAAAAACATCATGATCATGTGTAATTAGTCATGACTCATGATGATGTACCCAGAGTAATTAATGCTTAAGATCATCTGCTATTTCAGCAGGAGGTATTAATGAAAACAATGAATTCATGCCAATACCTGATGAGTCATTAGATATTCAGAGATGAAGTAATGCATGATCACGAATGATCATGAATGAAACAGCATGAATTCATGTAATTCATGTACCATTACCGCAAAGTGTTAGCTAATCATGATACTGATCCTGATCCTGTGTCTTGCTCTTTAGATATACAATATGTATTCATAATATGTAATACTGTATGTGAATTTAAAACGTATCATATACAGTACAGTAATTCATAATTCTTATTGTTTATGCTAAAGAGAAGAGAACCCATGCAACAGGGAGGCTTTGTGCAGAAATGGCCGGATGTGATTGGCTCAAGAGCTCAACATCAGAGCACAGCAGCACATAATAGAGGGGCAGCTCAGTTCAATTGGCATGAGAGAGCAGAATTTCCTTTGCAAAACATAAATACACTTGTGTCTGTGCCATCAGCTATACCTCCATAAGTATATAAGTTACCCATATATAAAAAAGTGTGTGTGTGTGTGTGTGTGTGTGTGTGTGTGTGTTTAGAGGAAGAGAAAGAGAGAGAGAGAGGAGAGAGAGGACTAAAGCATCTACTGAGACATGCATATCCACTGAGAAGTAGTGTCTAAGGTATCCTGTGTGTATATATATTATACATTATATGGGGATATACTGTATGTTCTCATGAGTGTCTCTCTCTGTCTCCCTGTGTGTGTGTGTGTGTGTGTGTGTGTGTGTGTGTGTGTGTGTGTGTGTGTGTGTGTGTGTGAGTATGTGTGTGTGGAGTCGCTCGGCTGGCTGTGGCACACCAGGTTGGTCTGCATGAGGGGGAGTTGGGGGGTGGGCTCTCGTTGACCAGCGCCCGTGCCTCAGCGCCTCCCGCCTGTCACACAGCCTCCATTATGGATGAGCGCTGCAGCTGGGGCAGCTGGGTAATTTGGAGAGCGTGCTGAGCAGTTTGCTGGGCAGCTGCGGCTGGTTCTGCAGGCTTGGAGTGTGTGTGTTTGTGTGTGTGTGTGTGTGGGTGTGTGTGTGTGTGGGTGAGAGAGAGAGCAAAGAGAGCGAGAAAGAATGCATTTGTGGGTGTATATGTGTGTGTGTGTGTGTGTGTTTGTGTGTGTGTGTGTTTGTATAGCATTGATGATGTGTGTGTGTGTGTGTGTGTGTGTGTGTGTGTGTGTGTGTGTGTGTGTGTGTGTGTGTGTGTGTTGTGCGTGACTCTGTCAGAGAATCCCCAATAGAGCGTCAGGTGGATGAAAGGCGCTTGTCCACACACACACTGTGTGTACCCAGATAGACAGCGCTATGAAAAACAGACCTGAGTTTGATGAACCTTTGCTCAATTATTGATCAGCCTGCACTGTGTGGGAACAGAAAGAAAGAGAGAGTGAGTGAGTGAGGAGTGAGGGAGGGGGACTGAGAGAGAGATAGAGATAGAGATACAGTGAGAGAGAGAGAGAGAGAGAGAGAGAGAGAGAAAGAGAGAGAGAGAGAGAGAGATATGATAAAATAGAGGACAGGGAGAGAGTTCTGTTGCTGTCTTGGAGGAAAAAAAAATTGGCTCATGCTCAAAGTAACCAAAAGGTCTTTTTTTGCCCTTGTTTTTTTTTTTTTTGCCTCTTATAACAGTTGGTGCACTCAGCATTTTCAGTAGCGGTAAGCCGTGAGTGACAGGTGAAGCCAGTGTTTGGAGGAACAAAAATTGTTATCTTGGCTGTTCTCCATTTCATATTCAATAGACATGTACAAACACTGTGTTTATTGCTGAATTGGGCGTACATGACTGCAGACTGTGCATGCTGGCAGTGTACACAACATGTCGATAACAGGGTGCGGGTATCTCTGAGCAGAATCGGAGGAGTGTTCGCTTGTGCACACAAATCCCTTGAACTCTTTCCATTGGACTTGCATCTGGGTGTCTCTTTTCCAACCCCCACCCCCACCCCAACATCACCCTGACTTCCAAGCTCCGTGCCACCCACGAGGGCCGGTCGCTCAGCCCCGACAACGGCGAGCTTGGAATGGCATTATGGCACGTGAAATTAAAGGGCTCTTAACAAATCAATTAGCTGTATCTGGCTGTGATAGAGCGGCATGATGGACAGAGTCGAGACAGAGGGAGGACAGGAGAACGAGGGGAGTGGGAGAAGGGGAGTGCGATAAGAGGGAGGCTCGTTTCTTTTCTTTTTTCCGCCCGTTCCCTTGCTCTTTCTTTCTTTCCCTTCTCTTCCGCCTCACTCTAATTAGACAGGCGAGTGTGTGAGCGGAATTGCAATGTGAGGATGCAGGGTGAGGCAGACGCAGAGAGGAGTGGAGAGCAGAGGAGAGGAGAGGAGGATAGAGGAGAAGAGAGGAGGATGAGAGGAGGCAGGGTTGGAGAGGAGCGGAGAGAGGGAGGGGGGAGGGAGGGAGGGAAGGCAAGAAGAGAGGGGGGGATAGTGGAAAAGAGAGAATAGATACGGACAGATAAGGAGAGGGATAGAGAGAAGGAGAGGGTGAAAGATGGTGTGGGAAGAAGGGGTCTGGGAGGGTTTTTCGAGAGAGAAGGGAGCCTTTCTGATGCCATATTAAAACATGGACGACAGGAAATGAAAGGGAGACTCAGCGAGAGAATCTGCAGAGAGGAGAGAGAGGAAGTAAGGGCGAGTGAAAACTCGAGAGTGTGTGTGTGTGTGTGTGTGTGTGTGAGTGAGCGAGAAAGTGAGAATGGAAGCAGGAGAGGTGTATGTGTGTGTGGGAGGGTGTGCGGGTTGGGGGGTGGGGGGTGGCGGGTGTGTGTGTGTTTGCTAAGCTGTTTATGGAACACTTGGAACTAAATGCTTCATGTCAGAGAAAGGACAGACTTCAAGGAGAAAGCCTGTTGCATAGTGAGAGGTCTCCCGCCCTGCTGGGGCTGTTTCATGTTAGCTGTGTGTTCCCGCTTAATCTACAACCCTGCTCGCTATCAGCCAAAGAGGCATCCCGACGTTTGCCACGTAAAACCCAAACGCAGATCAAAAGGGTAAACTGCTGAAACCCAGTGGCACAATCTGCTCCAGCTAAAATCGGCACAGGCAGGCAGACAACAAGGCTCATTCACGCTTTTCTGTCCATCACCCTCCGCCATTCTGAAACACATAATCCCCAGGTTTTTTTTTTTTTAATGTCTATCGCACAAACACAGATGATCGTGAACCTTCACTGAGGCAAATGAGTGAACAGGGCTCTTTTCCTGTCGAGTAACGGAACATCAAAGACTGCAGACGCAAGGCTTTTTTTTAATTATTTTTTTTATAACAAAATCGGTTGCAGCCATTTCCTTGCTTTGGTAATGGGATCAGAAGGGCTCTCTAGGCATTAATTAACAAACATGAAATAACAGTTATTAAAATGGCAAAATATGGCTCTGGAGAGCAGACAATTTCACCAGCTATTCTTCGCTGTTACCTAATGGTGGTGCCAAATGAGAAAGTAAGTGCTGGGTTGTCTTTGAATGGGCAGATTGCACCAGCTGAGCGAATGAAATGAAAATGGAGCCGAATCATTACATAAAACTTTCAATCAAATTCATCATGGCTACCCATTTCACATCACTGGAAGTCTTTTTAGGTGCCATGCACTGAATGACTACATGATAATGCACTGATTAAAAACATACTTTGTTACTGTTTGGTGGGAAATTGACAGGGCTGAACCTGTACTGTATGAGAGAAAAGGTCTTGTTGATGGTAATGACATTTTAAGGGCATGGTATATGGCTTTCAATAAGTACTGAAGTAAAAATAGACACATTTCCAGGAAATTAATGACATCTCTGTCAGTGGTTAATGAAATTAGGGGAGAGAGCGAGGTTGGAGTCTCACTGTGCTGTTGCTACTGTGATTACAAAATGTCTTATTTCACTGAGCCATTAAGGTGCGATTAACGAAGAAATTCAATTTGTGATTCGGAAATACTGCCTCAGAGAAAATTATTCTCAAAACGGCGTACAGTTTTTCGATCAGAATGTTGTTTAATCTTGCATGGAAACAGTTCCGTGTCCTATAACAGATAGTCAAGGCCCCGGTCTAAGTGAGATGGATGTGGGTACGGACAGTTAACACTTATAAGAGCACAAAAAGAGTGTTCTAGAAGCTACGTGTACAGTGAATTTGAAAAGGAGTGTATAATTGTGCCTCTCGTGCTCTGGCAGGTGATAATGTTACCCTCTCCCTCCATTTTCAGAAGCCTCCTGTGTCTGTTTACATCCATTTAGCGGAACAGGAACCTCTGTGCTGAGTATAGGATAGCACTCCTGTCAGGAGAGGAAGACTCTCAACACAGCCCACATATAGCCAGCAAACCCCAACACACACGCGCGCACACACACACACACACACACACACACACTCTCTCTCTCTCTCTCTCTCTCTCTCACACACACACACACACACACACACACACACTCTCTCTCTCTCTCTCCTCTCTCTCTCACACACGCACACACACACACACACACACACACACACACACACACATACACACCACCATCACCACCACCACCCCCTTATCCATTTCTGCAAGAGTGTTCCAGCCTTCTCTATATCAGCCCACTCAACTGGGACATATTAATTGCTGTCTGAATCACTGATCAGCAGAAGCTGCATAGACTGGGAGCACTGCAGTGTGCAGTAGAAGCAGCAGCAGCATCATCATGACTCCAGGAGTATTTCCTGCCTCCAGCCTCACAGTGGAGCTGGATACTCTTCACATTTCTAGCACTGAAAAGGCAGCAGCAAAAGCAACAGCAACAGCAGCAGCAGCAGCAGCAGTAGCAGCAGCACTGTCAATAATATGCTGCGTTCACAGCACACTGGCTCACTGTTGTGTGTATGTGGCTGTGTGTATGTGGAGAGGGCGATCACGGCTTTTAAGCGTGAAATATCAGATTGTTATTATGATGCCGGGGATTTGAATGTGTGGTGTGTGGAGAAAGAAAAAGGATGAGGCAGCGCTTGCCAAAGTGCCCAGGAAAAGAAAAAAAAAGCTGCCTGCCTCCTGCCTTCCATACTGGCCTGAAACAAAATGGAGAGGTGTCTGTCTGTCAGCATGGCGAAACGGTGCCGACGGAACAGATGCATTCATCTGGGCTTTAACTCAACAGTGGCGCACACAGCAGGAGTCTTCATTTCAAAGTCGGTGGGAAAAAAAACTTCTCACAAAATGTCCGATAAAGCATCTATCACTCCTCCTCCCCCAACTTCTCCCCAGCTTTTCACAAAACAGCACCCCCCCAACACACACATGCACACACACACACACACACGCACACGCACACAAACCCCTCCCTCTCAAAAACAAAACAAGATTGCAGTCAGAGCATGTAATCCATCTGATTCAAGCCTCTTCCCCAGCTTAATTAAATTTCCCAACGATCCACGCTTTCAACAGAGGGATTCCGCACCAGATGGAATTGGAGACCGGAGGAGCGAGACCTTTATAATAGAGCTTATCCATTTGCCACTCCGCCTCAGAATGGCACCGCTAAACTGCTACCATACATCCATCCATCCACCCAACAACCCTGACCAGCTAGTAATGCACACCCATATTCTCTTTAATCTTCAACAAATTGTACAAAAAAAAAATACTTTTTTTCATTACACCCAATCCCCTTCATCCTTCCTTTTAACCGTTCATTACTGTAAATGTACAGTATGTTTCTTTTCTTTTGAAAAAAAAAAAAAAAAAAAAACGTTTCATGTGCTCTGGGTTAAGCAATTTATTGACTCAGGTGAGAGTGTGTTTTCCTTTCATGTATGAAGAAAGCATGTCCGTTTTACAAAGGCTCCTCGGGGCCCTATTTTCACGGTTTGTCGACGGAAGAGGTTGATTCAGTCGTCGAATCCGCCTGAGGTATTACGCATATCTTTGAGAAACAATAGTAGGACGGCTCCAGCGGTGCTTATGTTTAACAATTATCAGAGCGGGCCAGCAGCTTCACGAGAGCTTTGCTGCCAAACAGGCTAGCCTTTATTGCACATAACAATGAACACTGTGATCTGGTAGAAACAGAGTGTCATTCTGTGTTTATCCTTCAGCAATTGGACAGGGAAAGAGCAGCGTGCATGAAAAAAAAAAGGTCCAAATTAATCTAACGAGCATTTGGCTTGATAAGTACGAGTGCTCCATCTCCAGCTGAATGACAATAACGAGGGCCTGCGCTCGCCGACTCACTCTTGACAATGCTCAGTGAATAAATGAATATATGATCAGAGAGCAGAAACGAGAAGTAAACAAAGCGCGGGATGCTGGGATATGAATATGCCGGATAGGCCAATGGCCTCGTCATGCCGGGCGTATTGGAGGTGTGTGTATGTGTGTGTTTCGAAACCTGTAGGGACTGTGAGAGGGTTTATCTCTATGAGTGAGTGTGTGTGTTTGTTTGTTTGTTCATCGTGTGCTTGTTGAACACACCAAAGTGTGTGTGGGCTTGTTGCAACATTAATTTCAAGTACAAAAGAGAAGTGGCTTTTTCCTTCTCAACTCACACTTTGCTTGACACAATCAGCCAACCTGTTGCTCTATCAATCTACAGATTTAACATTCTGCCTAAAAACACAGTCTTTTTATAGTATAGTAAATATCAGGAAAGAGTTGATGGCAGTCGGTGTGGGCCTACATGGAAGCTTTCACAGCTTCACATTAAACATGAAGACTTCATTCATTGCATATCGTCTGTGCCTGACTGGATCAAACAGCCACCACCCCCCCACCCAGATTGACCTAGAGGCACACCCTGGGCACTCTAAAGTCTGAGTCAGCCGCTGGGGGGGGGGGGGGTGGGGGGACCAATGGACTGGGGGATGTGAGTGCGTGGTTCCGGGGCTATCGGCGCTGCTAAAGCAGGCAGCAACAGCAGCAGTGCGCTTGGCACGGAACAACAAAGAACACAGATCTCCTGGAGCACTCCAGGCTGATGGGGTGGTGATAAAAGATATGCACTTTTCTTGCCAAGCGCTTCTGAGTCACAAAACCAGAAGAGAGGTGCCGGAAGAAGAACAGAGAGAGAGAGAGAGAGAGAGAGAGAGAGAGAGAGAGAGAGAGAGAGAGAGAGAGAGAGAGAGAGAGAGAGAAAGAAAGAGAGTGAGAGAGAGAAAGAGAGACAAAGAAAGAAACACAGAGAGAGAGAGAGAGAGAGAGAGAGAGAGAGAGAGAGAGAGAGAGAGAGAGAGAGAGAGAGAGAAAATGACAAAGAGAAAGAAAGCGGAAAAAAAGGAGGAGAGAGGAGGAGAGCAGCCAAAAAGGAACAACTGACTGGCATGGGACATGGCCAAGCCCTCGAAAGCCGCGCCGACAAAAACGGAAGGTGACTTCAGGAGGTCATCTCTTCCAAAACAGCGCAGATGGCAGCGTAAGCAACTACACTGAGCCCCGCCACCACTCTGGGTATCTCCAGAGATGAGAGCATCACCCTCGCCAAAGCACCCAGCCCTCCCCTGCGATCGCCCCGGCCCCTGACGATGCTCTCTGGCCCGGGCCTGCTTGGCCTGCTGGTCGGGGTGACGCGGCCCTTTAGTCCTGAACCCTGGTGCTTCTTTAATGCGATTGCCTGGCTTTGGGGCATGGCAGCGGCGCTGCTGTTTGTAATGATGTGTCAGCCTGATATGCATGGCGATCCGCCGGCGAGAGGCTGAGTGGATCTGATTCATACCGGTAGCCCTCGGGCAGGAGGAGGAGGCCTCTCCACCTGGAGATCTGCGAGACAAGCCAAGCAGAAAACGGCTGGCTCTTTAACAGAGGGCGAGAGACAGAGAGAGTGAATGAGAGAGAGAGAGAGAGAGAGAGAGAGAGAGAGAGAGAGAGAGAGAGAGACAGAGAGAGAGAGAGAGAGAGAGAGAAACAGAGAGAGAGAGAGAGAGAGAGAGAGAGAGAGAGAGAGAGAGAGAGAGAGAGAGACAGAGAGAGAGAGAGAGAGAGAGAGAGAGAGAGAGCGAGAGAGAGACATCATTATCAAAGTACACTTACTTACATTGTGGTGTTTTGCCTGACCGCACTGCACTGAAGCCTAGAAGGCAGTGGTTGGCTATTCATCAGTTGGGCCCTGTGCAGGGAGGACCACTGATGTCAGATCAGTATGTTTCTTTAATGCGCGAGGAGAAGGGGTCATTGGTATGGAGCGCAGGCACGACGGGCACCGGGCGCTACTGGCACCATGTAATTATCTTTGGTCAGTGCAGGTGGATATTCGGACCGAGACCAAAAAGCAAAAGGGATGGATGACAGTGGCAG
>JAODXP020000021.1:7860210-7865210 GCA_027497455.2 Sardinella longiceps
GGTGAAGCCCGTATTAACCTGGAGCAGTGGGCTACTTGCTAGAGTGTCGCCCAGTACAGGGAACAGTGAGAGGTTGGGTGCCTTGCTTACAGTAGGCCACATGGCTGTCCCATACGTGTTGATGATGAAAACCTGGGTAGGCTTAAGTAAGGAATTGCTAAGAGTATTGATAAAGAGTTGGAGCAATAAGCAGTATTGACAATTACATCATTATAATCAATTCCCTCCCCTAGTTGAAACAAGACACTGTATGTTCTGAGAGTAACATTCTAGTTGTGGGGCCTGTGGGCTCCTCCAATCACCTAAGTGAGGGCAATTACACAGGGGTCAAGAGGTCAGCGTAGCATCCTAAGCCTCCTGCGGCTCTGACAGGGCATGGGATTACACATGCTGCTCCTCTCCCGCTAGCTATCTTAATTAGCACGAGAGCCCAGATTAATTGATTCTAAAAAACCCTTCCCTTCACAATCCCCATTTGCAGCCGAGTTCAGAAGCTAATACTGTATTACACAGGTGGCTAAATATACATTTTGTACTAAATATACATTTTAAAAGGGGCTACTGATGCAAATTGAGCTACGCCTTAGCATCTTGAGGCAGATGCTGAGTGTCATCTCTTTTAAATAAAAAGTCTCCAAAGACAAGACTGATTTGTTTTTAACTGTCTTTAAAAAAAACAACTACAGTGTTTGGGGACTCCAAAGATCATTTAACATTATGCAAAAAAAACAAAAAAAAACCCATAGGTCTATCAAATTAAACACACGCTTCTGCTACCCCTGTTTATGGCAGTATTCGCTAACATTACTTCACTGCAGAGATTTCATAACTCACGCAATTTACTGAAACTGTCCTAATGTGTCCGCTGGGCTCTAGAAGTCTCTGCTAATTACCCTCCTGTCCTGCTCCTCCGTGTTGTGCAGGGGACTGAGAAGGAAGGAAGGGTTTTTGGCAGGGCGTGGACAGTGATTGGTCCTGTATTTGGCAGGGCGAGGACTCTCTCTCTCTCTCTCTCTCTCTCTCTCTCTCTCTCTCTCTCTCTCTCTCTCTCTGTCATAAAGGCATTCGATGGTTGGTGCTGGTGGGGGACTTATCTCCCCTTCACATTTTTCTCTGACATTTACTTACTGCATGACTGTATCAGGCCTCTAATATCTTTAAAGGAAATCTCTTGTCCATCTGTCATTTTTTCATTTCTCTCATTCCCCTGGAGGACTGAGGATATTCTCGACGCTCCTCTGCTCTCCTCTTCTTCTTCTCCCTCCCCCTCGCTCCTTCCTTGGATTTCATTTGTCCATTCTGTTCCCCCCTGACAGAAATTCAACGGCTTTCTGCCTCTTCAAGCTCTCTCCTTCTCTCGCTCTACCATCTCTCTCTCTCTCTCTCTCTCTTTATTTCTTTCCTTATTGCTTCTTCACTTCTCTCCATCTCCATCTCTCTCTCTCTATTTCTTTCCTTATTGCTTCTTCACCTCTCTCCATCATCTCTCTCTCTCTCTCTCTCTCTCTCTCTCTCTCTCTCTCTCTCACAGAGTCTTTCTGTCCATCTATCTGTCCCAGCTGCTGAAGAGCCAATATCCTCTTTTTTCATTTTTTTCCCTCTATGTTTGGGAAAAAATAAAGACTAGGCACCGACCTTTTCATTAGCCTACGCCCTTGTTCCCTTCCTCTCTGCACCCCTCTTGCTCTCTCTCTCTCTCTCTCTCTCTCTCTCTCTCTCTCTCTCTCCGTTCCTGACCACTGTAATTACCCTTGCCAGTCTGGGCCCTTTTCCTAATTTGATCGTCAATAATGACAGGGATGAAACCGGCTCATTTTTCCTCTCATCCTACTTACATAAAGGAAATTGATTGCTTTGCCCTGTTGCCATTAGAAGGACATTGCTTTCGTATTAGCCCCAAATGGATGGGGTTCATTAGGCGAATTTGTTTGTGTTTAGATGGGTGTTTTTGTGTTTCCCCCCCCCACTCATTCACACACACACACACACACACACACACACACACACACACACACACACACACACACACACGCACACACACACACACACACACACACACTACACACACACACACCTTTTAGATCATGCTTATATGTATGTATGTGTTTGTGTGTGTGTGTGTGTGTGTGTGTGTGTGTGTGTGTGTGTGTATCTGTGTGTGGGGACATGTGTATGGTTACATTCATCCATCCATGTGTTTATTTTTCAATGTTTATTCACACATCTGCTCATGTTTGTGTTTTCGACATAATAACCCATATTTGCATGTTTCTATAGAAGTATGTATTTGTTATGTATGCAGAGTAGACATACATGTGTGTGTGTGTGTCTGTGTGTGTTTGTTTCTGTGTGTGAGTGTGCGTGTGCTAGTGCACCTGTGCATCCGTGTCAGTCTCCTTCTGTGAATCACACCCAGATGACATGTCTGCCTGACAGGCTGCAGACATGAAAGCCACTTTGTTTGCCCCGCTGACAGGATTTGATCATACTGCATCTGAGCCACTAGCGCCGGCACAACCTCCGCCCGCCACGCATCACCCCATGACACCGAGAGAGAGGGAGAGAGGAGGAAAGAGAGGGAGAGAGAGATAGAGAGAGGGTAAAGGAAAGCGAGAGAGAGAGAGAGAGAGAGAGAGAGAGAGAGAGAGAGAGAGAGAGAGATGGCAGAGAAAAACACAAAAGAGAAGAGAAGGGAAAGGAGAAACTAGACCTAGTCCTTTCCAGTAAGAGAGGAACTTTAGTGAGTCGGCATTGCTATCAGCATCATGATTGTCAGTCGCTTGTCGTCAGCTTGCCAAGTATGCCACAAGCGCTTGGGACTGAGTGTTCACACACACACACACACACACACACACACACACACACACACACACACACACACACACACACGTGAGGCATGGCGGTGCAGACTGCAGGGCCCATTCACTGGCCGGAGCCTTGCGATTCATGTGTTTCAGCAGCGCCCGGTTCCAGCTCCGCAGGAGGTCCTTCCGCAGAAACAAAGATTGTCAATAGCCTGTCGCCAAGGCAGGCTGTCGTTTCTGCCAGGGCGCATTTGCGCACAAAACAAAAAGACAAATGTTTTTCGCCGACTCACACATCAATTTCATTATGCACCCCACAACAACCCCCCCAACCCACAACCCACACACACACACACGCTCTCCGCATACACACACAGACTCAGACACGCATCCACGCTCCACACCCCCCCTCGTGTGTTTGCTTTAGAGCCTTATGGAGAGGCCATTTATAGCTTGCACAATTGACTCTAATGGTGTCTGAGCATGCTGTTTGCATCGCTTTTTCCTCTGCGATTGTTTTAGCACTTTTCCCTTCGCTTTGATCCATCCGCAGCCTAAACAAACACTTTGGAAGCCATTACAAATGTCAGCTGCTGCAATGGTGTTCGAACAGACATGACGAAAAAAAAAAAAAAAAAAATGCTCAAGCACCATAAGTATTTCAAGCTTCTCAAACTGCTGTAAAAATTATTATTATTATCATTTTGTCCCACAAAATTGAACTCAATACAGCCCCCCACCTCTCTCCTGGAAGACCTATGGCTCTCTGAAGATATAATCATCCATTTTTTTGCAGAATGTTATATATTCAAGGAGCCATTTTCTGACATCCTTAAAAGGCTCCCAAATTCCTTTTTTGAGTTGTTATTTTATTTTCAAAGATGTGGCCCTATCCCCCCTATTTGACAGGCAGTCTGCATATCACAGAGTTGCCCAAATCGTGCGTACCCAGCACCACAAACCCCCTCTACTCCCACGCCCCGCCAACCCTCAACTCCCTCCCACCCCCACCACCCAAATGCTCAAACTCATAACTCATCTTCGTAATAGCACACAGAAAATGCACATTTATAATGCACAAAAAAGAAAGGACCGAGTGAGAGAAAAGAAAAAAGGGGAAAAAATGGCCTCTGTCTTGATGTGTCGTTTTCATATCTCATTAGCCACTTTCTGCCCGTCGCCATTAGAATAAATGCAACTTTCATGAGGAGAGAGAGAGAGAGAGAGAGAGAGAGAGAGAGAGAGAGAGAGAGAGATCCTGAATGTGGCTACAGGTTGCTGGGGCCTTTGCAGCACTCTGAAAGCAGCAGCAGTAGTGGGTGGCTGGAAGAATGGATCTTGATGGGGCTGGGGTGGAGTGGGGCTAATGACAAACAAACAAACAAACAACCAAACAAACAAAAAGGGCCATCCAAACAAGCTGACCAGCAGCAGTCAGGCCAAGGCCCCCATCTTTGTCCTCCATTCCCCGAGCACTTGAAGCAGGCAGCACGGGCACAGAAGGCAGAAGGTGTGTGTGTGTGTATCTGTGCTGATGCCTCCTAGTCCTGACACGGGCGTGGGAGAGTGTTTAAGCCTCTCATTAGTGTTCGACACAAACGCCAACGTGGCCAGGAGTCCCACAGGACTCCCCCTCCTTCACCCCCACCCACCCAGCCTCACTCCACCCAGCCCCCACCCCCAGAGCCCGTAAGCACACTGTAGGAGGAGAAGAGACACAGGGGTTGCTGTCGTCCCATGATGCTCCTCCATGATCTACCGGTCTGCATTCCGTAGTCCACAGACAGCACACAACACTGCTAGGATCATCTCCGATACAAATGAAACAAGAAAGCCCAGCAGCAGCAGCCACAGCAAACATAACAAATAGGTTCTCAGACACAACAATACCAGATACAGCATTACCAGACACACCAACGCTTCCATTGTAATCGCTTTGTGTATGTGCGGCGTGGCCAGCTGCACGGAGCTAAAGCACAGCTGTGGTCACCACAGATGCTTTGGGACTTGGTTCTTATTAGACTTTGTAATCCTTACTCTCGGAAATGCTAAGCACAACACCCAGGATTTCTATTTAGCCATGTTGCACTTTTCTCCTCATAGCTCTCTAGAGTAGGGAGGATATCCATCATGGCCTTAGGCGGGCAGACAGGTCGGCTTTCTGGGAACTGAACTGTGTGAACCTGTGATAGCGTT
>JAODXP020000021.1:7875210-7920210 GCA_027497455.2 Sardinella longiceps
AACTTAGGAGTTCACATGTACAGTATGACTGTGGGCGATGTAGAGGGATTACTGTCCTGCATTGTCTGACACGCAGCAAATACAGTATAAGCTGAGATCCATTATAGGGTAATGGAGCCGAGAGAGAGCTAGCTATCGCTACAAGCTAAGGGCATGTTGGTGGCATTCAGGTGCTTTTCAGGGCCTTTGTGAAGAGTCACACACACACACACACACACACACACACACACACACACACACACACACACACACACACACACACACACACACACACACTGGTTGAAATTCCCTATAGGGAGCCATAATGATGAAGACAAACTCCAACAGCGCGCTTGTTATATTCCAACAAATCGCCACTCCTGCTGTGAGATTCGAACGGTGTGGAGGAGGTTAAAACAGGACTCTTCATCTCTCGAGTTGTCTCTCTCTCTCTCTCTCTCTCTCTCTCTCTCTGTCTCTTTGCTTTTCTCTCTCGAAGCATCCTCTCTTTGTAAGTCCTCACCACTGATTTGCAGGAGTGCTGGTGCTCATTTTCCAGCCTCTACCTGGGCTGTAAATTATTGATGCTACAACCTACAGCCCACTGATACACGTTGCATATAAAACGAGGGCCGATTCCACTGCAGGTTTTTTTTTTTTTTTTCTCATGATGATTCTGGATGGGCATAGGACGTTCAAGGTCAATTAAGAGTGTGAGGGGTGAAAGAAGGGAGAAAAAAGAGGAGAGAGAGAGAGCGAGAGAGAGAATGGGGCAGAAAGGGGGGGGGGGTGTAAAAAGGAAGAGAAACGCAATGTGTCTCAAATGCTATCTTATTAATCATTGCATGATGTTTCAGTGATTTGGGAGAACCAAACCAGGCCAGCCATGCAAATGTGAGACTCAGAGATGGTGGAAAAATCTGCATTTTGACATGCCATTGCTGGAGCTCTTTTTGCAGATGAGTGACCATCGAGATTCTGCTGGAGACAGATAGAAAGAGAGTGATTGAGATGGAGAGAGAGAGAGAGAGAGAGAGCGAGAGAGAGAGAGAGAGAGAGAGAGAGAGAGAGAGAGAGAGAGAGAGAGAGAGAGAGAGAGAGAGAGAGAGAGAAAATGGCAGCAGAAGCACACAGCACCCGCTATATCCTCGCATGTTCACGCACAGCGGCTGCTCTATGTCGACTAGCTAACTGAGCAGGGAAGCATCACATTCAGCACCACACTGCATCTAAACCAGGGTCTCAGACTTCACCTCTGCCTGAAGGGGATCAGCGTCAAGGCTGCAAGGCAAAGCCTCCACTGCCTCTGCCCATGGCTCTTTGTATATGCATCATACATCACATCTGTGACTCATACACATGTCTTTATCTGACTGTATGATAACATATCTGTATCTGTGTACACATATGTTTACATGGGTCTCAGTATTTATGCCTCAGGTTTTCATCTTCTGACTTTGTATGTTTGTGCTCAGATATTTTCATGTGTGAGCTGTGCATGTGTGAGTGTAGGGTACAGACTATACAGGCTGTAAATAGGCTATACATTATACAGTGTTTGTGTGCTAGGTGCATATGTATGAAGGCACTCTATTATATGCATGCATTTATGTTTCTATGTAATTATATACATGTAGAGATTTTGAGTGCGTGTGTGTGTGTGTGTGTGTTTGTGTGTGTGTGTGTGTATGTGTGTGTGTGGGGGTGTGTGAGAGAGAGAGAGAGAGAGAGAGAGAGAGAAAGAGAGAGTGTGTGTGTGTGTGAGAGAGAGAGAGAGAGAGAGAGAAGAGAGAGTGAATATGCATGTATATAAATTGATGCATGTGCAGGCGCATACATGTGTGTGTGTTTACTGTTTGTTTTTGACTCAGTTCCGGAAGGTGAATGAAGCACAGCGTCTGCTCTCAGGTGACTCGGTGTGTGTGTGTGTGTGTGTGTGTGTGTGTGTGTGTGTGTGTGTGTATGTGTGTGTGTGTGTATGCGTGTGTGTGTGTGTGTGTGTGTGTGTGTGTGTGTGTGTGTGTGTGAGAGAGAGAGAGAGAGAGAGAGAGAGAGAGAGAGAGAGAGAGAGAGAGAGAGAGAGAGAGAGAGAGAGAGAGAGAATTATGCATGTATATAAATGGACGCATGCGCAGGCGCATACATGTGTGTGTGTTTACTGTTTGTTTTTGACTCAGTTCCGGAAGGTGAATGGAGCACAGCGTCTGCTCTCAGGTGACTCGTGTGTGTGTGTGTGTGTGTGTGTGTGTGTGTGTGTGTGTGTGCGCACACGCGTGTGTGTGTGTGTGTGTCCCTGGAGCGGTGTTAATGGATGCAGTGCCCACGCAGATGTTCCGCTGCCAGAGGTGCAGACCTGAGCCACACACTAATGAGCCGCAGGCACCCAGGCCTAGGATAACTCATGGTCCTATCAGGCTCTTATAACACATGATGTAAGACTTCGTAAGAGATTCATAACATGTAAGGACAATTCAAGGGGCGTTGGTAGCTTATTATTCTGCTATTAAAAGAGAAATCTGGTGTAATATGGGCTTGAGATGTGTTGAAATATGATAACAACAACGAACTTTTGTCAAATAGCTCACCTCTGTGCACTCCCAGCATTCCGAAATCCAGCCCTTTTAGTCGATGCTCCTAACAAGCTCATAATGTTAGCGCCTCGGGTATAGCGTTACACAAGCAAAGAAAGCGCTATTTTTATTTTAACTTTAATAAGGCTAAAAGTGGCTTCACACTTCATTGGTAGACTTCCAAGGGTCCTGACATTTAAAATGATGCGCTGAGAACTTTGGAAGTGTACAGGTAGTTTTTTTTAGACAGCAGATTGAGAAAGTTTTCCAGTTGCCACCATTTTGAAATTAATTCATGATATATGTCGATCGACAACTGACAATAGCGCAAACTAAAAAATACAATAGGATAGGGGAGTAGATCACTAAATTAATTCACTAGATATTGCACATATTGCAAAATTAATTCACTAGATATTCAGCATCCATGCATTTCCAAGGCATTAATTTTGCAATTTGCTAACACTAATGGCTAAAATGCTGCAGGCAAACAATGGTGACCTATTTCACAAAAGTCCATATCACACCGTATTTCTCCTCTAATAAACCAATTGCACAGTATTATGTTTACTAAATGTATGCATTTAGCACATACTTTTATCCAAAGCGTTTAACTTTTTCTTTTTTTTTCAATTATCAATTACTTCAGGGCTGGTCTCCCCTTGAGCAACAGGGTTAAGTGCCTTACTCAAGGGCAGACCGGTCATAGCGAACTCACAATTTCCAGCCTACCAGCATGCCAGCCAGCTTCCTTAACTGCTACGCCCACCACAGCAATTATGTATTGGTTCTGCTAGTGTTAATATTTCATAATTGTTAATCTAATCAATTCTTGTTCACAGGTATTGAAATAACTATAAGAAATGATGTTAATTAGTCTTGGAAAAGAGAATATAATTAATAAAACTCTGACATTCATTAAAAATCAATTGTGTAATCTGAATTTCAGCAAACGTTCACAATGACCCGCCGCTTAACTGAAGCCTTGTTTTTAAAGTTGATTTTCCCCCCAACCCCTCCAAAGCACGCTTCCAAATATGCAAATATGCCTTGTAATTGCACGCGTGGAACCGAGCGTGGAGACGGCTGGCGTCAACGGCACCGGTTAAACGGGGTGGTCTTCGCTTAATTACCTCGCGGCTGGAGTGGACACTGGCATGCCAGAGGGAGAGAGGGAGAGGTCAGCCTGTTAACCGCTGCCTTCTAGGAGGATGAGCCTGCCCCTTTCTCTCTCTTTATCTCTCTCTCTCTCTCTCTCTCTCTCTCTCTCTCTCTCACACCACCGCCTCGCCCCCCCATGCTGGCCCTCACACAGGTGACATTACCGCACGCTTAATTGGGACTGCTGCCCAGGTTCCTTTGATCATAAATCTGGTTAATTTCTACAGCTTGTCAAACAGCAGGCTTTTTTTGAACAGAGAGGGAGAGTAAAAATGTAGCTTTTGAATAATAATAATAATAGAAAAAAAAATTGGACACGCTTTCTGCCATGCTATGAATTTGCTGTCACTGTACGAATGTTAAAATGAGGATACAAACACGTACTGTACACACACAGACACACACACACACACACACACACACACACACACACACATACACATACACAGCTCTGTCCTCCACACACCACACCGCAAGCATCAACAAATCCATGTTTAAAAAATGCAGGGGGGAGTTGAGTACATTCACACATAATCCAGTGAGCCGTAAAGCTGCCACCACTGAATGTCTTGTGGTTTACTAGCTAGCGTGGTGCAGGTGGGGTAGGTAGGTAGGTACCTTTGCTGATGTTTATGCACTGGTGCTGTCTGCTCCCGCTTTGTTTACGGCCTAGCCAGCTGTGGCTGCTGTGTTGCTGTGGTGGTGTGATACGGAGGTGGGTAGGGCTGGATGTGTGTTTGCAGTGGCAGAGTCACGGTGGTGGCTGGCAGGTGGTGTAGTGTGGTGGTGTAGTGTGGTGATGGTGTTGTTGACCTTGGAGGCTGGCCCCGTGTGCCAGGACTCTGGCTCTTGGTTCTACGCTGTTGGTTGCTGACTGAAGCGGGGATGAGCTGGGAGGGGAAAGAGAATGGTGAGAGGAAACATCTTTCCTCCCCCCTCTTGCTCTTCATCCCTCTATCTCTCTCACCCTCCCTTTCTCTGTATCCATCCTTCTCTCTCTCTCTACCTTTCCATCTTTCTCCCTTTCCCTCTCTCCCTTTTTTTCACCATATCTTTCTCTTTCCCTCAATTCCTTCTTGCTGTCTCCATCTGTATCTCCTTCACTTCTCTCTCTCTCTCTCTCTCTCTCTCCCTGTCTCTCTCTCTCCCTCTCTCTCTCTCCCTCTCTCTCACCATCTCCCTCTCCCTCTTTCCATCTCTCACTGTGCTGCTCCCCAGTGTAGGTCCTCTAGAGGCTGGGCCGAGGCTATTAATAGCTGGCCGGTGCAGAGAAAGAGGGGGGCCGTGGTGTCGGTGCTAGTGCTGAGCCGAGCCGCGTCGAGCTGATGCTCTCTCAGCCGGAGAGAGAAAAACGAAGCGTGTTGCTGCTGCTGCTGCCGCCATCGCCATGCCTGTTGCAAGGGAGGGCAGGGCAGGCTCTTTGGAAAGGGAAAAAAAAGAAGGGGAAAAAAAACAGCCGGAGCCTCTCTCTCTCTCTCTCTCTCTGCCCAGCAGCTATTAGGCGGAGACTTAGCCGTGTCGCTCTCCCACGGTCCCACAAGGCAGCTCCATTATGGCTATTTTAATCAGGATGTGTGGGTTTTTAAACGCTTGCACAACGTGAGATGCACCCCCATTTTGGAACAGTTGTACAGTCAAGAGCAGAACAGTGCACTGCTGGAGCTTGGCAATTACTGTGCAGCGTGATCGCAGAGTATCAGGCATTTACATTTACATTTGTTCAGTTACCTGATGTTATTGTTCAAAGCAACACACGATAAACTAGGGAACAATGAAGGCGACAGGGAAATGGGAGATAATAATACAATATTAACTATCATATTTTATGGCAATTGTTGTGATATATTTTAACATATTTATGTTTTGTAACATTTTAGAATCGGGGAGGAGAAATGGAAATAGAAATAGAATAAAAATATAGAACAGAATAGAACATAATAGAATAGAATAGAATAGAAAGGAGAAATTAACAGGATAGTCATGGCAGACATGGTCAGGACAAATTAAGCACTGTTTATTAGGTTGCTATTGTGATCAGGGAGGAGGTTGCCTACTCTGTGGAGGAGGGCTGGGGCTTCAAGGGCTTTTTGAAGATTGAGAGTGAGGCCTCTTGCCTGGTAGACTAGACTATCTCAAATCATGCAGAGTCTGGAGCCTTATCATAGGGATATATTTACTTTCTGGTGGCTCTGCACTTTTTTTGATCTTTAAAACTATGTGATGTACAGTATGTATGCTTGTGCTCTCCGTCGCTCCCTCTGTTTGCTAATTGGTCTAGCTGCAATGTCTTCCAAAGATACCCAAGCATAATACTGCAGCGAAACAAATCATTTTGAGCAGACTTACTATAGCGACAGACCTTTTGAGAAGGGTCACCTTGAAAGTCTGAGAACTATACTGTATATATAAGAAACTAGTTGGATTGTTGTGAGATACACTACATGCATACAAAGCTTATGAATTTCCATTTCTAATTACAAGAGCAAGGCGCATAAGTAAGTAAATATACGGTAAAAAAGAATGCTTTCGTTTATGATTTAATTCTTGCAATGTGTCTTATAAGCATAATGATGTATACTGTATGTGTTTATGTGGGTATGCAGTTATCAACCCAAGCCAGACAGTGGATGATATAACCCCAAGGCAAGCTTGAGCTGAGGGCCCTTATAGGGGGCTAGGATAGTGGGGGGTGTTAGGGGGGTGGGGATGATAATGGGGTTGAGTATCTCACTTCAAAAAGTTCTTCAGACTTAGTTTGCGCATTCATTTTTGACGCAATGAGCCGTGACTCCTTCCCTGGGTCATTTCGCGAGGCACACCGTGGGGGTGCCCCAGCTGGGGTTAGTGCTGAGTCATTTGGCTAAGAACGCACGCGCTCCGCGCAAAAAACGCCTGGATTTGGAGCTTAAAATTAATTGCTTTCCTCCATTTTGTAGGATTTTCTATTTTGTAATGGGCTGTTGCAATAGTAAGCTGGATGGTTGGGTGGTGGTAAGGTGAAGGTTGTGCAGGGGTTTAAAACGAGGAGGGTGGGGGATGCATGGCCCACCCCCCACCCCCCAACCACTTAAGTGTCACAGGTAGCCTACACAGAGCCAAGGAGAATGATGATACCCAAAGTTTATGGGGAAAAGCGAAAGATCATTTCTTCCTATTTTCTGCCAGAGTTTCATTACAGCGACGCCTTGGGGTTTTCAGTATGCGAAATATATTAACGAAGAGATACACTAAAAATATTCATGCATGCACCCAAGCCTGGCAACATAATGGGCAATAAGCTGTTTATTTTTTTTACTGCTGACACACATGAATATGATGGACAACATGCTTTAGGTTTATTGAGGATATCAGTGTGTGTGCACTCGTGTGTGTGTCCTTGCATATGTGTGTTTGTGTGTGTGTGCGTGAAAGATAGAGAATATGTGTGTTCTTATTTAAATGAGCTGAATAGTTAATATTTGTCTCAATTTTGAACGGCAGGGTTGGCTCAGTCATTTATCATGATGACGACTGACAAAAACACTAGCTCAGTTAAATACTGTATACATCTTCTCTCTCTCTCTATCTCTCTTTCTCTCTCTCTCTCTCTCTCTCTCTCTCAGTGCACTAAGCATCTTTAATAGCCCTATTTAACACAATCATGAATGCCTTATTTTGAGAGGGATTACAAGGTATGAGTGATCAACCCAAAAGCATAGTGTCAATGGCAGGGGCAATTTAGAACAACCCACATTGTCCTTGACAGTTTCAGGTCAAGTGCCACAATCAGGCCTGTGTATTTTCTTTGCTCGTGCAGATGCATCATTATCAGTGATTGTGGTTTGAATGACTGTTTTGCATCAGAGCTCCGTGCCCAAAAGACTGTCATCAAACGCTTCATGCTGCGGCGGTTTAGTGGCTTCAGCAGTCAGTGGGGTCCTACTGCTGTTTTGCTGGGGTGCTGCGAGGTAGCGGTAAAGCTTTTCGACGTGGAAGCGCGGTGAAAATTGCCTTCGGTGATTGAAGTGAATAATTTTTATACTCTGCTAGTTTCAAACAAACAGATGAAAAGAAGCCTGCAAATAATAACAAATGTCTCTGCTTGTTTGAAGTACACGCTTTGATTACCTGCGATTGTTCTCTCTCCCCCCCTTCTCTCTCCTCTCTCTCTCTTTCTCTCCTACTCCATTTCTTCTCTCTCCCTTTTCTCTTAATTCCCTCTTTCTTGTTTTTGTTTTTTTTTGCTTTCTCCTGACCTCCAGCCTTGCCTCATGTTTGGAGTTTATGAGTATCTCCTCCCTTCCTCCTTCTCTCTCTCTCTCTCTCTTTCTCCCTCTCTTTTCCTCCTCTCTGTCTGCAGCTTTTCTCTGGGCATCTCCATACCTCCCTACACACTCTCCTGATTTAGCACAACTGCAGCTAGCCGCACGCAATTCCTTCCCCTTTTTTTCCGGCTGCAGCTGAAAATCCATTACTGAGGATCAAGAAGTGCGATGCGATGCGATGCTTTCAGCTCCGGTGCTGAGGCACCGCAGCTTAGATCAGGTGTAATGTGATTTCACTGTATTGTGTGTGTCCCCCCATGCATCCCCCCCAACACACACACACACACACACACACACACACACACACACACACACACACACACACACACACACACACACACATACACACTACACACACACACACACACACACACACACACAGACACACCTACACACACACACACACACACACACACACACACACACACATATACTCCCACAGTGCTTGTGTGAGCAGGATGCTGGCGCGGGCGAGCGGAATCCACCGACTCGGGAGTAGTCACATGTTGTTGGCATAACTCTGATGTGTAGCTCGTGCAGCGGTGTGCATGTCAGCCATGTTTTGCCGATAACTTGTGGGCGGTGTGTGTTATGTCTGAGCGAGGCGTGCTAGTGCACCGGGGTTTCAAGGCTCAGCAGGTCGACCCCTTTTTCCAGACTCGCTCACTTCGACCCGGTTTAGTCTCTTCTGTGACATCATCAAGGAAGCGAGAACAGTAAGGAAGGAGTCTATGTGTTCTGTATCTGTGTGCCTGTGTGTGTGTGTGTGTGTGTGTGTGCCTGTGTGTGTGTGTGTGTGTGTGTGTGTGTGTGTGTGTGTGTGTGTGTGTGTGTGTGTGGAACGCTGAGAGTGTTTGAAGTGCATTAACTCCACAAGACCACGATTAGGCAACCACAGCAGAGGTCGGCTCCACTCTCTCTCATATCTCTACCTCTATCTTAAAATATCTCTCATCTAAATGCATGCTCAAGCTCCCCCACCCCCACCCCACCCACGCCCCAAACGCCGCCAACCCCATTCACTTACAATGTACAAGCGGCCCTGCAGTGCACACACAGATCTTCCTTCTAAAGAACTCTCTGGGGCAGCATTCGCTTGTCATCATGAGTGTGCACTCACACAAGGAGTCCCACAAGGATGCGCTCTGCCCCACTCGGGAGGTCAAACTGAAAATGTCACAACCTACATGTCAGGGAAAAAAAAAAAAAAAAACTCAGCCATGTCAGCCTGAAGGTTATGCAGCTGGTAAATATGAGTCGAACACTTTGCTCATTCTGCTGTCAGAGCGATGCACGTGAGAGGCATCAACAACCCCATCCCTACCCCCCCCCCCCAGCCCCAACCCCCCCATTCTCCACCCCCCACTGGAGATTGTAAACACACCGTTCGATGAGTAAATTACTCGGAAGATCTTATCTCTGATAACTGCCTCCTTGCATCCTCTAAACATCATTGGATAAGAAAGGCTGAGTTTTTTATCCATTTTACCAGGCTGACATCTGAGTGCCTCGGTGATGATAGGATGACAGGGACAGGAAGCTGTCTGAGTGACTGATTGGCGGTCTTGGAGGGATAATCATCGCGTCCATTGTGGCTGTTTGCTTGGGCTTGGAGGCTTTGACTGGGCGGACGGTGTGTGTGTGTGTGTGTGTGTGTGTGTGTGTGTGTGTGTGTGTGTGTGTGTGTGTGTATGTATGTGTGTGTGCATGCAGGGAAATGTGTCTCTTGCCTCCTGTGACAGCAGGGGTAATGAAATCTACCAAATCAAAAGAGCTGTGGTGTGTCAAAGACTTGTTTGGTCGTATCCAAATGCTGTCCTCTGTGCTTTCATTGCTTTAGCAGCTGTAGAAAAAAAAAATAAGGTTTGGGGACTGAGATAAACTATCAGAGAGTGCCTAGCTATACACACCTGCCAAAATGAATCAACCCAGCCCTCCACTCTCTGAATATTTTCACATTTTTTTGTGTGGACTCCCCAGCAAGCAAATCCCCGTCCCACCAAGTCCACATTCATTCATCCTCTCTCTCCCTCCCCACCCACTTCGCCTCGCTTCTCCTCTCCTCTCCCCTCCCATTATCCTCGTACTGCTGACAGGCAAACGCCAGCTTGGGGCCACCACTCCAGCCATCTGCTCCTCTGCTTCCAGAGCCGCATCGAGTGGCTGTTTTGTCAGGGTCATCCAGGTAACCCGGCAGAGCCAGCAAATGTCAGCTTCGCAAGAGAAACATTTCACTTGGCAGCCTTGTCATTTTGAGTGGCCGACACCACCCTAAATACAAAGAAGAACACCACACACACACACACACACACACACACACACACACACACACAGACACACTACACACACACACACACACACACACACACACACACACACACACACACACACACACACACACACACACACACACACAAATAGACTACTGTAGAAATGGATCCTGTGGACCATGGGTCCATTGCCCCCTGAAGTCTCCAGTCAAAGCCCTTTAACATTGCCACTTTGCTGCATATAAGCTGCCAGTTCTAACCCCTTGGCATCACACAGTGATGGGGGTAATCAGCCTCTGCTTCCTGGGCCCTGCTCTCTCTCAGTGGGGCCTCTTGAGTCGAATCAGGGCCATGGGAGTGAGTGGGGTGGAAAATGGGTCTGACTTCCAAGGGCAGAAATGGAAAACGGGAAGGCCCTGAAAAAGCTTGAGATAAAAATATGAAAAATAATCAAATAAATTATCTTGATGGGGTATCAAAAATAAAAGTATTTCATAAGAAAACCAAAAACATCTGACAGTGACCCTAAGATATACGTAGCTCTGAATCAGGTACTACTAGAGCTACTAACAACTAAAGGTTTAAGCACTCCAGTTTCATGGACCCTTTATTTTTCCAAGTGGTTTCCCCACCTGTATCTTATTGTCCTCTACACTGACAAGCCAGACTGTAACAAATGTATAGTTTGGCCACGAACGATGGACCATGGTTCAACAACATGTGTTGTCTTTTAAACTGACTCTGCACGCAATAGGACCACGGCTTGGCCAGGACCCATCAGGGCAACAAACAAACAAGCCAAATCCAATAACGCATAACCTGCCCCACCTAAGCCTACCAGGCATGGACTGACCGTAGGGTATTTTTGGGCCGGGGCTGTCATTTGCTAATCATTTTCATGAAGGATATTGAGCTAGTTTAATTAAATCTCTTATATTCATGCAATATGTCCAACTTACAGTGTTATTTTAGCTAGCCACAACGTTAGTATTCTTTAATAAAATCATGGTGGGCCGCCATGGCCAAAAATGCCCGGGCCATTTTTTGGTCCCAGTCCAGCCCTGCCCACAACTCCCTCCACAGTGCCCACAAACGCCAACCATCAACGATAGTTGAATTTCACACTTCATTGATCCTGGACTATTGCTTTAACTGGCATTAAATAGCCAATCATAAGTTTCATTTCACTTTGAGGGTTGAAGAGTTAGGGCATAGGGCATAGGGCTTTGGTATTCAGAATGGAATATAATATCAAACCACAGGCCCTACCTCACTGCTGTGTTTTCATCCTTTACCTCACCTCACAGCTAGGTTGAGAAAGACTTACCGGAATAATCTGACGACATTAGCAGCAGCCACCCTCTTTTTACGCCTTTCTCGAAGACACACGTTTAAAAATAGAGGCTGCTGCCTCGCGTATAAATAGACGTGAGCGTACACGTTGGGTTTAAGCGCTTGTGCCAAAAACACTCTCTCTATCCCTCGCACGGATGCTGAATTGAAATAGTCACAGACTTTCAGATGTCAGCGCCAGGGATTACAAACTTCTTAAATCCTCAAGCACAGAATTACAGCAGTTTTGACCTCAGACTTCTCTTCAGTAGACTGGCTATTTGAGCGCATGACTTGAGAATCCATCTTTCAGTCTAGTCACACACATACAGGACAAACAAGCTCACACATACAGGACAAACAAGTTCACACATGCACACAATACACACACACACACACACACACACACACACACACACACACACAGACACACACCAACACACACACACACACACACACACACACACCACACACACACACACACACACACACACACACACACACACACACACACACATACACTGAAGCATTCCATGAAATCATCACTGCAGTGCTTCAATCCATTAATGAACAAGTCCATTGTGGACAGAGCCGGTGCAAAAAGCCTCTCATCAGCACCAGAACCAATGGCATGAACCCCGCTGGGTGTTTTATCGATGGTGGAAGAGGGGGCAAAAAAACTCTTTGATGTCCACCTGAATGCTCTGTGGACACACAGCGGGGCAGTGGGGGGAAGGCCAGTGGGCTTGTGTGTGCGCTCGCCGGGTGGTCTCCGGCAGAGCACGACTGGCGATGGCCTTCACTAAATCAGTGGGGGGCCGCAGGGGTACATCGCCAGGCTAGTGTCATTAACCTGCTGGTGCCGCGGCTCACCTTCACTAATGAATAAAAAACACAAGCTGTCCTCTTTTCTGCCTGTCCTGAGTGCGGGGAGCCTCCAACCGAGTAAGGCAATTTTTGCACAGCAACTACTACTCTAAATGCCACACTCCCAGGTCAGGCTCCCAATGCATTAGAACGGAGAGATAAACATGGTATATTGTGATAAACATATTCATCAATGGGCTTAGTGACATGCACAAAAGGACAAACGTCTCCCACAAGTCACTCTCTGTGTGGAACGACAGCATATGCAGCAGACCATCTCTTTTATTAAGCATCAGACAGAGGATTTTAACACAATTGGTGTCAATAGCTATGCTAATAAATGTCTGAAAGAAAGGCTTTTAAATTCTGCTCCGCACAGAGGGACATCTTCCCGCCAGCTGTTAACTTACAGGCAAAACTGTATGGCAGCTCATTCTCTGAAATAACACCCACTGTCTGTTAGTTTGTGTGCTTCAAAACTATCTTTTGGTCTGTGTGATACAAGCTGAGCTAGCTAACAGATTAGCTTCTTGCATCAAATATGTAGCATATGCAGTTCAATATCAGACAGGGAGGCTATTCAGGATTAGCTTCAGTTTGGTTTTAGTAAGAGAGCGGTTTTAGGAGGTTAGTATAAAAATAGTAGAAAGATTACAATGCAGCAGGAAGATGCAGAAGGCATACAGTACGCTTTAGTTAGTAACACAACAGTTAGTTTACAGTAATATCATGCAAGAAGTCAAGATGAGTTTAGCACTTGCAGCAGCATTTTTTGTTGTTGTTATATTTGAGGATAAAGTTAGCATGGGATGAGAAACAGAGGACAGACTTTAATCAGACAACCCAAAGAGTAAGACTGACCACTGGAGGTCAAGCTGGTGCTCTATTGATGGTTCTGCTCATTGGTTCTCTGAGCAAATTGAACACTGCTATTTCACCATACAGGTTCCCAAATAACATAGGAATACGACAAGCAAAATGGCAGAAGACCATCAGCTTTTGTAACCTGCGTTGTACTGCATGGTTGAGCCCTGTGTAGGCTCACACCTGCCACATCACAGATTGAAAGTACAGCACACTAGTGAGTGAGCACCTTCCCTAGGTGCCAGTTTCACTCAGTAGCACAGTTAGGCTTTTGAGAGGGAGTGTTTAGCAACGTTCTACTCAAGCAATTAAGCCAGCTGGCAACTGTTAAAACTTATGCCACCAGCAGACCACCAGCCTCGAGTTAACTGGAGAGCAAGTTCAAAGACAGGAAGGTATGCCACCCAGAGGAAAACCTTACAAACCCTGTTTCACTTGTTTAATATAACTGAGCTAAACTGACACTTTCTAGTATTTCTCAATTTCAGCTCCTGAAAAATGGTATTCCTTGAGTCCCAACCCAGGTCTAATTTCCCAGCCCAATTACCTTAACCAAGCTGAAGTTATTTCAACTTCAAGTAGATTTTTTCTAGAGGGGATTGAGAAGAAACCAGTCTAACTCCAGTATCTACTAATCTCCACATTTTAAAGATATTTATTTCAAGAATTCTTCCTCTGGGTGGGCAAGAAGCTATCATGCTTTGTAGGCCGCATAGTAAGACAAGTTTAGCATGACATAGAGAGGCAAGTTAATTAAGCCGATAGAGCATTATAGAATAGAAATGACAGGTAAAGTAAGTAAACTTACAAGGTTTAGTGGTCACAATTCATTTGGATAGTGCCTTATATACCTATAGGGGCTCAAATTAAAAACAAATTGTCTATTGAAAATCTGTGTTTCGGGCTATGGTTTATGGTTAGGTTTGGGTAAAGTGAATTTTGACTTTTGCATACTGGACTGTTCTGCAGATCATCTTTGCAGGCAAAGCATCCAAATAAAGTGTTATTGGATTAGTATTAGACAGAAAAACAGTGTTAGTGTTAGTACTAGCCTACTACATTGCAAGAAGGCACTTTTAGAAGCAGACAGGGATAGGCCTACTGGGCTGTTAGATAGGACGACAGGTTTATCATAGGAAAGGAAAGAGTACAGGAGAGTACAGGAGAATGAGATTTAAAACAATCTAATCTAGAAAAGCGCTCAGAGAGCGCAGACCTCCGCCAAGGCAATGTGGTCACAGACACAATAATATTAATAATAAATTCCAGATCATGCTCTGGATCACCGATCGCCACCAAAATCTAACCAGTTCTTGCTTGTCCCAATATACACATTGTCCGAAAAAATGTCATCCAAATCCGTGCAGTACTTTTCGAGTTATCCTGCTGACAAACAAACAAGACAGACAGACAAACCAACACGACCGAAAACATAACCTCCTTGGCGGAGGTAATAATAATCGGTGTGCAGAATATGCAGAATAAACGATGGTTCTAGGATATGTTGGGGATAACGGCCGCCGAGGTGTCCTGATATAGAGGAATAATGGACGAGGTGGAACCAAAGAACAGCATGACAGCAAAGTCAAAGTTTGCTTCCAAAGCTCTGTTCCCTTCCGCCAAGTTCATTATATCGGGACACCTCAAAGCCGTTATCCCGCTTATCACCTGGTTTGAAACTCATGCATGTAGACAAGTGTAAAACATTAAAAAGAAACACAAGGTTCCATTTTAAAATTTGTTAACTTGTTTGGTTGGGGTACAATTTTTGTGTGAAAGTAGTTCCACATGGCTGCTTGGTGTTGCCATGGTTATCATTCTAAAACAGCATCAACATGGAAGGGTGATTTTTTTCTTTTTAAACTAGATAAATTTCACAGGTGTCCCGGGGAGTAATGGACACCCTTTCAGTCAATCAGAGCCTCAGAGGACATGGTTTCATTGCTCCAGGTGATAATCTTAAAATATTCCATGAACAGAGTGATGATGGGGCAAAGGACCCCGCCCTGCATTCATGTGTCTGACTGGAACAAAGGTTGAAGGTTCATAAGAGTAAGATTGTGAACAGATGTAGGCAGGCTGTTTGTTAAAAAAAAAAAATCTATCAAAAAATACTTGTCCTTCCCCTACTGAAAGGACTCAAAAGCGAAAGACTAAACTCTGAATGTCTACGATTCTGCCACTGAGGTGATCAATTATTTTATCCAGATTGCCGGTTGTTTTTCTGGTTTGTCACAGAATAATGCTGCGCCGTGTGTACAAGACCTGACATAAAAGACCCTAGGACTGCAGTGGCAATAAACAGTGGCTGCCTCAGATACCTTGGGGCCATGTTTGTGTGGGCCAGTGATTGTATCCCTATAGCATTCACTCATTCATGTATGTCTCCTCAGGAACAGGCCTTTCTCCTCCCACGAGTATGACCCTGTCCGTGCCCACCAGAACACACACACACACACACACACACACACACACACACACACACACACACACACACACACACACAAAACACTTTCAGTAGCATCTTTGCAGCTGTTGCATTAACAACGGCAACTACGACGGGTGAGATGGTAATTCACGAAGTCTGTCCCCGCACAAACGCCATACTGGTCCAGACAGACGCCATGTTGCGCCACACACACACACACACACACACACACACACACACACACACACACACACACACACACACACACAAGCACAAGCTCATCTGAGTGCCTTTTCTCTGTATAACTGCTAACTAGTGTGCAGCGGTGTTAAGAGATGGATCTGTTCCAATGCGTCTCTTTCAGGGGGAAAGAGAGTGGGGAGGGGGAGGCTGTTTGGTGTGAATATGTGCTTTCTGACATGAAAGTGCTAGACGAGTAGGGCTCCTGATTAACAGCCTGAGAATGAAAGGTCTGCAGCAGGAGCCATTGGGGGAGCCAGCAGCCATCCCCAGGCAATTCATAAGCGGAGTATTTAACAAACATGACAGAGACACAGCTAGCAACGCCGGTCGAAAGCCTCTGTGTCTCTCTGGATACGGCGGCTGCGCTATTAGCGGCTCAGGTTTAGCCTTTCACTGGGGAAGAACATAAATAAATCTGCATATTTATCAATCCATCTCTGTCGGTCTTATCTCCATATCTGTCACATAATGAGCCCTCTTTTTTTCTTCTTGGAAGTCGTATGATTATCTTGCCGCGTCTTATCGAATCATCTCCCCATACACCCGTGCTCATTTTCACGCCGTGCTCTCAAAGACGACCTCTGTCGCTCTCGCATTTCCATACATCGATCGGGGCCGCGGGATCCCCGCACTCTTCTTTTTGCTCGGCGCTTCAGAGCCCTAGCCGCAGCGGCGCACCGCCTCATGTAAATGCATGGGGCCTTAAGCGGGAAAAAGAAACCCGGGAGCAAAAGTTCTAAGCCTGCATGGCCACATGTGACAGGCTGGAGAGAAAGCCTCCCATTGGTATATGAATGCATTGAGTCTCTCCCTGAGACGAAAAAAAGTGCCTCTGATTTAGCCATTAGCATTACCCACAGCTTGGATAGGGCCAACGCCAAGCCTGGAACCACTCCCAAGGTATCTATCCGCTGACTGAATAGAGTGACGTTCTAACTTATTCTTGTCTGTTACAATGTTTCTGTGAGACAATGATGCTGCGCATACAAATGGAATTGCTGCAGATAAACATTTGTTTTTATTCCAAGCCAGATTTTTTATTTTTTTTTTCACCATCTTCTAAAGGCATGAGTCAGTTCAATTCACTTCATCTCTGTGAGGCAGAATAAGATGAGGATCAGTCTCTTTGCTGGGCAGCTTGATCGTCTTCAGACTCTCCGCAAAGATGCATTAATATTCTCTGACAGATTACAGAGTGAGAGAACACAGACACAGACACACCACACACACACACCACACACACACACAGACACACACACACACACACACACACACACACACACACACACACACAAACACACACCACAGACACACACACACACACACACACACACACACACATACACACATACATAAACACATGCATTCATTTGACTGCCATTCTGTCTGAGCATCAGGCTAAAACACAAGAGGTAGGCTTGCTCAAATAATATGGAAAAGCAACATGAATTTTTCATCCCGATAGCCGTGGTTGTGTGTGTTTTTTTCTTTAACCTCTCCAGAGCTAAAACCACTGCTTTCGATGCAGAATAGTGGACCTGCTGTATTCTAAGGATTACTGTTTTTTTTTAAAGGTACGCAGGGGCAGACTCAGCAGTGGTCAAGCGCAAGGGCACAGGACATTATCAAGGGGAAAGGAAGATGGTGAGAGACAGGAGCGATGGAGACAGAGAGAGAGAGAGAGAGAGAGAGAGAAATAGAGGGATAGAGAAAAGAAAAGCAAGGGGGCGAAAAGGAATAGCTCAGTATAGGGTCTCTCCAGTCTCAGTGGGATTCATTGTGAGAAAGTCAAGAGACAGATTCCTTTATCCCAAGAGAAATAGCCCATCCCCCTGTGCCAATTTGGGACCCGCCACTAGTGTATTATGGCTAAGGAAGGTTCCTCTCCACCCCTCCACTATACCGCTGTTTTTTTTTTCCCCCTCTCTCTCTCTCTCTCTCTCTCTCTCTCTCTCTCTCCAGCACGCTGACCTGAATGCAGATTGAGAGGAATGGCACACGGCGAGAGCTGAGGACTGGATGCTTCACCACAGCCCAGCTTTGCTTTGTAAAAAAAATGAATAAAAAAACTCCTCCTAGAGTGAAGAGTAAGGTGAAACATTTGGGTGGTGTGAAGAGTGCAGGATCACACCCAGACTGAAGCAGGGGGTTGTGGGGGTGGGGGGGTCTGGGGGTGAGAGACAGGAGAGAGAGAGAGAGAGAGAGAGAGAGAGAGAGAGAGAGAGAGAGAGAGAGAGAGAGAGAGGATGGATAGACAGAAAAGATCTTCTGATGCAAACTGAAGGAGGAGGGGGAAAAAAAGGAGAAAAACACAAGCTAGTGCGACTGCGCAACTGCTGAGAGCTGCAGCTCCGGATTCAAAATCATTCTGGGAATCAAAACACTTTTTAATAATTCAGCACAAATGGAGGAGGAGGAGGAGTGGTGGGTGGTGGTGGTGGTAGAAAAACCCTCTGCAGCAAAGCAGAGTCAGGCAGAGGAAATGACGGTGAAAAAATACTGAGGAGAAAGAGGAGGAGAGATTCCTGCGTTTACTGTAAAGAAGATCCAATCCACATGGTTATGACATGGAAGCATGATTCTGCTGTCTTCTCCAGCACTTGCTTGTATTTTGCATCATGCGTTCCCTCATAAGAAACAGGCCCAGACTTGTAGTTATTTTACAATGCAGCAAATGTATTGGCTGAGAAATAAACTATGATAGGGAGTTGATCTGCAATTTAGCAAGCCGAAACTGGAGGCCATTTTGGTCTCCAAGTAATTAAATCAGACAGGCAGAAGCGGAGCTGTACCTCATCCCCTCAATCTTTGGAACATTTAAAACAAGTCAGCTCTCTATGAAATTCCTGGCCAATCGGCAGAGGATTCGATTTTTCAATTTGTCTCGGCAGCTGTTCCTCTCTGTGACAATATGTTTTTAATGAAGGGTTTAATGCTAATTGAAATTTCTTGCAGGCTAAACAATCCACCTGACAATACATACCAACAATCCCCCCCCTCCACTCAACCACACATACCGACCCACCCCTCACACATACACACACACACACACATACACGCGCGCGCACACACACACACACACACACACACACACACACACACACACTTACTTCACTACCCCCTCCCCACCATCTTTGACCCAAGCCGCAGCTCCTTGGGTTACAGTGCTTAATGTCTCCACACTGGCAACAAGGTATAAAATGTGAAAAACACTCTCCAATTAGCCGGAGCCCCTGTGATTATGCTGCTCTTGCTAACAATTCCCATTTCCATTAATTATTTATTCGGAGGCCACACACATACCCAAACACACACACACACACACACACACACACACACACACACACACACACACACACACACGCATACAGAATCTGAGTAAGACCTTGAAACACAGGAAGAGCTATGGCTGGCTTCGAGTGTGAGTGTCTGTGTGTGTGTGTGTGTGTGTGTGTGTGTGTGTGTGTGTGTGTGTGTGTGTGTGTGTGTGTGTGTGTGTTTCAGTGTCTGTGTACCTGTCTGTGTGCTTGCTGCTCTGTCTGGTCTGTCTCGTCAGCCAGACCCCCCCCCCCCCCCCAAACACTGGCCTGCGTCCCTGTCTGCTAAGTGATACGAATGCAACACAGTCGGAGAACTGGCTGTCTGCTATCTCTATAGTAACGACACGTCTCATCACCCGGCCGCTCGCTGGGTACCAAGCTACGATGAACTATATTGATCTTGTGCTAACCAACCATGAGGGCACTGCTTATACTAATTCTAAATGTGTGTATGTGTGTGTGTGTTTGATGTGTGTTTGTGTGTGTGTGTTAGTGTATATGTGTGTGTCTTTGGGCATGAATAGACAAGGCGGGGGTCAAGGCCTGTATCTCTCTGTACAAACACTGCAGTGGACACTCTGTTCACATGGCCTCGCCCATTTTGTCCTTGCCTCCTCTCCTCTCCTCTCATCCTCTTTCTTCCTCTCCTCTAATCCTTTCTTCTCTTCTCCTCTTCTCTCCTCTCCTCTCTCCCCCCTTTCCTCTTCTCTCCTCTGCTCACTCTCTATCAATGCTATCTCTACAGAATACAGAGCAGCAGTTATGGGAACTTATACGCAGACATTAGCTATGGATTATGAGGGGGATTTCTCTTTCAGCAATGGAGATTTTGTGTCTGTGGTTTCCATCCCCCACTGTGGACACAAAGGATCTTATATGTATCGGTAAAGTCCCAATAAAAGGCTTTCTGGGCACGGTCACCAAACTGTTTATTTCACCAGAGCTCTTAATTGTTTAGACAAGCAGCATGGAAGGGGGAAAAAAAAAACTTTAATTAATGTAGGCCTGTTTGCTTTTTACTGCGTTAAGACTGGTTGTTGATTTCACTTGAGCAGCTTCAACCCACAACTCTGGCCCTAATTACCAAACTTTTATATTCTTTTTATTTACTGTGTGAAATTATTTTGTGTGTGTGTGTGTGTGTGTGTGTGTGTGTGTGTGTGTGTGTGTGTGTGTGTGTGTGTGATTGTGTGATTGTGTGGCAGTTGAGCCACAGTTGTTGCATGAAGTGTCTTCCTCCGAGGCATGATCATAAAAGTAGTGAACGATCGGCCATGACAGATGTTTTGTGCTAACATGCGTTTCAGGCTGCTTTGACATGAGCTGCAGTGACATCAAAGAGAGCTAAGAGGGACTTCTGAATGTTAGCATCGAAGTTACTTCGCTCAGCATGTTGTTTGCTCTCCCAGCAATGGCTGACCTTTCTCTCTAATGTTCACGATGTGTAAGAAACCCTGACAACTATACCTTAGCCCAAACTAAAATTAATAAATGCTCGCAAACAATGTCCTCACATGCGGGTTTTTTTTAGGCCTGTCTGGGGCACAATACTAGCTCTGGTCAAACTGTAAAAGTTTCCACCTGCAGTGATTAATAATGCTTATACAATTACCAAAGTGTCATAATTATAACGATTGAGCACAAAAAATATAACAGCTAAAAGGTTTTAGTTTTTGTTCTTGCTTGTATAACATGGCCTCAAAGAGGGCTAAATTGCAGTAAACAGCACGAGATGGAGAAAAAAACAGGCTTGCCACCTTGTCTCAAAAGCATAGCTTAACCCTCCTGTATTTTAATGTGTGTGTATGTGTGTGTTTAAATGTGTGTGTGTGTGTGTGTGTGTGTGTGTGTTTTAATGTGTGTGTACGTGTGTGTTTGAATGTGTGTGTGAGCTTTTTTGCATAAATCCTAACACCTGTTGGGTGGGTGGATCCCTTCACTGCATCGTTCAAGAGCCCACTTATCGCAACACCACCACCACCACAACTGGCAGCACTAGCAACAACCCCGCCTGCACACCCCCTACCACACACACACACACACACACACACACACACACACACACACACACACACTCACACACACACTCACAAACACACACACACTCCGTCACCCTGCCCCGTTGCCTCTTCCACAGAGAGCGGTAAACAAACAAGACTCCCGCTGCTTCGGTCCACTCTCTCACCCACACCTGCGCACGGAGGGACAGCTGCTGCCTCGCAATGCCAGAATCCATACCAATCAACAGACTGATTGGCCCCATTAGTGCCCGCTCCTAGCCAGACCCCCTCCGCGCCCGGCAAGGCGCCACACTGCCCGCTGTTTGGGGTGGACGTGGACGTGGCGGACAGGGCGGGGAAAGGAGGATGCCGCAGACTCCGGCCCGTGGCCGTTAACTCCAGGTGCCATCATATGTGGACTCAGGAGACTGGAGGAGCATTGTGGGTGACTAGTGGAGAGCGAGAATGATTGTCGTATTCATTACAGGGGTGTGTGAATGATTCGTCAAAGTGCCGCAGTGGGACCATTGACATTTCTCCCACATGGCTGGAAAATGGAAGTTCTATTTTGGCATCACATTTAGCTCCAGTGATAAATTATTGTGCAGCAATGGAAGGGTGTGGTGATGTTTAATGGTTCTCTCTGAGTTGATGACCTAGATACGATACTGCCGCCATTAAAAATCCAAAATTAAGAAAAAAAAAGAAAGAAAAGAAAACAGACATTGTAATATACCAGAACAGTGTGTGATTCAAAGGTCTGAAGATGTAATTGAAAGTCAGCTAGTGGGGCTCCGTGAAAAAGTAAGAAAAAAAACAATAAAAAGCTTTTTATTCTGTTTTTTATTCTTGTCTGTCAGACAAGATTTTTATTTTTTTTTCTCAGAACCAGAATCTATTTTTCCAGACTAAACTGGCACATTTCACTGAGGCCCCAGAGGCAAAAACGGAGAGACAAGAAACTTAAATAATGAAGTTGTTTTAGATAGAACCTTGGCCTGGAAAGTAAAGGCAAAACACACACACACATACATATATGTACACACACACACACACACACACACACACGCACACGCACACACACAAAGGAGCGCTCGCCTTTCACTCGTCTTTCCTGCAGCCAGGTTTCGCTTCTTTCCCTCTTCTCGGAACAATGAAAAATTCATTTTGTTCCCATGATGGCCTCAGCCAGTGACACACGGGGGGGGATTAACCCTCCAGCGTCGCGCCAGCTCTGCATCTGGGTCTGGCTCTGAGTGTGTGTGACCGTGATGATGCCATACAGCCAGTCTCATACCAGTCTCCCACCCAACGTCTCTCTCTCTCTCTCCTCAGAGGCACGGCTGTACCGTACGGAGCGTACGCACACAAAGCCCAGCACCTCAGGAACCTTAGGGGGGTCAACGCGCTTCCTTGGAGTCCCTTAACACTGATAACCTCTGACACCACACTCAGGTACTCATGTTCCCTCCACACACACACACACACACACACACACACACACACACACACACACACACACACACACACACACACACACACCACTTTCCCCTTCACACAAACACACACTCTCTTTCCCCCCTGTGCACACACACACATTATCTTTTCACCCACCAAACACACACACACACAATCTCTTCACCCACCAAACACACACACACACACACACACACACACAATCTCTTCACCCACCAAACACACACACACACACACACATCTCTTCACCCACCAAACACACACACACACACACACACACAGACACACACACCACCTCTGTCTCTGTCTCTTCTGATCCACCCCGCTTTAATTAGCCCCTGTTCTCCATAATCATAGCCTCTCCTGCTCTTCTCTGCCCCTTTCTTCTCTGAGTGTGTCAACCTCTATTCCACCACATTCACTTCTAAACCATTTCTCATGGCTTTAGATTCATTAGGGCATTGCCATCATAGCTAACGTTTTTCAGAGGTGGCAGGAATAAAGGAAGAAGGGAGCATGGGGAGTCTTTTTTTTACTCTCTCTCTCTCTCTCTCTCTCGAATTTTGTATGACCAGACGGATGACCTTGGTGTTATTAATCCAAAGGCTGCATATTCCAGGCATAGATAGCCCGAGGCATCCAAGAGTGCATTCTCACAACAGCAACACACACACACACACACACACACACACACACACACACACACACACACACACACACACGCTGGCCGTTTGATCATTAGCGCTTGACTTATCGGGCTGCAGACTATTCCCACTGTGCCCAGGCAGAGAGGAGCCAAAAGCCTGGGGAAGACGGGAGACGTGTGTGTGTGTGTGTGTGTGTGTGTGTGTGTGTGTGTGTCTTGGAGGGGGGGAAAAGTGGGGGTGTGTTTGTGCTGGAGCTCAGAAAGAGCCGCCGGGTCCCCCCCCTCCCCATCCTGCCACCCCTTACCCTACCACTGGCCGATTTAGTGCCGACGGCGTGAGCCCATGTGGCTGTCGGTCGTCCTCGAGAGCTGGCAAACTCACAGAGACTGCCAGCCAGCCCACCGATCTATCAGTGGAGTGAACAGGCGTGACACAGAAAACCTGCTTCTTCCATTAGAGGGCTGACAGAAGCTAATACTGTCCCCGCAGCTGCTCTCTCTCTCTTTCTTGCTCTCTCTCTCTCTCTCTCTCTCTCTCTCTCTCTCTCCATCCTTTTCTTGTTCCTTCCTCTTTCTCTCTCCCTCTCCTGCTCTGCATGTTTTTTTTCTCTTTCTCTCCTCCACTCCATCCCTTATCTCTCTCTTCTTCCTCTCTCTGTTCCCACACTTCACTGCCAGCTTTGTCTCCCCTCCAGATATGTAAATACACTGCGAAATTTGCAGTTATTATGTGTTGTCCTCTCCCTTCAGTGTTGGCCCCTGTAGTCCTTTCTTCTTTTTCACCTCCCTTCAACCCCTCCCTCCCTCCCTCCCTCTCTCCCTCTTTTTTTTCTGCAGGCAAGGTTCCATGCGGCCCTCGTTTGTTTGTCTTTGCTTTGTTTTTGTTTTCTCTTCCAAAGCCATCCTTGTTCCAGTGGTGTCTCTGTTGCTCTCGGTGGCGAGGTCGGCAGCAGCGGTCTGCGTGGCAAACGAGCGCGCAGACGTCGGCAGACATGCAGATGAAACGAGGGGCTCTATTATGGCCTGAATTTTACACGCCAGTCACCTGGGAGGTGTGGGTGTTGAGTGTGGGGGGTGATGGAGTGTGTGTGTATGTGTGTGTGTGTGTGTGTAAATGAGTCGCTCTCACACGGAGCACTGTCTCCTCTCTGCCGTTGTTTTGCTCTTTTGAATAATTGACAGGGCCTGTGCTGCAGGAAACGGGGACAAATCTGCTGAGCTAATATCACAGCCAAAACCGCCTCGGCGCCAAACGCTGTCACTCCCAGGCCAGTATAGAACCATTATGATGTTGACAGTAAAACGCAGTCATTTCAGCCCGGGCAAGCCAACAGTAGTGTATACAAAACCAATCAAACCCCCCCCCCACACACACCCACACACACACACACACTCCTCCTACTTCAGACAGGTTTTGTTTTTTTCCCTCTGCGAGAGCAGCAAAAAAATGTGGCATTTGGTGGGATTTAACCACTAGATCTGGTCTAATTTGTAAACTGGGCTTTACTGTTGGGATTGTGCGCTGATGCTAAGCTTGAAAAGCTTGGATTCGCTCACTGGTGAAAACCGGACTATCAGCGATCCCCCCATCTGCCCTGTGTTTTCTTTGATTGCACTGCTTTAGGAAGACGTGTCCATGTGTGTGTGTGTGTGTGTGTGTGTGTGTGTGTTCAAGTGTGTGTTTGATTAAAGCTTTGGCTGACAGCAGCGGTAGAAAATGGATGGCCATTGGGCGCTTGCCACTTGGTGCCACAATTCGACTCCCTTTCCTGTTTGTTTGTTTCTGATCGCTGGCGGAAAGAGAAATTACTATTCTGTCTGTCTGTGTGGTGAAGAGACTTTCTTGGGGGAATCAATGTGGAATATCTCACCCACTCTTCAACCTCTTTTCAATAAATTCTGCAAGTGATGCACAAAAAACAGAGAGAGAGAGACAGTCATTTGGGGTGGAGGGTGTCTTCTCAACCCACCATCTTTGAAGGAGAGTCACGTTCTCCAACTCAGTAGCCTTTGACTGGGAGAAGATGGTGGTGCATGTAATGCAGCCAATACGAGGGGGATCCTTCAAGCTCAGGAGAAGGCTCTTCATTGTAATGCAAGCTCATCCCTTGCATGCAGCTGTGTGCGTAGAATGTAGAGTAGCTAACCTCACTGCCTCTGTCGTTTTCACCCTCTCACATGGGGGGGAGAGAGAGAGAGAGAGAGAGAGAGAGAGAGAGAGAGAGAGAGAGAGAGAGAGAAACAACAGGACTTAACTCCTAGGAGAGCCTCTCTCTCTCTGTATATCACACGCACTCTCTCAAATGCACAAGTGTGTCTGCATGTTCAGACCAAACACTAGGCCTGATTAAAACCCTTCCTCGCCCTGACAGGAAGTGGCACCTTTGTGTTCCTGCCCCTGCTGCAAGCCCTGAGAAACCCCAACCCCCCATCTTCACTGCCACCCCACTCTGAGTGTGAAGTCAAGGTTTAAATCTTGTGCTCTCTAAGGAGGTGCACGCCAAGGTCTCCCTCTATCCGCAGCCTACGCATTTATCCTGCCTACTGTGAAAATAACTAAATAAATAAATAAATAACTACACAAACAAACAAACGACAAATGTCAACCACCCCCCCACTCCACACACACACACACACACACACACACACACACACACACACACACACACTCCCTTCCTCCGTCTTTCCTTTCCTTCCCTCCCTTCATCTTTTCTAATCCACCCTGTGCAATATCCACAACACAAAAAGGTAAAAAGAAAACAAGCAGGCACTGTTCTTGCCTAAAGCTCACCGAAAAACACAGTGCTAAATATGCACTGCAAACTCACGGGTGTCGAGTGATACGTGCAGAAGTTTGGAGGGATGTGATAAATCTGCTTGTGGTGCCCAGCTGCACACGACAGACTTTTAATAACAGCCCAGACTTTTGTTAGACTGTTTCTTAGGATGCGAGGGAGACAGTTGGGGTGGATTTGAATAAGATTTGTAAGACAGATCTTGCCTCAATTTTCCCTTAATACCCTCTACTCCATCTGGCTTGGTGACCTCTCCTTATCCACACGTGCCATTTAAAAATGCATCCACCATTTTATGTTATAGTGGCAATTAAGGAGTGAGCAAAAAATAAAAAAAAAATCCAATTGCACCCAACCGTATTGCAATATGTACTTTGAAATGCCCTGTGCATGCATTCACATCGGAAAAAAGAAAAAAAAAAACTTGTTTCAACCACCCTTCAACAAACACTTATGCTTCGTTCCCCAGGCTGAACGGAAAGCCATTACGAGAAAAAGCCTTAGCAGTCTGTGCCGCCTTTTTTCCCCCAACCCCTTTAAAGAAAATCTTCTTACAGGTAGTAGCAGGGTGTTGGCTCTAAGAGATTATCCGAGGGCCTATAATCAGCCATTTTATTAATTTTGGTGCCCACTCTCCCAGCTGGAGATTTAGCAAAGTGGGAGTTTGAGCTGAGAGAGGACTGTAGCAGCCGGCAGTATCTCCAGTCATTGAGTGCATACATTACCAAGCAATTGTAATCTCTCCCTAGCTGGAGGGTGGTGGTGGCGGTGGTGGTGCTAGTGGGTGGGGGTAGGGTTTGGGTGGGGGAGTGATGGCGATGGCAGAAGTACTGTAGTAGGGGTACTGACTGTGCACCATGCCCAAACCCCTGTGGGCTCTCCCTCTCTCTCTCTCTCTCTCTCTCTCTCTCTCTCTCTCTCTCTCTCTCTCTCTCTCTCTCCATCTTCACTGCGATGGGCAGCTCAACGCGACGGAGGTAAGAACAACCGATAACATTCACCGGAAAACGGGGAGACTGGCTATTAGAGAAACTCAATTCAGACTTTACTGTCACAATATACCATCTCATTAATGGAGATGGAGAGATTGGGGGGGGGGGGGGAGTAAGGGGAAAACGACTGAAGGGAAGCGAGGGAAAAAGAAAGAAAGAAATATAGGAGAGAGAGAGAGAGAGAGGGAGAGAGAGAGAGAGAGATGGCGAGCAGGGGAAGGAGTGCTGCTAGAATCACTGTTCAAGAAACCAATGCCTCTTTTTTTCCCCCTTCCTTCTCTTGCTATTATCTGTCCCCTGCTGAGTGCTTTAATTAAGAGCCCAACCAATGGAGGCACCTCTGTTTGAACATGTGCCCAGCACAATGGCAAACACAACGGACAAGGCCCTGAATTATTGAAGTCGGAGAATTCATAGTGACCCTTAGGCCTGCTCAGGCATGAGCTTATGTCATCATGCCTCCCACCGTACCATTGGTTACTGTAATGCTGTACCTTTGTGTCTAGTTGTGTGTGTGTGTGTGTGTGTGTGTGTGTGTGTGTGTGTGTGTGTGTGTGTGTGTGTATGTGTGTGTCTCATGCATGTGAGTGCATCTTGTTTGTTTTGTGTCATAGTAGCTTTCCATTATCCTTCATGTGGCATTGCTGTCCTGTCAGAGCTGAAATAGAATATGCTTTTTTGCTGTGTGTGTGTGTGTGTGTGTGTGTGTGTGTGTGTGTGGTTACATGTGTGTGTGTGTGTGTGTGTGTGTGTGTGGTTACATGTGTGTGTGTGTGTGTGTGTGTGTGTGTGTGTGTGTGTGTGTGTGTGTGTGTGCGTGCACGCGAACATTTGTGTCACCGAGGCTCTTCATGACCCTTCATGGGGCATTGCGGTAACTGTCATTGGAGAAAGGGCAGATGCCAGCCGTGCTCTCCATGCGGGGGAGCGAATCACTGTCTCAGCACACAAGGGCCGTGTCACCTGGGGAAGGGGCCCACAGCGTGAGTCTCTCTGACAGAGAGGGGAAGGAAGGAAAGAAGGAAGGAAGGAAGGCCTTGGAGGGTTAGTGAGGTGGCACTCCAGGGAGAATTTGCTGTCAACAACGTGGCTCCACGAGGACGGTTGTCCTCATTCTGCCCAGCCACCCACCCACCCACCAACCCACCAAGCCCACGCCCGAATCCCCCCACACCACCACCCCAATGCACCCTACTACCCCTCCTCACCCTCACAAGATCAATGTCGCTCACATTGACATTGACCTTTAAACTGCAATTAGCCACTTCATCAGAAATTAATTATTAATATTAGGAAAACCAACAGGGCTCAGGGTTGTTTGTCTCTTTCACCTCATTATCATTCGTTAACGACTGAGCCTGCATCTCATTTTCACAACAAAGAGAAAACAGCGATATTTGCTGAGGATTGAGGTGGTTTTAAAGGGCATAGAGAAGAGAAGAGAAGAGAAGAGAAGAGAGCTGATGAAATGCTGAGATACCTTCCTACGTTCCTCTCCCTCCCCTTGCTCTTCTCTGAAACAGTGAAAATAAAACCTACTCTAGATTTAATGATCTGTCCAGCTTCCTTAGGCTACATAAAGATAAGATTTATTAGTTGAATGGTTACCGTCTTTTCTCCCCTTTTTTTAAAGCCAGAGCCTCTGCCCTTAATCAGTTCAAATTAGCTGATGGTTACATAAAGAGGACACAGGGAGCGCTCTGGGGGGAGACGACGGTCCACGGTGAAAAATTACATCTATACTTGGCAGCCACGGCTCTTGCCCACACCTTCCTGTTAATTACTCATCATTCGCTGTGGAGTGTCATGTTGTGGACGGATGCCACAGGAAGCGATCCAGGCGGACGGACGGACCAACAAGCAAAGCGAGCAAAAAAGAACAAGCCGAAATGAGCGAGGGCTCCATTTTTGGCTATGACCAATTTAGTCTTTTCAGAGTTTTTTTTTTTTCTTTTTGGATGGGAGCTTTTTTGTTTCGGATTCAGAAAGCGTCCTCTCTTCGCAAATCAGCTGCTTGGCATGCAGGCCGGTGAGAGGTGAGCGCCATAGCTGCGGAGTAATTGAAGCTCAGCTAGCCGATAAGGAGTAATACTCTGTCAATTACAAGAGATACTTTGCTTGGTGAAAGGTGGATCAGGCTGACTTCAAATTGAGCAGGGTGCCCGTAATGAATTCAAGTCTTTTAGCTTTTTCTTTTTTTTTTTTTTTTTGGCTCTGCTGGCATTGATAGATGATATTGTTGGTTATTATTGAGGTCATTATCTCATGGGGGCAGCGGTTTGCACGCAAAAGGAGGGATGGGGCAGAGGTGGGTATAGAGGTCTGTTTTAAATATGTATTCGTTAAAAGCCTCACAAATTTCTTCCCTCTGTTACATGTTCCCCATCTGTTTCTTTTTTGGTTCCCCCCCTCTCCTCTCCTCTCCTCCTTTTCTGGAAGCTTAGAAAGATTTAAAGGATGAGTCTGAGGTTTATGTTTTTGCTCTTCTCCATTTTATCCTCTTCAACTTCACTCCGAGCCTTGCTTCATCCGCACACACCCCCACCCCCCCACTCCCCACTTCACTCCCCTGCCAACGGCATTCGCCGCACCTGTCAGTGAGGGCCTGTCAAAAAGGCCCGACGATCACGAGTCACGCTCTGACTGACAATAGCATCAAATTAGAAGCAAACATCACAGCATGATGGGATTAAGAGGTGGCTCGAGCACAACACAAACACATTTAACAGGGACTATTTCATCGCCTCCAACCGCACGTCACGGCACGTGGCGAGACACTGTCATAACAAGGTCAAAACATTCGAATGCAACTCCAACATACACACAAACCCCAAGGCTGGTGTGTACACAAACACACACACTGTCGCTCAGTGACATTAGATTACACGTGTGTTCCACATGTACACATTACTTCCCCATAATTAGTGAGTCTCCAGATGTCATTTATCAGTTTTCTGAATGGGAGTATAATGGGCGTGTATAGTATGCACTCTGACACTACGGCACAGTAGCATACTGTAATTATTCAATGCACTCGTTGACATCCTGAACTCTGTGGCACAAGGAGAAAGGGTTAAGAGGATGGGGTAGAGAGTGAGTGAGAGAGTGAGCTGAAAGGCAAAAAGTTTGGGGAAGGCAGAGTGGGAAGGAGGGAAATTAAATTAAGAGAGAGGAATTAGGTTGGAGGAAGACAGAGAAATATATTCATTCATAGCAGGTGTGGAGTATAGAGAGACAGAGAGACACAGCTGTCTTATTGCCCTGCAATCATCACCAGCCTTTGTGATTGTTGTTCTCTCCTAATAGGGACTATTTCTCCACAACCACTCCAATGCTGAGGGCACAATTCAATGGTAAGACTAAGAAAAGTTAAGCCCATGCAATATTCGGGGTCAGTTCAAGTGGAATTTCGCTTTTTCCTCCCTGAAGACAATCTAAAACACGGCCAGAGACACAACCCTATTTGCAGCATAAAATCAGATGAATGTCCTTCTCCACTTCAGTTTATTTGTCGGAGATACAAGCCAGGAGAGTGAGACTGATCACAATTTCAAATGAACCGAATTCATCCAGCCATGGAATACATTTGTCAAATGCATGTAAATAGATTTGGAGGCTTGACATCCAGAAGTCTACAGTCCTCGCAGTTGCACAGTGCATTTAGAGATATATGCGATGTGAGATGTGCCATAGCTCCTCCTGACAACCCAGAAAAACAAGCCAATTACATTGTGAAGGACTCTTCAATCTGAATATCTATGATGCAGCAAGGTAATGCAAATGTGCATCATGCCCTCTGTCGAGTGCAAATGAAATCCCTGACTTTCTAGTGAGGTTTCCGCTTCAGCGGAGGTACAGACTGTATGTATAAATGTGTAAATGTATGTGGAATGTGCACATATGTCCATGTATATACAGTATGGACAATGTGTGCAATGTTTGCAAATCAGTTCAAATTCACACATTTACCCCCAACCACCCACACCCCCCCACACACACACACACACACACACACACACACACACACACACACAACCAAATACCACCAACCAACCTACCATGGCACTACCCCAACATTTATCCAGGCTAAAAACAAGTGACAGAAATCAGACATTATTGTGAATCACAGCAGTGTACTGTATGCATCGCCTGTCTTGTACCATGCTTGCCCCCCTCCTCTGACATGCCTGTTCCATGGATGACTGCCTGGGCAAAGACTGACTGGAACAGGGTGGGTCGAGGGTGGTTGGATGACTGCATGGATTGGGGGGTGGGGTGGGGGTGGAGGTGGTATTCACTGCAATCAGGAGCCACCAGTTGACATGAAGCAGCTCAAGCAAAGAGGCAGTGGTTCCAGGCTACTGCTACTACACAGCTCATGGCAGACCCAGTACAGGCACACAGACAATAAACATCAATGATATTATATAGTCAGCTCTGCTATATGGAGATTTATATCATGGTCGCATGTACTATGTACCCACACACACACACACACACGCATAAATGCAAATACAATACAGTGCTTCACTCAAATTACAGTACATGCAAATGTGCGTATATACACACACACACACACACACACACACACACACACAGACAAACAAACACACACACACACACATACTTGTACACATACACACTTTCCACAAGCACACACTTGCTGACACAGAGCTGGAAGTAAAAGGAAGGGACAGTGGTCATCAGCTTCAGCTGAAGGGTAAGGGCCTTTTAGACTGATATCTCTTGCATTGCTGGAGGAAGACTATATGCAAGATAAATAGACATCTGATACCCATCTCCTTACAGTGAGGCAATGCATGACTAATGTTAGCTCACATCTTCAAGAGCACCTTCACACTTTGTATGTGTGTGTGTGTGTGTGTGTGTGTGTGTGTGTGTGTGTGTGTGTGTGTGTGTCCTCCAGATGAACAACACAAGTGCTGTGCGTGTGTCACACCAAATGTTATGATGAATACTGCAGAGCCCCACACCAGTGTTATTCCAGAAGCAGAGCACAGAATGTCTCAAATTATTCCTTGCCGACATAACAAGCTAATGCTGTCTGTTCAGCCTCTGAAGATCATATAGCTTTTGCCTTGGCAAACCTACTATCCTTTCAGACAAATAAACCTTTCATCTGTGATTGAAAACATACAAGTTTTACACACAAGAAGGTTAATTCAGGCCTTACAGCATTTGATTTGATTTGTTGTGATTGATGGTGAAGAGCAAACCCTTTCAAAGCATTCCAGTTTAGTTCATTTATAGTGTGTGTGTGTGTGTGTGTGTGTGTGTGTGTGTGTGTGTGTGTGTGTGTGTGTGTGTGTGTTGGGGGATACAAATCATTCTGTCAGTAAAATAGTAAAAGTGGCCATGGATAACAATGATCCCTTGAAGGAGAGAAAGGAAGCATCAGAATTTACTCAAAGCATCATAACAACGATGGTAGCCTATAATTATAAATGTCCTGAGGTTCAATCAATTTCTATGGCTCAAGATGATCCACTATAGGCCGTGTAGGCTGCTGCTATTTGCATTTCTAAGTAGACCTACCATAACTATATTACATTTTATTAGCCACAATTGCGAAAATTTCTTAAAAATCATTTTTTTATACCAAGCAATTATCGACAAAGATTGGAGACTTTGAATTTCTACCCTTTTATATGTTCACAAACTGCTTCCGTTCTCTATTCCATAGTAGACACAAATATAGCCTATTTGATGGCTGTTTTATTCGAGGTACCTGGTTACCAAGCAAAATTGGCTCAGTTAGGCTACCTGGCGCCGTCAAAATGTCCAATTTCGCAAGACCCGGGATGGGCTAAAGCCTTTTTGTTATATCTCGGTAGACTAGGCTACAGTTAGCCTTTAATATTTCAAAATATGCTTTGAGTCAAATAAAAACATTTCGACGAAACAGTTGGTAGCCTAGGTTTATGTTAAACTGTTTTTCTTGCAAGCTATTAGTCTACTCAATTACAAGTTAATACAAGCCGCGTCTGTCTGCGATTAGTGAGACTGGGATAACGTTACTAATAGGCTAAATGTTACAAGTTCATCTCATCAGATAGAGATGGTGGCGCCAGGTGGAGTAAGCAAGGAGTTAATGGCTTTATTATGGATCTCTCAGGTCCATCGTTGCAGTTAAAAGAAGACTTCTTTCACGACTCAAGACCACTATTTGGGTTATGTTCGCTGACCGATACCGAGTCATGCTGGCTTTAATTTTAGACTAATGAACGATTCCTTTCTAGATGTCAACTAAAATGAGTATTTTAATTGTTGAATTGTATTTACTTTTTCGGCAATAGGCCACTAAATAATAGTCAACGATAAACATTTTAGACAAACAAGACATCGGATTCCAGACGTGTCGGGTGCCAGTGGAAGAGCGCCTGATAAACTGCAGTGCGGCATCCTCCTTTAAGTCTTAAGAATAATATTTCATGATATTGATTAATATTTTATTCACGCCTGACTTGCACATTCAGCCCTGTCACATTAGCCTCGAGTGATGACAGCAAACATCAGCCATATATTTTCTAAGTTTCAGCCATATTTAGAGAGGGCGATAAAAACCGACAGTAAAAACAGGACACAGCATAGGCTCTGGGATGCTTCTGACTCGTTCTTAATCAAAGTCATTGCTGGACATGGCTATTCGACTGCACATACATCTTAAAAACAGACTTAACATTAAGTGGTTGGTATGGTTAACATCACATTATAATCGTAAGAAAAGTTTGATGACTGAACTTACCCCTTTTGAACATGATGGCTGTTATTTCGGGCGCTGTCCTCTACTGATCATCTATTCTTGTATTCCACTTTAAATCAGCAGTCGTGGTCTAGATGTGGCACCATGCAAAGTTGCAGAGTAGACTTATATCAGGATAATAAACGCTGGGTTGTACGGACCTTTCCTGCTCCTCTTAGAAATCTCGGGATAGAGTTGATGGTGGATTTTAATGCGAGGGGCGCATATGAGGTTCCTTCTCATCCCGTGAAGTCAAATTGTCATTCTTAACATGTAGAAGAATCCTGAAAGACTATTTTACTTCAATCAGGCGTTATTTACAAAAGCTTGTGTGAAGCCTTCAGTCCTATGACAGAAGCACAACCGAAAAGATGACCCACAGTGCGTTCACGCTCTCCACAAGCGCAAGTGAACAAAGCTGTTACACAATTGTGCCAAGGAAACGCTCCGTCTGGGTCCAACCAGAAATAAAACCATTGAGTACATTCCACATCGATAAACACAAAGACCCAGACTACAGGATTCGTAATCTAATTTATAATTGTACACCGATTCCTTGTCCTTTCCTCGCTGAAAAATCCTGGAGAGTCTGTTACCTGCGCATGAAGATTCTCCGCGCAAAATAACTGGGTAGTTCCAGCAAGTCCGGGATGTGTCCTATCCTTTCCAAATCAGATCCTGCTGCTATGGTAGGCTATTAGCGCGCTGGGAAACAAATTCTATGATTCTCAATGTCCCCTACGCGCTCCCCGCATTGTTCGTCAGGACCAAACTGTGGACCGTCCTGCCGTGTACCCTCAGAGCTCCAAGTGGATGTGGTGCGCTTCGCTAAGCAGCGCTGGTGAACCGTTGGCTATGGTTATGTGCGTCTTTACGTCGCAAATAGTATAGGCCTTGGCATGACTTTCGAATGTTTTAGATCAGTGAGGAGTAGTCCGTATGGCCTATTCTATATTGCTTGAATGATGCAGGATAACTTATATTGCAAAACTGTGGCTGCCGTGTGCATTGGGCTAGAACACCTAACATGAATTCAAAATCTGAATATGAGTAGACAAATGCATATTTCCATAAACGTAAAAGGAGGATGAACATAGCCTAATGCCCCTGAAAGAGCGCATGCAGACGTATGTAGATGTTAAACGGCAAAAAAAATCTTGGATGATTAGATGAATTTGATGATTTTGCAGGGAGCAACTGTGTGTGTTTGTGTAGCCTATGTGTGTGTGTGTGTGTGTGTGTGCGCGCGCGCGCGCGCAAAATATTCACGTGCGATTGAACAGGCTTACTTGCCGATATTTGTCACACAGGTAAGCCAACAACGTCACCCCTCATTGCCTAGGGCGGAATCGTTTTAGACTAGCCCATGTTGCCGCCACACAAGCTGTCTGGTTTGTACAAACCATGGTACAGTACACAGTACAAACACGGGAATCAAGAAAGGGCCCATGAACACATAAACAACATGCCTCACTAACCAAACGACTTCGCCAGCTACTCAACTTGCACGCCCCCCCTTGCGTGCATAGAAGCGCTCAAATCGACGCGCAACTAACCATAGACCTAGAGCAAAACATAAAGCATGAAACTGCTTGCATATGGCCCAGAACAGATTCACAAGGCTATTCAAATAGACTTAGGCCTAGGCCTAAATGAAATTAAACAAGGCAAGTTTATTATCTACATCACAATTATTTGAATAAAACACACTGAAGAACTGCTGACAACTTGTCGGTATGCTGGCGTCTGTGTGACAAGAGATTCCCCAAACCCTGTGTTCGATTGCATCGATGTTTGATTGTAGCATTCGATACTCGACTTGTGCTGTCTTTCCTCCCCCACGTGTTTTGTTTGTGAAAAGATGGCGGCGCCCACAAGCGAAGTGCAAGTAGCCGCAACTAAAAGACCAAACGGTAGGTTAATGATGGATACAAATCACAAGTACATGGCATGGGACGTTTATTGAAGTGACATTCATCATTTGTAATATACTGTCATTCATTATTCAAGTTAGTAACCTTTACCAAACAGTGTTGGATAATTATCGTCAGCTAGACACCTGCACAGCTCAACGATCGACTAATGAAGTTGCGAGAATAGCCTACTACTACAATTAAAAATGAAGTCATAACCACCCAAATGAAGTATCAACAGACTAGCATAACAAGGGCTGATAAGTCTGTATGTCATCCTTGGCAGTGCGTGGTCCGAGGCGAGTGGCAAACCAGATCCCCGATGAGATTCTCAACGATCCGGAATTGCAGGAGGCTATTCGTGCCCTGCCAGCAAACTACAACTTTGAAATTCATAAGACGGTATGGAGAGTGCGTCAAGCTAAAGCAAAGAGGGGTAAGTAACAGTTGTTTTGTAGCTGGGTCGGGATCAAGAGTGATTTCCCTATAGGCTAAACATAGGCCAGTGTCTGTTTAACGATAGGATGGATGCATGTTTGCAAATAGCATGTTGCAAATAGCATGAAATTTACAAACCTCCAGCTGGTTTTCAACTTTATCCTGAACAACAAAGGCTGCTTTATTCTGAACATCAACATATTGAAACTAGCAAGAATAACGCTACATAGAAAAAAAGCTGTCATCAGAAATTTCAGAGCAGTTTAGTACAGGGATGTCAAACATAAGGCCCGGGGGATAGATGTGTCCCTGTACATCAGTGTTTCTTAAACTTTTTTCAGACCAAGGACCACTTTGCCCAAAAAGTATTTTTCAGGGAACACCCTCGAGCCAAGTCACATGCTGCTACCCCTTATCCTTTGACCAAATCAATAGGCAATTCTAAATTGCCATTTATGGGCACTTCAAATTCAGATAGCTTGAAGTTTGTAAATTTGGCAGGTCGGCTCTCTGAGGAAAATCCCATTGCTCATGTAGCCCTCGCCAAAAATGGTCTAACTAAACCACTTAAAGGAATATGCCCCTGTTTTGGTGAATCTAATGATGGGAGTAAGTTTGTGACTCCCGACCAATCTTGTGAGTGATTTGCTAGAATGTGGGTTGTTATATTTTGTTTGTTTGTGTGTTGTAACACAGCTATGTTATTGTTGTTATTTTGTTATGTTTGTTTGACTATTACAGCCCCTGTGTTGCATCCTGAGACCGTTTTTTTTTCACAGTGTATTTAGGGGTAAGGCAGCTAGCGAAACAAGGGGAGATGCCTGCAATTTGAGATAAAGGTGAAATCACGAACTCCATGAACTCATATTGCACCTTTAACCTTTCATTTTTCACCTCCCCTAGAATTAAAGGAGTCCATCTTTCAGGCAAATTTACTCATTTTCTACCCCTCGAAGCTGACTACTATTTAATACTTGACCCTTTTGCTTGACCAGGGGTCGCTTGAAGGTCACATGATCCACAAATTCATGTCCAAAGTAAAGGTCAAAGGGTCATTTAGTCAAAATGGGTCTAATCCCATCCCCTGAGAGGGTCAGGTTTAAAGTCACCAAAATTTTCGGTGATTTGACATGGAATGACCCGAAGGTGGAATATGAGGATATTGGCCTAAAAGGTTGCATATTCCCTCAAACAATTGGGTTTCACCTTTTCTCAGTTTATCCAGCTGTAGTCTGACAACATCTAGTGTTTGCACAGTTTTACTTTTTGTTTTTCCTTTTAAAAACTTGACTGTTCTGTACTTACAAAGTGCACTGAGACTGACAAATGTGAATATCAAGGATCAATGCCTTGGACTACTTGATTTATGGCTTTAAGTACAGTACTTGTACAACTTGATTATTACACTAGAACGAGAGTAGTGATTCCATGTCTTATCGGTTTAGAATAAATGATGTGTGTATTATCTCAGATCACATTGGAGTAGAAGACCTCTAATTATTCACTGTGAGACTGCTCAAACAACAGAACAAACTCAAAGGCACATTGCATCCTTTTGAAAAGCCCTTATTCAAATGGGCTTACACATCTTCACTGGAGCATCACACAAAAGCCAACTTACTGTAATCGTTTCATAGCTCATAAAGTTAACTGAATTTCACTTTTTTTCCTGCTGCTCTTAGCCTTAACAAAGGTCCTATTAGTGCAGGCTACCAAGCAGTAACGTTTGGAACTGGTCAGTTAGTAGGTGGAGGACTATGCCTAATTTTGCGGGATCTGCCTTGAGGTCAGTAAGTCCATCAGTTGCAACCAGTTGAACAACACAAAAAAAACAGCAGTCAGTGTTTTGTTCCATAAAAAAAAACAGTAAGAAGAAGAGAAATGTAGATCCCCATTGTGCTGTGGTAGAGACCTACAGATGAGTGAAACTCATTAGTTGGGTTTTATGAATTGAGATTAATGCTGATTGTGACGATGGACAATTTGACTTGGACTTTGAACATGTCTTTGGGCACAGAATTGTTTGTTTTATACACTGTGCATGGCTATTCCACACATGAATTTGCTTAATGACACCCTTTTCCTGAAACCTCTAAAAATCATAAAATCTCATTGAAAATCAAACACCGTTATGAATAAAACAACCAATTATAACTATGTGATCGCCTTGTCTGGTCGCTGATCCTCCACTTCTTATGTGTATTGCCTGTTTTGTGATCTTAATTAGCAAATTATTTTGACTTGTTAATTAAATGAGTATTAATTTGTTTATTGCATTTTCCATTGGAACATATTCAGCGCGCAAGCCAAACAGATTAGGGCTTTAAAAAAATAAATAAATGACTAGATAAATAGTTTAAAAAACACTAAGAGTGCGTCAATTTAGTTCACTGTTTCTCCAAGACTAACCTCTCAGAAATAATTTAGGAAAAAGCCTCCAGGTCCACACACCATCTTTGCAGAACACACTCAGTTTACTGTTTGCTTGTAAACAGAGTGCTCTACCACAATATTGCAGCTTCCAAAGAGGCATTGGTGTCATATAGACATTGCCATCCTTATTTTTTCTTGTTGTGAACTTCCCAGCACTTATCACTAAGGCCAACCCTAGTAAAATAATTTTACCATTATGGGTCCTTGTGTCTTTCGTCACTATCCTCTTTCTACTTTGTACCTAAACACTGTAGATAATGGTGCCTTTAAAGGTTCAGTGACTGGTATCATGTTTGTGTGCCTTTAAGTACAGATTTCTTAGCTCTATATTGTTGTTTTGGACACAAGCTGGCCAGGGTGTCTAGAGAAGATTAGTTGGTGGTTGTGGTGCTAATAGTGAATTGTGAGGTGATATTATCTGAATGGTACAAGAAGTGATATGTGTTTACAAAAAGCCTTGCATTGCACCTTTAACCTTGCACATTTAAAAAACATGTACAACAACAGTATCAGTAACATCAGAAAAATCACAATAGGCTGACCTAGCCACCTAACGAGAGGGATATGTTTCCTACTCTTGCTAGACCCACACCAACATGATGCCATGTTAGAAACACACATAATTGAACTACCCTCATTAGCTTGGGTAAGGCAACAAGGCAATATTGGTAAAACAAGATGAAATTTGACCGTGGAGAGTGAAATGATCCCTATTCAAAGGTCACACACTATAAATGAGGAACATGGGGAATCTGTGGTTAAAAAAATCGATGACCATTTGTAAAGGGGAGCTGAACTCTGAGCAATCTAAACAAAGTGTTGATTTTTTTTAAAGCACCGAACATAGCAAATTCGCTGCTTATCCCACTCCAATTATGCATTAATGATGTAGTAAACACATCTGCTGTTACTCATTAGCAGTGAAATTAATACTTTATGCTTCCCATTCAACATAGGCTTGTAAGATTTAAGTGGTGTTATTTTGGAATTAGTGAACTAAACCAGCGTCGGAAGCATTATGATAAATAGCTTTATAACAACAGTGAGGAGCATGTGTGTAAAACTAGGGAACTCACCAACTGTGAAAGGATGGAAAAGCTTTGCAAGCAATGGCAACAGTGCTTTCCAAAACATTCTGATAAAATCTTACCAGGGTTTTCTAGCAAGAGTACTTGGGTTTTAGTATAAGTTATGTGACTAGTTTATACTAGGAATATCTGCTGCCAAAGTGTGTCCTGATGCATGGAGTTGCTTTCACCAAGTCCAATATTTCCCTAAATCAGGAAAGCTCAAAGGCCTGTTAATCCTAAGCAAGGGCTAAGGGCAAATTTTCATCAACTGTTTTGTGTTTCATCAGTGTGTTTCATCAACACATGGGGCAAATGAAACATGGTGGGCGTTAGCCCTACTTGGTTCGTAGCATGTAAGCTATTAAAGAAAGTTATCAGACTGCAAACATGTATGAACAGTTGCTTGTTGACGTGTACAGTATGTAAAACTTCTAGGGGCAAATCTGTTAGACTTGTGGTTCAAAAGATGTATCAAGAGTATGACTGGACATTTATTTTCTTCAGATTGCTCATGCACCAATGTACGACCATGTTATGTACCGCTAGGCTGTACATCTAATGCAGCCTTGGGCAAACTAAGGCCCAGGGGCCACATGCGGCCCGTTATCTGTTCATGACATTAAAATCATGCATTTTCCAAGTTATTATTTGAAAGATTGTTACCATGTTTCAAATATTTCAGTGGCACCGTTAGACAAGCAGAATAGTGTGCCTCTATACATTAAGTGTACTGACTTGTATTTTCTTGGGACAAATTCTATAAGTCAGTGACCAAGTGGTAACAGACTGTTTACCGTAGCCTCACATACCCTTCACACACACAACTTTGAACTTGCCTGATTGACGCTATCAGACTGGTGACGGTGTGTTGACCGAGCTAGTCTTTTCCCCACACTCTCTCACACTAAAAGAGCAAGTGGTGTTGAAGTACATGTCCCTTGTTCCCAACAGCACTGATGTTAGTGTGCCAATGGTGCACATTTTGCATAGTAGAGCAAGTGAAAGACCAGGGACATTTCCACATTTTCTGATGCCGTGCCAGTTTCTTGTCAGTAAGCCACCAAACGGCCAAGCCAGTCAATCTGCCAAATTTCCAACTTGCTATTGATGCGGACGGCGACATACACAAATGTTTCATCAAGTGTGTGTTTTTCTGCAAGTGGTGTAGAGGAGAATTCTATCCGGACTGTTTTTCACAACTCTCTCTCTCCTTTTTTTTTTTTTTTTTTTTTTGTGGCACTGTGTGTTTTCGTTAGACCAATCCTCTGGTCTCACAGGGTTCTCTTAGGGTCAAGGATCACCTTATCGACTGCACAACACCTTACACCCCTTCAACACACACACACACACACACACACACACACACACACACACACACACACACACACACACACACACACACACACCACGTCTTTGTCTTCTCCCTCACCAGTCTCTTGCTTTCTCCCACTCTCCATGTAGTCCTTTCATTCTCTCACTCTTTCTCACAGCCTTCATCTGTCGCTCTCTCTGACTCACCCCGCTGCCACTTCATTTCTAATTTGAGTTGAGCTGCAAGTCTGTGTGCTTTGGCTTGGTTTGTTAGGAGACTATGCAGGAAGTGCTCTAGCTTCTGCCTTCACTACACAAGTTGTTATAATGTTTTAACAACTGCTTGAAAGGAGCTTAATTATTACTGTCAAAGCTGTCTTAACACAGTGAAGTTTGGGAATGAAGGAGAGAAAATTGAAGCTGTGTTTTTGTTTTTTATTGCTAAGGCGGCCTGTATGATGTTCACAACATCACAATGTCTGAATAGTTTTTGTGGAGCACTCTATCAGGCATTGGCAATTTCCCTTCAAATGTGAATTGTTAACTGACATAATTCTCAAGATTAAGCAGGGAGATATTTCACCCTGGGTCTGTGGAGAGATTGATCGTGTAGTCTGTGAGCAAGCTTGCTGTCTTATCGTCTTTATCCTACTATTGCAAGTTATGGGCAGGCTTCAGAAAGGATTTTTCACACACACACACACACACACACACACACACACACACACACACACACACACACACACACACACTCACTCTCTCTCTCTCTCTCTCTCTCTCTCTCTCTCTCTCTCTCTCTCTCTTTCTTTTTTTTTTAGTGAGCCTTAGATCTTTTGAGATAATGAAGCCTAAATGCACCACACAGGGTATCTCCCATCAAAGCTGTCTTAATCTGAATCTTTTTCTTGGCAGTCCGTGGCAGACTCTTCCTCCGTGACACGTAATTGTTCCCATTCCTTGATCCAGCTCATTGTTGCCGTTGATTCCATTTTCTCCGAGATTTTGCTCTCCTAATCATCCATCGCAAATGAACCAAATCAGGGGTCCTTTCATGATGATGAAACTTGTTCAGCTTTGACTGACTGAAGGCAGCGATGGCTATCAGGGGAATGGATGTAGATGTTTTAAATGCGCTCACACATAGGCCTACATGCAGAATGTGGAAACTGGGAAGTGTAGTGGTCTTGTTGGGTTTGAGTTAAGGCTAGCTGAAATGTATTGCACCTTGTATAGTAATTGCACTTTAGCGCCATGCTGCTATTCTTCTGGGGTTGTTCAGTCTTGCACACCAAATTGTACCTGTGAAAAGTAGGAGCAGGTGAGGTGATATGTGGGAGCAAAATGGAAAACAGCAGACTGCCATTTCTGTAGAGATTTAATGGCCTTCCATGTTTTCCGTGTCTTACATTAGTTTTGATTTGTAGTTATTTTAGTTATTTCACAAATTATAGCCTATGTCCAGTTAACACTGCGTTGCCTAGGCACCTATTGAAGTTAACTGGCCAATCAGAACTTTCAGCCTCTCATAATACAACTCGGTAACTCAACAAAAGAAGCTATGATATTGTATATTATATTCTGCTAATAGACACAAAGTGTAGCCACATTGCTAGCACTGACAACATGAAACATGTCACTGCTTAGTGTTTGTCTCCTTTGTGGAGTGCTCTCTATTAAAATTTCCACTCTCCAAGGATTATTTTTAATAAAATGGAATAATACTATAAGACTGAGCGGTATCTTGCCCCACAAGCACACTGCGTCTTGTGTTTGTAAAGGCAGTAAGCACTTCCCCACTGCTGTCTGTCATGAAGTGTACATGCACATACATACACGTGTGTGTCTCTCTGCAAGATATGTGTGTGAGTTGCAGCCTGTTCATGCGATCGCACACATCTACCTCGTCTCAGATAATCTGAAGCATTGGCATTCATTCGTGCTCTTATGACATTTATGCTCTCGCGGCTTACAAATGTGTGTATACTCTGAGGCTGGCCTGCTCTTTACTCCGGGAGCTTGTCGACCAACGCCTGGATGGATGGATGGAGCGATTTGTCAGCCAAGGCTCCGGTGAGCTCAGTAACCTTTTACTGTTAATAAACTCGCCCTTTCCCAGGTAATGACCTGTCTGTGTCTGTCTACGCTAAAGGAGGCCAATCCTTTAGCGTTTCATCAGAGAGAGAGAGAGGCACGCCTCACACACACACACATACACACACACACACAGACGCATGCATGAATGGATGGAGAGACACACACACACACACACACACACACTCACACCTCCCCATCGCACGCCTTTCCTCCCCTCCATCCATCACTTCCTCACGGCCACCCCTAACTTCCCTCCTTGTCCCAGACGAATTGCTTGTTTTCTCTAATGCTTTATTGCCTAGTCCGCCCAGCTGCTGCCTATTTAGCCGGCCTGTGCTGCGCAGTTAATAAATGGGTGGCCCCCAGTCTGCGGTTAGCGGAAATTCTAGCAAGGCGCTTCTCTTTGTCCCCAATAACCCAGGCTCATTTAGGTGTCAAAAGCTGCATGGCCCCAGAGACCAAAGCACTTACAGGACTGTCAATGTTTGTTTGTTTTTTTTTTTTTATATCTTTATATATAAATATAAATATATATATATACTTTATTAGGCCCCAGGCAGGTAGGCTGAGTCCATGAGGCGTGGATCTGCCCAAGGTTTCTTCCTACATAACAAACTATTTACAAAGCGAGGAGTTTTCCTTGCCCTGATTCTCATGGATGCTTCCCGTACTGTCTGTAAAGCGCCCGAGACAATGTACTGTATTTGTGCGCTCTACAAATAAAATTGAATTGAATTGAATTGAATATTTTATTTTTGGCTTCTTTTGTTTTGTGGTTTAGATAAGTACATTTCCTGCTACACTTTGTACTGATACACCTTAAATAGTAGATACAGACAACACAGTTGCCATAAGCCTTTACCTTGCTTTCTTAAGCTCTAAAAGACCATAGCTTTAATGATGTATAATAGTATACAATATACAATTGTATAATGTATACAGTATACAATATAGCCTACATCAGTGATTTCTGGGGTATTAAGTTAACAATAGCCAATAAATGACTAAATGCTGTGAATGAACGAAAAAGCAGTCATTGCAAGTGACGTGGAGAGCTGCTAGAAGTTGGGCCTCTCCTCTCAAATATCATGGCCTGTTACTGGATGATTGGCGTCTATTCTGTGTCCCCGTTAGAAGCTGATTGCAGTGGCTGTCTGCTATTCAAGATGTGGTTCAGTTATCGGCCTGTACAGCAAGTTAGTGTGCCTGCAATAGGACCATCAGCCTGTTTCCAAGACGACAGCTTCTCAAACGCTGTCCTGAGATTGATGGGAATCCATGCGCTGTATGCACAGAATTTTTCACACAATTACAACATAACAGTGTGTGGTACACACACACACACACACACACTGTAAGATTCATTTCTCCTGATTCAAGCACTCAACTGATAACGCTGTGTAATTACGTAATGATGTTTGCTTGCTAAACCAGTGGGCTTGTTTTCAAAAGATGAAATTGGTATAGTTTTAAGCATTCTCCAAACATTGCCATGAGCTCTGCATGCTTTTGACTTCTTTTTGCTACTGACTTGTCTCCCAAGTAGATGTAATAGATGTGCATCATCAGCCACTTGTACTTCATCATTTTGTAAATGAACATTCCGCCATTGAAACACATTCACAGATCAAGGTGTGTGTGTGCTGTGTGATGTATCTAGTTTGTAGTTTGTTTGTCATGTGGCTGCTTGTTTGACTAGTAGGAGTGTATCCCATTATAAAATGTGTTCAA
>JAODXP020000021.1:7927710-7935210 GCA_027497455.2 Sardinella longiceps
CGGATCAAGTGCTTACATTTTAAACTATATAAAAAGACATTCAATACAAGGCAACATATTTAGTGAATGGATGAGTGAATGCAAATATAAAGTGGAGTGATTACTAAGGTAGACAACACAAGACAGCAGGGCATAAGTAGACTTGTACTACAGATCTTTGGTATTTTTTTGCCCTCAATGGTGCCTTCCAGGCAGCGCTGCCTTCAAGGCACTACTCCACTCAGTTTAGGGTTAGGATGAGGGTTGAAGGGGTTAGGGTTAGGAATAGGGTAAGGGTAGTGCCTTTTAGGCTGTGCTGCCTGGAAGGTGCCGTTGGGGGCAAAAAACACCATTGAGCTGTACTACAGCAGTGGCTATAATAACTTATGAGGAAGTAGTAAGGTGGAGTTGGGATGCATATAAATTGGCTGCAGAGGAAGAAACGTGCAGGAGTGCATTCCAATTCAGTTTGAGAGGCCTTGCATCATGTCCGGTTGTTTATCTGACTGTCTGCTTGGGGAAAGAAGTTCTTCCCCATTCTAAAGGTGAGGGCTGTTATGCTGCAGTACCTTCTGTGTGATGGCTGTAGGGAGAAGAGTGAGTGGGATAGATATGTTGGGTCCTTCACAATCTTTTTGGCTTTGCAGACAGCTATTCTTGTAGATGTCAGAGAGGGAGGGTAGAGAGACCCCCAGTGATCTTTTCAGCTGTCCTCCTCACAATAAACTGCTGGGTCTGTCCTATTGCAGCAGAGCAGTTTTTATAACACGCTGTGATGGCACCTGATGGATGCCCTCGAATCGTACAGTGCCTCTGTAGAATGTAGTCAGGATAGGAGAGGAGAGGAGAGGGGAGGCGAGGCTTTCGGCTGCTTTTGCAAGATGTAGAGACGTTGCTGTGCTTTCTTGTTGTTGTTTGTGTGTGGTTGTTTGTGGTGTTGTAAATGTGTAAAAATGTGAGGTTGTCTCTTACGTAGATGCTCAGAAACTTAGTGCTCTGAACAATGTCAACTGGAAGGTCGTTTATGCTGCTATGCTTGGAGCTTGTCTTAAGCCAATGATCGTTTCCTTTTTGTCCACATTGACAAGCAGGTTGTTGTGAGTGCACCAGTTGTAGAGGCTTTCTGCTAACTGAATAATGCCATTATATTAAAATGTTTTAAACTTTATTAATTTCGTTTGCTTGTATTATTTTATTTCTGCTGTTTTTATTTCATCGTATTACTTTATTCGCAATCTTTGCCTTTATCTCTGTAAAGCACACTTAAAGGAAAAATCCAGAGTGAATCAACACGTAGCCCTACTGTTTTATAGTGCCAAGCGCTACTGATAGCCACCTCAATCGGTGGATTTCATGTAACGCAGACTGAAATAGCGCAACGGCAGCTAACGGTAACAGAATGGGGCATTTCAAAACAAAAGCAAATCGATTAGGTTTCGTTTTTGACATGCCTCATTCAGTTAGTGTTAGCTGCCGTTTTGCAAACTCGGTCTACGATGCACCAATTTTGATCATTGAAGTGGCTTTCAGTAGTGCTTAGCAGTATAAAACAGCAGAGCTATTGATTCACTCCGGATTATACTTTTAACTGTCTGTGTGAAATGCCCTATAAACTTGTCTTTCCGTGCCTATAGCTCTATAATAACATTTACACAACACATGATCAAACAAGTTGCCTAAGATTTGAATTACTGGCAGATATGCCTACACACACACACACACACACACACACACACACACACACACACACACACACACACACACACACACACACACACACACACACACACACACACACACACACAGTAAAGCTAATGCACTGTGACTCCCATTGGTATCATGTTCATCTTCACACATATTTATGAACACTTACATCTGTACTGTACAAAGCAAATCTAAAGAGACGAACAGCAACTCCCTAATGGCCACTGTACACTGACACATGACAGCCTCCATCAAAGATCATTCAGAACATCAACCAGCTCTGCATGTGTGTTCTGCTTTCGACATGAATTAATATTATAATGAATAATATACTAATATTAATTTGATTCCATCGTTTATTATACAACCCCGCACCCCACCAATTGAACCCTCCCACTGCCACCGAGTAAGTTATGGTTCTGTTGCATTGTTCAGTATTTTTTTTTGGGGGGGGGGGGGGGGGTGTTGTTGGAACCACTTGATAAAACCAATTGTTATCCAAATACATGTTCCTTTGTACACGAGCAAGTGAAACAAAGCGTAGTGGTATTGCCGTGTGTGTGCAGAGCATTTTATCCTCGTAGCTACCGGGGGGGACAGAAGCTGAAAAGTGACGCTTAAAATGTGAGGTCCTACTCTAGTAGTCGGCACCATCAAACTGTAGGTGCCCTGTGGACAAAACCCCCAGATTTATTGCAGCCTAAATCTTACCTAGTAGTGGCATTTCAATACACATACACACACACACACACACACACACACACACACACACACACACACACACACACACTCTCCCACTCACTGGCTGTCTTCAGGCATTCTTTCTTCTTAGTCTTTAAAAGAGTGGAAAGCAACATTGGTCATTTCCCCAGATAGTCTCCCAACGGCTGATTAGTCGCATTGATGTCTGGCACAGAGGACCAAATGGAGTGTGGCATTTGGCTGTTTTGTCTCACAGAAATCTCTATTCAGAAGCTCCTCTCTCTCTCTCTCTCTCTCTCTCTCTCTCTCTCTCTCTCTCTCTCTCTCGCTCTCTCGTGCTGTGTATATTACTCTTTTTTTTTTTTTTTTGTAATCGCTCTTAGATGTGTTCAAACAAAACTCCACGTTCAGCATGTACAGTATCCAGCGCTCTCCCCTTTGTTTAATAAAACAACTCCCCGTGAGTTTGACAACACGCCATATGTCTCAAAGGCTTTGATGCGTTGCTAGCTCCGCTTCTTTCCCTTAGCAACATGGAGAGGGGGGGGAGAGAGAGGTGTGTAGTTTTAAGTGATTTTTCTTCGATTCAGCATATGCTCTTGCTTTTGGTCGGGGACAGCCAGGACAATTTAGGGAGGCAGTGCAGAAATCCTTGAGCGAGGCAATAGGCCGGTAACCCACTGTGGCTTCTGTCACTCAGGATTTGGAACGCACAGATAATTCCCACTCCCCACATTTAAAGACTCGTGAATCAGCCTTTGGCTCTCTCTCCTCCTTATTTGGCTTCCATACAAAACACACGATGGGGGGGCTGTTAACCATTTCATGGCTGTTGGAAGCAGAACGGCTATTAATAAAAGGAATAAAAGTACGATTGGAGCTGGTTATGTGTAGTGTGGTGCCAGTAAGACGTAGCAAGATTTGTCATCTTCAAATGGCAAGTGTGGGTAAACCGGAGGCGTCCAGAGCACAGCTTGTCCTGAATGAATCGGAGTGAGTTCTGCTTGACTGGACGGAGCCCAGCAATGTCTCAGTGCACGTCTCTGCACACACACACATACACACACACGCAAACACACACACACACACACACATACACACTGGTGCGCACACACACACACACACACACACACACACACACACCAATGCACTCTGCCCCCCTGCGCTTCTGTTCTGTCATTGGAGTAAGCTTATCATCCTTTCCGTTGGCGAAGGCATGCTGCCCGGAGTAAGAGTGAGAGAGTGTGTGCGTGCGTGTGTGTGTGTGTGCGTGCGTGTGTGCGTGTGTGCGTGCGTGCGTGCGTGCGTGCGTGCGTGCGTGCGTGCGTGCGTGCGTGTGTGTGCGTGCGCATGCAGGGTGCCCAGAGGAGAAGGCCTGGCAGGGGTCTTCACCCTCCTGCCCACACTGCACAGCTGAGCGGTAGGTAGTGGGAGTCTAGGTGTGACAGCGCGGCTGTGTGTCTCTCTTTTCACCTTCTGTCCCCCCTGGTGTGTCTCTCTCTCTCTCTCTCTCTCTCTCTCTCTCTCTCTCTCTCTCTCTCTCTCTCTCTCTCTCTCTCTCATTTTCCCCTTTCATTTCTCTCTCTCTATCTCTCTGTTCTGTTATATGAGAACTGTCTTACACACACTCACACACACACTCTCTCTCTCTCTAGCTCTCTCTCCTCTCTCTCTCTCTCTCTCTCTCTCTCTCTCTCTCTAGCTCTCTCTCCCGCTCAACCCACTCAGCTGACCTTTGCTGTGCCGCTTCTTTTGCAGTGGTGGTTAAGCTTGAAGACGCAGTGTTTTTTTTTGTTATTCAGGAACTGAAGACCACTTCACCTCCACCTTGCCCGTTACTGGTAGATTTACAATGGAAATAAAATTAATGGAAAGCAGGAAATTGTCAAACCACATAAAACGAATGAATGAAATTCTAAAGGACTCCCAAGAAAGAAATACTGAAGCACATAAAAGGTTTTAATGTGAGCTACTTGATAACAATTATTGGTACAAAAGTGTCCAAAAAAGATCCTTTCTTAGTTGTCTGGCAAACCAGTCAGAAGAAAAAGAAGATCCAGACAGTAAGTGCTCTTGAGGCGGCTCAGTGACTCAACAGCAGTGCAGGTCGGAGCTTGTGGGGGTCAGAGGTCAGCAGCTATTTTGAGTGGCTTTGAGGTCTTTGAAAATGATGCTGGGATGAGACACCCTGAGGTGCAACAGCAAGCATCACACACCTGTTGCCTTCTGTTCCACTCTGCAGTTACTTTTTTACACGCACACAAGTGCGTGCGCACACACACACACACTCACTCACTCACTCACTCACTCACTCTACCTCTCTCTCTCTCTCTGTCTGTCTTTCTGTCTCTCTCTTTCTCTGAAAACACTGACTGAGATACACACTTTGTCTCCACACACACACACACACACACACACACACACACACACACACACACACACACACACACTCTACTCTCTCTCTCTCTCTCTCTCTCTCTCTCTCTCTCTCTCTCTCTCTCTCTGTCTCTCTCTCTGTCTGTCTGTCTGTCTGTCTTTCTGTCTCTCTCTTTCTCTGAAAACACTGACTCAGATACGCACTTTGTCTCCACACACACACACACACACACACACACACACACACACACACACACACACACACACACACACACACACACACATAGCACATGCACCCCCCCCCTCTCCCTTGGGCTCTCAGAGGGATGGCAAGCTCTGATGTGTAGCTGAGTGTTGCACATGACAACCTGAAACTTTTCTTTCTAATTCAAGAACACAATTGCAGCTCCATCTCCACAGCAGGAAAGGCTGTAGAATGGGTAGAGAGATGCCTTGAACATCCTAGAAATGCACCTCATTCTCACCTCTAGTGGAGGAGAACAATCATATGGTGTCCCAAAGTAGCGTCGACATATGATGTCCCAAATAGTATCGCAGTGATCTTCTCAACTACACGACTACATTAGGAAGAGAATTGTAAGTCATACACTTTCCCCTGAAAAAGCACTCAAAGAGCAGGAGACAAACAAAGGCATTAAGGCGAACAGCAGCAAGCTGGCAAAAGCATTTATGCTGTATGTGTCTCTGAGATGAACACTGCCAGTGATGGCAGCCATATATATGAAAATGAAAAAGGAAAAAAAAAAATCTGTATATTCTGCCTGGCATTAAGCATGCTGATAAGATTTTCTTTCTTTCTTTCTTTTTTCCTTTCTTTTTTTCTTTTTCATTTCTTCCTTTCTTCCTTTCTTTCTTTCTTTCTTTCTTTCTTTCTTTCTGCTTGTGTGGAGACTGCCACCCAGAAGGCAGGAGTCCATCTTCAAGGTCAACGACAGCAATGCCCGTGTCAGTGTGCAGCTGGCTGTAATTGCAGCGATACACCACCTCGTAATATGCCCCCTCTCTCTTTCTCTCGTCCCCTCTGACCGGAGCCCTGCGTGAATGCACTTAGGCGGATGGTTTTGTAGCCTTCTCAGTATGGCTCAAACAGTGCCCGCTCCAGAATTGGCACTGTTATGCCACCTTTCAGCCGCAGTCTGCTATGCCACCTTTCAGCCGCAGTCTGATTCGCCTAATTAGAGTGAAATTTCATTATTGCTGTGGTTTGATCCTGGGACTGCATCAGCTACAGAATAATGGATCATACAGCATGGCTAATTATCATTAAGGGGTGTGGGTGAGAGAGAGGCAAGCATTGTTTTTAAATGGGTGCTTTTTAAAATATATATTTAAAAAAAATACATATTTATATATTTAATGGTTCTCTTTTTTTACCCGTGAGGGTGCGGGAGGTTGGGTTTTTGTGTGCTTCGCCCACGCTGTAAATCAGGCCTGTGTGTTTGGAAAGCCCTTGACATGATTGTGATCACTGCTAATGTAGGCTCTGCTCACCCAGGGTTTCTCCTTGCTGCTGTTTTTTTTTTCTTTTGTTTTTCTTCTTTTTTTTTCTTTTTCTCTTTCTATCTCGCCTGTGGAAGCGCCCTGAAGTGTGTCCTTTCAGACTGAAATGAGGGATTGTTGTTTTTGGGGACAGGGGGGATGATGAGCGTATAACACTTGAGCTAGTTTTTTTTAAATAGTTATGAAAAGCTCATAATGCATTTTGAATATATTTTGTTCTTTCTTTCTATCTTTTTTCCCTTCTTTGACGCTGATAAGGGCAGGCATATATTGTGAGAGAATAAAGAAAATGGAGCATCAAGAAATGTGAGTGAACAATTGATTGTTAAAAATGAGATTCTTTCCACAGTGAAAGCAACCAGAGAATTGGATGCGCGCACAGCAAGCTTGCTCGTCTTATGAGGGGGACCATCGACAGCCCACAGGCAAAGCCCATTTTCCATCACGAGAAAGCCGCGTTTCTGTTGTTTTTGTATGTCTTCAATTCAATTATATTTATATAGCGCCCAAACAACTGAAATGATCTTAAGGTTCTTTGCTGAGCCCAGAGTAAGAATCTCTTAGAGCAGGAAAATGGCAAACGTGGAAAGAAACGAATGCCTTTAAACCTGAATGGACCTTCAGTAGAACCTTGGCTTATAATAAAAGGAACCATTTGGTTGGGTTGTGCCAGGTGAAAAAATAAAGATATAAATATAGACGTGATAAAGAGTTGGAGCTCATAAAAGGCTAGTGAGATTCTGAATCGGAGAGAATCTGTCATAAGCAATGAATGAATCTGAGAGAGTGCAGTGAAGCGGCGAATCCAAGAGAACCTCAAGCAATGAATGAACTAAAGATGGGGGCCGCGGGGAAGCTTTTCTACTTTTGCTGAATCACTTGACATTTTCTCTCTACCCCAACCACAGGCAATTAATTACATGTTCTGACATAAAAAAAAGCTAAAATTTCACCTGCTCAATTATCCTGAACACTCGTACGTAACTAACAAGTGGAAACTGACGGACCTGGCAAACTCAGATATGGTTCTATTGCGTTTACTATTGCTATTAAAACAAAAGTTTACTGTAGGTCAAGAAGGCTGAAATTTGTGTGTTAGGACAGTCGGAGTAGGATAAATTATGTCCTGGTGTAACTTTTTTTCAGTTTCAATATCCGAAAGCTGTTGCAAAACTCAGGCATGGGTATTGGGTATCAGAACTGAAAAATTGGATCGGC
>JAODXP020000021.1:7940210-7942710 GCA_027497455.2 Sardinella longiceps
TAGGTGATTTTTTTTTTTTTCATTACATTGCATATTTCTTTTTGATATATACTGCAGGGAGATAATTGATCTAGTGGTATGCAAAATACTTCAATGAATTATTGTGGGAGAGTATGATAACTGCATTCGTTATTAATGGCTTAATTTTTACAACACGGATAGGTATAGGCCTAATGTATTACATAAAGTCTACCCATTTCTTTATGTCGTAATTAACCTAATCAAGACGGATATACCTATAAAATTTCCACCATGTCCAGATGATGCATACCTATGGTAGAAAAATGTTGTATGTCATTTTTATGATATTGACTGATGCTGCCCATGTCCATAATGCTGCAGTAATGAGTGCTCCCCTAGCAACGAAACGCTCTGGTCTCCTGTGCACTGCCATAGCTGAAGTGGAAGGGTCAAAGAAATCAAATTGCACAGTGGACAGTCCCCACACACACACATGCACACAAAAGTGCAATCAACTGTGTTGAGTTGACTGTGATTTATAATTGCATATCACAACATTTGTGTGTGACAAATGTTCAGTATGTGAAATTGGTAAAGATGTGTTTTGATTTGTGTGTGTGTGTGTGTGTGTGTGTGTGTGTGTGTGTGTGGTGGTGGTGGTGGGGGGTAGGTGCGTGTGTGTGTGGTATTATCTTCTGATTAAGATATCTGTGTGTGTGTGTGTGTGTGTGTGTGTGTGTGGCATTTGGGCCGAGGCTTCAACACACTCAGTGCTAGGCTGTTTACCACCTGGGCTCTTTTCCTGTAATGATATGGGAAGGACTTGAACAGCCCTTTAAATATTTCATACTCTCATAAACATGGCAGCACTGATATATTTGCAAGCATTGGGGAGCCACCCGTCACATTCAGCTGAGGCCTGTGCTTGCCATTGGAAATGACATCTGTCAACCGTCAGTCGGTCTTATTTTATTTAATTAACTACTTTAAAGCAGAGAGTTCACTTAAAAGGGGAGATGATTCATTCTAGTTAAAACGTAGGATGTCTGGCATGGTGTGGTATTGTGTTTTGGAACAGAGAGAGAGAGAGAGAATGAGACTGAGAGAGAGAGAGAGAGAGAAAGAGACAGACAGAGAGAGAGACTAAGAGAGAGAGAGAGACTGAGAGAGAAAGAGAAAGAGACTGAGAGAGAAAGAGACTGATACAGGAACCCAAAAGAGAAGGAAGGAGAAAGGCAAAGACAGAACACAGAGAACCGAGGCAGACTGATTTAGATACCAGTGCTGTTACAGAGGGAAAGGGGAAAGGGAAGACCGAGAACAAGCGCAAGAGAAAATGTATCAATTTCCGTTTTGCCATGGCATCCACAAACATAGTGGGAGCGAAGCGGGCGGGCGGGCGAGCGAGCGGGGCGGCTCCCCTCCCATGCTGCGCTTTGATGAAAGTCTTGTCAAAGCCGAGGAGAGATTTCATTCCTGCTAGACAGGCAGACAGCTGGAAATGGATGGGTCTTTCTTGGCACCGCTCCTCGTGACTCCCTACTCCTGTGCAAGAGGTGGAAAAGGGGAAAGACACACAAACCCACACGTGCGCACACACACACACACACACACACACACACACACACACACACACACACACACTGGATGATGTCAGTTGTTTGAAATGGGGGTGGGGGGAGGGAGTAAATAGCAATAAAAAATAACACAAATACATAAATACACATAGCCACTACTTGCAGGATCCCAACATGCCAATTTTGGCTGCCTTCCATACTGTGCTCTCTGTAACCAAAGTGTGGGAAAGTCTGTGGTGCGTTTCTTAGAAGTGTGTTAAACTCTTGTCAGTCACCACTCTCGGATGTACTCTGCGCGCGCGCGTGTGCGTGTGTGTGTGTGTGTGTGTGTGTGTGTGTGTGTGTGTGTGTGTGTGTGAGTGTGTGTATGCTCTCTCCCCATTCTCCTCTGCTGGATGGGTTTCATGCCGCCTGGGCTGGCTGCTAAGGAGACACTAATTAACAAGCGCCGTTATTGAGATCACAGGCTTTTCCTCCATCTTAATTGCATCTTAATGACATTTCAGCTCTGATGTTTCAGTTGGAGAGCCAGATATCATGTGAAAGAGGGGCTAATTTCTCTCTCTCTCTCTCTCTGTGTGTGTGTGTGGGGGTGTGTGTCTGAATGTATGTGAGTGTGTGTGTGTGTGTGTGAGAGAGAATTTGTGTTTGTGGAATGGGCTTGGCATCTGTCAGTGTCATTCAGCAGAACCATGGGAGTTAGTGTGTGTGCATGTGTATGATCATGAGTAGGTGTAAGTGTGTGTGTGTGGGTGTGACACGCTAAACAAGGAAAAGTGTCATCATCGCAGTCCCCCAACACACACACACACACACACAGGGGAGGGGATAAGTCCTTTGCTTTCCATGTAATTACTGCAGTGGTCCCAGGTAAGCAGCACTATCTCACCCATGTCAGATTAATCCGATCCGCAGCCTCGTGCATGGCCTCTCTCTCTCTCTCTCTCTCTCTCTCTCTCTCT
>JAODXP020000021.1:7947710-7950210 GCA_027497455.2 Sardinella longiceps
TTAATTGCTATGGGAATCCTACTGCAGAAATAGGGGAATAGATTGAGTGTCAATTTGTGCAAGTGTGCGTTGGTGGGAAAGATATGGGATGTTTTTATCAGGGCCATCTGCTCGATAGGACGGAGCCACTTGGTGGGGTTTTGCAACGTGATTGACAGATGGTTGGATTGATTGATTGATTGATTGATTGACAAGAGGGCTTGTTTTTTTATCTTATTTTGCGGGCAGGTTCACAGAAGCAGACACGCTGGTAATGGGGGACGTGACGTACGGAGCCTGTTGTGTGGACGACTTCACCGCCCGTGCCCTGGGGGCGGACTTCATGGTGCACTACGGACACAGCTGCCTCAGTGAGTGTACACACACACACACACACACACACACACACACACACACACACACACATAAATACACAACAAATACAAGCACACATGCAGATGTGTATGCACATACAGTACACACGCACACACACTCAACGGACTGGCCAAAATTCGATTACCGGTACAAGCACACAGAGTAAACCCCTATGGTGCCTTATAGCCTATTGACTGAGTCAGTGTGACAAACAAAAAACATGCACGCGCGCACACACACACACACACACACACACAATATGCACTTCACATTATTTAATTAGTAATTTTGTGTGAATGTTCGTCATGTTCTTTTTTTGCACCATTGTGTCACGCAACCTTTAACAGCCATTGATTCCATGGTTAAGGAGTAGATTATTTTTGGAAGGAAGTGACCATGAAGTGAACGAGTTCTCTAGCCAGCAGCTGCACACAATTAACAGACGGAAGCACTCTGTGTTCACTCACCGTGAGTTTTCATGAACAGAAAAATATCAAGAGTTGAGCTTGATTGGGCTGTGTTATTAGAAAGTGTTTATGAGAGAGAGAGTTGAGAGAGAGAGAGAGAGAGAGGTGCTTTTTCACTGGATCTTTATAGTACCTTTAGTACTCAGCTCTACCCTGCTGTATTTTTTGCGTTTCCACTGGGAGTTGTATCTGGACCCAAAACTTTTTTAAAATCTGCTTTTGGACAGGTTCTGTGTGTGTGCTGAGGCAATACTTAAATGTGGTGTGAACAGACAAACAGTATCTGATTGGTTTAAGAGGGCCAGCGCAATCGGTCACAGTCGGTTCACATACGAGAAAATCAATTTGGTCTACCTTCTTCAAATGGTTCAGTAAGAACATTTTAGTGCATACAATTGTAATGAATGAAATTCCACGTTAAAAAAATGCTTAGACTGTAGTGTAGAGCAGTGTTTCTCAAACGTTTTCAGACCGAGGACCACATTGCCCAAAAAAATGTTTTCAGGGACCACCTGCCATCGCACCTAGTGTTGCCACATGTACTCAATTTCCCGGGATTGTCCCGTTTTTTGTGCGTCTGTCCTGGAAAACTGATAATTCTTCCCGGGACGCATATTGTCCCGTTTTTTTGTGAAAATGTTCTTCTTCACATATTCATTAGTTTCACCTCTGAACAAACCTATAGGCTAATTCTACTGTTCTACTGTAGTGTTCCCTGCCACTAGGCTATTTTAGATTGGCCAAGTCTTGCCATGGGATGCTGTAGCCTATGCACAGTTGATTTTGTGATTGGTTATTTGCGGACATGCCAAGACTCTGTGTGAATCTTTGGGAGTCTCCTGCATTTAATGGAGCGAGTGATCGTGAGTTACAGGACAGCCTGTGTAGGCCTCACTGGTAGCATTCATTAGTCACGCAAATTTGAAGTATAGGTAGCCTACCTTTTCAATCCTATAAATAGGTGGACTATGACCATAAATAGGCTATAGATTACCTGACTGTCAGATTTATCATTGTGATCGACCACTGTGGGACTCAAGTGAACTAGAACAAGCAAATATTTCTCTTCCTCAGACTGTAATTCAAACCATGTTCACGAAAAGCATAAAGGTTTGAGTAGGAGTAAGTTTCTTTGTATTATTGTCATGCATTTTATCGATCTCAGTGCGCATTTTCCGACAGTTGTGAAACAACACAGAACGTCCTAAAAATTATTCCTCAGCGCGTAAAATCGCCTAAACCTGTTAGGTCTAGCCTGAAAGTTTAAGTGCTCAGCCTGATTCAATCATGAACGAAGAGGCCATCTCAGAAAAAAAGATCAAGAACAGGCTACCTACAAAGTCTACTGCAGCTTGATACAGTGAGAGAAAGCCATTGCGTAAGCATCGTAGGGCCCGAGCACCGAGGTAGGCGACATGTGCGTTGGCCTGATTTTCTTCTTATTATTATTACTTTTTTTAATTTATCTTTTCATTAGCCTATTCATAGATTTACATAACATTAGATAGGCTAGGCCTAATCTTTACAGTGCAGTCAATCAAAGGCCATAATTGTAGACTTCTTGTTTTGTAGGCTATTTTACTATTATTAACACTTTTACCATGAATGTCCATGTCAATTGACTAACCCTAGATTTTTTTTTTTTTTTTTTTTAATGGGTGGCGCTACTACCATTAGAC
>JAODXP020000021.1:7955210-7960210 GCA_027497455.2 Sardinella longiceps
GTGTAACTATGTTTAAATGCAAACATCCAATGTGTGGCCGTACACTTTGCTAAAGTTTCTGTGGCCCTCAGACAAAAACTGTTGCCCACCCGATCTATCAATCTATCAAATCTATCAGTTGATCTTTCTATCTATCAATCAATCTGCTCCATGGCTAGCATGCCATCTATCTACCCATCTGTCTTCAATTTATATCTTTCTAATCTAATATCTATCTAATAAAGTGTAAGTATATATATATATATATATATTGTCAGGGCTGCTTTGGCTCTTAGCAGACGCCTAAACATTAAGGTGGAGACTCACAAGTCAACTGACTCTGCTTTAGTAAACAGTATTTGATTTCATCATAAAAGTAGAAACTAGTCAGTATATTGTGATGAAAAGTAAAGCTGTTGTGCAAGATGTGTGTGGAGTAAAATGGTCAAACAACAACAAAAGAGCGATCGTAAAGCCGGAGGGAGACTGAGACAAATGCCAGTGCGAGAAAACCCAGTCATGGGGACAGGCGGCCAGGAGCAGAGCTCGCCTGCGAGCTACTCCACGTCAGGGCAATGATGGTAGGAATGAGTGAGATGAGAGTGAGATGGCCGACATCACGGACAGATCGCGGTCCTTCTGTATGGCAACACCAATTAAGTCCACAGGCACCACTCCATGCGACTCAGCATCCTGTAAGACACGGATACAGGCTAGACACACAGAATGGGCGGAGCTCCTCAGTAAGTATATACTCGAGCATTGATTGTATGGAATTCAGACCGTACTCGTGCCGGTAACTAAATATATATATTTTATTATTATTATTTGATCATGCTAGGTTATCACTCTAGGTGTGTTTGTGAGGCAGGGAGACAGGATTGATGCAGAGAAGTGTGTTAGTGAGTAAGAGAAAGAGAGGGGGAGATTGGTGCAAAAACATGTGTGTGAGTGTGAGTGTGTGAGAGAGAAGAGGAGATTGGAACGTTGAGTGCGGGAGCGATAAAGATGATCGGTGCAAGATGTGTGTGAGCGAGAAGAGTAGATTGGAACAGTGAGTGTGTGTCAGAGAGAGAGAGAGAGAGAGAGAGATGATTGGTGCAAAAAGATGTGTGTGTGAGTGTGTGAGAGAAGAGAAGATTGGAACATGGAGCTCATTGACGGTGGTTGTAATTGCAGTGACTAAGTGTGCTTAGGCAGTGGAGCTAATTGGTTCAGAGGGAGAATCGATGCAGTCTTGTTTTTGTTTTTGCCTCTCTAGTCTTGGCTTTGTTATAGCACCTGTAAGCAGCCGTCGTGTGTGTGTGTGTGTGTGTGTGTGTGTGTGTGTGTGTGTGTGTGTGTGTGTGTGTGAGAGAGAGAGAGAGAGAGAGAGGGAGAGAGGGAAAGAAAGAAACATGGTGTGCCAAGAACTCTTAACTCTGTCACTTGGATGTTATTTTTATCTTTCATACCTTTCTCCTCTAGCATGTTCTCTCACAATCTGCCTCTCTTTATCTCTCTATCTCTTTCTCACTCTCTCTCACACACTCACACACACACACACACACACACACACACACACACACACACCAGTCTCGCTCCTCCACTCTCTCTTTCTGCCTCTATATGCCACCTCATTCATCATATCCTCACTTGGCTAATTGTCGCTGCAAAATTCCCTCCATCCCTGGTCTTCCTTGGGTTTAGTCCCCCCCCCCACCCCCCTTTTCCCCCTCATCCCCCTTATCCCATCCCTTTATATTCCTTTCCCTTCCAGTCCTACCGGCTAAATTTGTCCTTACTACAACCATCAGTCCCTTTCCATCCCCTCTTCCTCTCCTCGGCTATCTGTCTTGTCACGACCCCCCTGTCATCCTCTACACCCATCCCCCCCTTTTCCTCCTCCTCCTCCTCCTCCTCTTCTTCCTCCTCTTCCTCCTCCTTCTCCTTTGAGCCGTATGCAAGCTGCTCAGTGGCCACCGGCCACCAAAGTTGCCTGATCAATACTAAAATGCGCTCCCTGCTTGAAACGTCCAAATGGAGTGTAGCGCCTGTGTTCGGCCCGATCACGTTGATGAGCCGTAAGTGATAATGAACGTCACGCTCGTCTCGTCTGCCGGTGCACTTTACGATCACTGCCCTCCTCCTTTTTTCTCCTCTCTTTCTGCTGCTTTCTCTCTATGTCTTTTTTTTCTCTCTCTCTCTCTCTCTCTCTCTCTCTCTCTCTCTCTCTCTCTCTCTCTCTCTCTCTCTCTCTCTCTCTCTCAGTTATATAACTCTCTTCTCCTTTCTTTGTCTCCTTCTCTCTCTACTTCTCTTTCTTCCTTCCTTCCTTCCTTTCTTCTTTCTTCCCCTCTCTCTCTCCACCTCCTTCTTTTTCTTCCCCTCTCTCCCATTCTCTCTCTCTCTCTCTCTCTCCTCCCATCTCCATGTCCCCCCTGTCACAGGGCTCCTCAGCGTTAGTGCCTGTTAAATGGCCTGTGAAATGAACGGTATTAATAATGATGGTATGTGTCCCTCTGCTTCTTTAAATAATTGAGGTCTAGATCGCCAAGTGTGATGTTCACTTAAACTCACGCAGCCTTGCAGCTCTTCCCTGGACACTCCCTGTGTGTGTGTGTGTGTGTGTGTGTGTGTGTGTGTGTGTGTGTGTGTGTGTGTGTGTGTGTGTGTGTGTGTGTGTGTGTGTGTTTGTTTGTGGAGGTGGGGATGTTGGGGGTGTCGGTATCTGCATGTCGGGTAAATAAATAGCGCTAAGGGAGCGTGACAAGGAGTTTTTCAGTGCAGAGCACGACTCAACTGTGTGTGTGTGTGTGTGTGTGTGTGTGTGTGTGTGTGTGTTTGTTCCTGTGTGCAGTTCCCATCGACTCCACAGCGGGCATCAAGATGCTGTATGTGTTTGTGGACATCCAGATGGACACGTCTCACTTCCTGGACACGCTCCGCTTCAACTTCACCCCTGGTCAATCCCTGGCCCTGGTCAGCACCATACAGTTTGTGGCTGCCCTGCAGGTAAACTTACACACACGTGCACACACACACACACACACACACACACACACACACACACACATCCCACATGCATACACCCACTTCAGAGGCCCATCGTTTTCTTGTGTGTTCTATTATCTCCTTTTTTTTTGTCTTCGTTCTGTTGCCTGGCTGCCTCCTCCTCCTCCTCCTCCTCCTCCTCCTCCTCTCCCGCCCTTTTCTTGCCATCTTAGGCTGAACAGCTCAAGGTTACCCCACTCTGATTCTCAGCTCCTTTTCAACAATCTGCCTGAAGGTCTCTGTCTGCCATGTTGAGAAAAGATTGCTTGTATGTGAGAGAGAGAGAGAGAGAGAGAGAGAGAGAGAGAGAGAGAGAGAGAGAGAGAGAGAGAGAGAGAGAGAGAGAGAGAGAGAGAGAGAGAGAGAGAGAGAGAGAGAGAGAGAGAGAGAGAATGAGGGGGAAAGACGGATGAAAAGAGTGAGATGGAGAGAAAGAGTGACTACTGTGTACTCCTGATGGTAGCTGCATATAGATCATCTTCTGTCTCTGTGCCCACAGGTACTGTTATGTTGGTGTGTAGGTGCTTGTGTCTTTGGGTATGCATTGCAAGGCATCACACTTTGAAGCATTTGTTTGTTTACACATGCACACGTTTGCATTTGTGTGTGTGTGTGTGTGTGTGTGTGTGTATATGCGTGTTTGTGTGTGAGTATGCACACTATGCACACTTACATATGTACACTATCTATGCATCCATCTCCTGGAGTTTTGCTAGGCGGAGGTGTGGGCGGGCGGGCGTGAGTGAGTGAGGACCCAGCTGTGCTTATTTTAAACTTTTTAAAGGAGTTTGTACTAGAGGCATCTCAGGCCCCAGCGGGAGCGTCGCCGGGCTCTTCTGTTCCTGGCTTTATATAAGGGCTCAGCCAGCCACTCTGTGTTCACACCACGCTAAGGCTAAGCTAACGGCTAACATCAGCCAGCGTCTGTGAGGGTCCCTTATGTGAAGGCCTTGCCTTGCCAGAAACCGCTCTCTTTTTTTTTTTGGGGGGGGGGGGGGGGGGGTTCCCTGATGTCCAAGACTGGGCCTTGTTGTCGATCCTATTTTGTTGTGTTATTCTTAGTTCTGGTTTGTTTTGTTTTTTTAGTTTTGAGTTGTTTTGAGTTTTATGTCTGTTGCTTCTGTACTCAGTATTGTGTTGGGTTGGGGTGGATGCTTGGATGTCTCCCAAGTTTGATGGTTGTTTACGTGTGTGTGTTGTTGTTTGTGTGTGTGTGTGTTGCGTTTGTAGCATGCATTATTGTGATGTAACATGCGTTATTGTTGTTTTGTTGTAATCCAAATATACAGTTTGTGTGGGTATGTGCTATAGTGTTCTGTGTGTGTGTGTGTGTGTGTGTGTGTGTGTGTGTGTGTGTGTGTGTTCATAGTTGGCAGCCTGCTGTCGTGACTCTCTCAGCTTGTGGTGTGTGTGTGTGTGTGTGTGTGTGTGTGTGTGTGTGTGTGTGTGTGTGTGTGTGTGTGTGTGTGTATGTGTGTGTGGGGATGGGTTGGTGGGTGCAGAGGGTCAGCGGCTTTCGATCACGTTTATTCCCTAGTGGCCCCCCTCTGTAACCTCCTCCTTCAGACACACACACACACACACACACACTTTTCTTATCCTTCTCTCTCTCTCTCTCTCTCTCTCTCTCTCCCTCTCTCTCCTAGCGGTTGAGCTGTTCCTTTGCCCGCCGCTCGCTCTAGCTTTGGTGTTTTTAATTGTCTGGCAGCAGCTCCTCCTGCTCCTTGTGTTTGAAAAAGCTGAGCGTGTAGGTGTGTGAGAACCAGTTTGGGTGAATGGGTTCGTTTGTGTGTGTGTGTGTGTGTGTGTGTGTGCTTGGGTGGATGGGATTGCATTCGTTTGCTCTCCTTTCTCTCTCTGTGTGTGTGTGTGTGTGTGTGTGTGTGTGTGTGTGTGTGTGTGTGTTTGGGTGGATGGGATTGCATTCGTTTGCTCTCCTTGCTCATGCTTCTGCCTCTGTGTTTTTCCTGCTTGTTTTTTGTTTTTGA
>JAODXP020000021.1:7965210-7970210 GCA_027497455.2 Sardinella longiceps
GTGTGTGTGTGTGTGTGTGTGGCATAACTGGAGCATGTATAGAGAATCCTGAAGGAGTCAGCCCTCTTGGGACACTAGAGGGTTATTGTGTGTGTGTGTGTGTGTGTGTGTGGGGGGGGGGGGGGGTATAGGCTACATCACGCTTAATTGCTGTGCTTTGGTTTTTAAATGCAGCCTGACAGATGGAGTGAGTTGGTATAGATTTGTCTTCCAATTCAATAGAGCTCAGTCAGTCAGTATCACTCCATCTTGTAGTGTCCCACGCTACTTCCTGCTCATTCACAGCTCTCTTTTCTTCTCCCTCGCCTTTTTCATGCGCTACAGTTATCTTGGAGACGGCAGATTTCACCTCGAGTCTATTATGATTGCCAACCCAGATATACCAGCCTACAGGTAAATGAATTGACATGTCATGTTTTTTTTTTTTTTTTACCCACTTCTTTTGAGTTTAACTTTCATTTTGGGTTTTCTTTTATATGAAGTTTCAAAATATGGAAAATGGGGTAAAAAAAAATGTTAAGATGCTTTGACAATCTCAAAATCCTCATCTCTCAAGGGTAGCGAGTTTGTAAAGGGCTGTTCTTAGAACTTGTGCAAAAAAAGGCTTTGCCATGTGCCTTCCTTCCTTTTTTAATAAATTATTGAGGAGACTCAAGGACTATTCCTCTCCAGCTTCTATCCTTGGGAAGGGCTTAATTTAGAATGCTTAAACTAATTTTTCACCATAATAAAATGTGATACAAGGCCAGCTGTTTTTTTTTTTTCTCTCTTTTTTTTTTTTTAATCTTTTTTTTTTTTCTTCTAATGCATCCTTGTCGTGTCTGTAGGTATGACCCCTACAGCAAAGTCTTCTCTCGGGAGTACTACGACCATGAGGCCATGCGGTCCGCCAGGCTCCAGGCCATCGACAAAGCCCGCACAGCCCAGAGATGGGGTCTGATCCTGGGCACGCTAGGCCGCCAAGGCAACCCCAAGATCCTGGAGGTAACATTTTCAACTCCTACTCCCGAAACCTTGCCACCACAACAAGATTTACGACTAATCAAATCGGGAGAACGGGTGAATGCGGTTACATAACTAATTAGCTACGTTCTACCGCAGCACACTGCAGCCACGAAAGCTCTTGTACAACTGCTAATGCTCGTCTAATGCACTCCTCTCCTAAGATCTTCTCAGGCACTTGTTAAAGGACTTATTAAATGATGAACGCCGACGATGAAATGGCTGTGTACCTTGAGGCTTGTAGTCGTGGGTGTCTGTCAAAAGACCCGTTAATAACAACTGGCTTTGATAGGCTTCCTTGGGATTATCACACCTTGTCTAGCTCGCCCACGTGGCTCTAAAGCCAGGTGGTGAGGCGGGGGAAAGAAGGCAAGAAGGAGTGACTTGAGAGCGGAGTCCTTTCCGAAGCTCTGCTTCAAAGGCGAGAGCACTACAAAAACGTTAAGGTCATTGGCTCTACCCCCACTCCCCCACCCACACACACACAATGATAACAATATGAGATTTTTGTTGCAAGTAAATACGCAAAAGGTTTGTGTGTCTCTACATAAACGCAAGGCGTTTTTAAAGGTTAAACGGGTACAGTAGCAGCATTGACATTTTCCATTATGTGTATTTATGTGCTTCGCATTTCTGTTCCTGCTGTAAAAGCAACCACCACAAGTGTTCCCACGCTGCCACTGTTTGCTGTTTTGCTACATTAAGGGGCAGGATTTGAAAAATAAATAAATAAATAAGGTACTAGGAAGAAGTTAATGTGCGAAATCCATGGGTTCAAATCAGGTGGCTTGAAACATTAGTCAAGACCACCGCTCATAAATACCTGCTTGTAGTAATCCTTAATGCTGGAGAGGCATTAATGTTTGATGGGTGTAATTGATGGTAAATGTTCTGAAGTGTGCTCCAAGCCAAGGCGCTTTTATAAGTCTCAATGAGTCCTTAGTGTTGGTAAGTGACATTTTAATGGCTGATTTTGACAAATATGTTTTCAGACTTCAGCACTTGATGCTTACACTTCACTCTGTAAAGCGTATACCCTGCTGGATAACTTGAGGACGGATGAGACGTGATGCAGTTAGTCATGTAAACGTGCTGTAGGTGTGGGGGCCTTCAGCTATTTAGTCATGGAAATCCTATTATGCCTGCACATCTCTGGTGGCTAATGTTACACACACACACACACACACACACACACACACACACACACACACACACACACACATTTTACTTCTTTATTTGTGTCCACAATTCAAAATAATGATACTCAAAGACACAAATTTTAACAGCTGCAATAGATGCACAAGAGTGAATTAGCACACACACACACACAGAGAGAGAGAGAGGGAGGGAAAGAGACACACAGGTGTGCACACTGTCTTAAGGCTGTGGCATTTATCTGTGTGGAATAGGTGCCGGCAGAGGTCGATTGATCACATGCTTGTGAGGCTGCTGGAAGAAGACATTGTGTCTCCTCAGCCTCTTAGTGCCTGAGAGCGGCCCGGAGTCCTTCCTCTGTCCTCTCTCTCTCTCTCTCCAGCCACACTTGACATGTTTGTGTTTGTGTGGCTCCACTCCCTTGTCTCGGGTTGTTAAGGTTTCCACCCTCACACTCCTTCCATATATCTTTTCTTTCTTTCTTTTTCTTCTTTTTGTTTCTTTTTCTGTCTTTTTCCTTCCTTTTGTCTATCCGTCTTTCTTTCTTTCTTTCTTTCTTTCTTTCTTTCTTTCTTCCTTCCTTTCTTCCTTCCTTCCTTCCTTCCTTCTCTCTCTCTCTCTCTCTCTCTCTCTCTCTCTCTCTCTCTCTCTCTCTCTCTCTCTCTCTCTCTCTCTCTTTCCCCTTGTCGTCTCTTCGTCTCCTCTTGTCTTAATTGGTATGCACAGAGCATGAGACCAAGACATGGAGATTTCCAGCAACTTCCCCCGTTTGTGCTGTCAAATGAGATTTGTAAGCCAATACCGAGCTTTTCCTTGTCATTCTGACGAAACCTGTAAGAATTCCGCTTCCAGAGACCATGAGGGGTGGGGGTGGAGGGGGGGGGGGCAGCGAGACGAGAGAGAGAGAGAGAGAGAGAGAGAGAGAGAGAGAGAGAGAGAGAGGGAGAGAGGGAGATGAAGATAAAGTAATTCCCTGGGAAAACTCTTTGTAGCCTCCGTCTCTCTGTGGATTTGCATGCATCCCATTAGTCAGCCTCATCGGATCGACTGGGTGATGATGTAGCAGAATGAGGTATTAGTTACTGTCAAGTTTGTGTCACATTTCTGGGGCCCAAACTCACATCTCCAAATGGAAATGATATTTTTCCGCCAGCATTCTGAATTCATTTTCATATATTTACAGCTCCCCCACGTACACACTCACACATGCACACCCACCTCCCCGACACGTTTACTGTACGTATTGGATGGTATTTAGAAACTGCGGAGGCAGTTAAACGCGGCTGTTGCTCGAGGTGGCGTCTGCATCGAAACGGATCGGTGTCGTCCCGCTTGCTCGCGGAGATTGGGGCGGGGTAATCACGGCGAATCTTGCCGTGTGCATTTATAGGAGCAGGAACCAGAGGAAGAGGAAGAAGAGGAAGGTGGGGGGGGGGGGGGGGGGGGGGTGAAAAATCCCTGTCCGCTTACATTTTGCAAACCCCTGCCTCCTTTGAAGCCAGCCATTCACCTAGTACTTTCCCTCAGTGATGTCTGGAGATTTTTTGGCGGGGTAATATTCCTGGTCCGCTGAGCTTCACACATCAAAGGGCAATTCTGCAGCGTGGCGGCACGCTCCTTTATCTTGCTGAACTGGGCTACCCATTGATCTTATTTTTGGGGTGTGTGTGTGTGGGGGGGGGGGGGGGTTGTATTTGCACATGCCTGACTGGTCTACTGTGTGTGGGTGTGGGTGTGAGAGTGGGTGTCTGTGTGTGAGAGAGAGAGGGTGTATAATTAACGGGTTGGAGGAGAGCAGAAGACTCCAGCAGCTGCCTTATTCCTTTTTACAGCTCAGGGTTGGATCACGTGTGTGTGCGTGTGTGTGTGTGTGTGTGTGTGTGTGTGTGCGTGCGTGCGTGGAGTGTTTGCACATGTGTGGTAAGGTCAACCATTAAGTGAATCACATCTAGTGCCTTTAGGCAAAATATGTTCAAAGCCTTATGACCATCCCCTTCTTCAATCCTCCCACCTCCTCTCTCTCTCTCTCTCTCTCTCTCTCTCTCTCTCTCTCTCTCTCTCTCTCTCTCTCTCTCTCTCTCTCTCTCTCTCTCTCTCTCTCTCTCTCTCTCTCTCTCTCTCTCTCTCTCTCAGTTTTCAATTTGAAAGGCTTTATTGACCGTTTTCATATGATAATAAAGCATATACAGAGAACACACAAGTAATACCCTCTTTAATGATGAACACTGTCTCTCTCTCTTTCTCTCTCTTTCTTTCTTTCTTTCTCTCTCTCTCTTTCTTTGCTCCCTCACTTCATATAGCACTTAGAGTCCAAACTGGAGGCTCATGGTAGAACCTTCACCAGGATTTTGCTGTCCGAGATCTTCCCCAGCAAGCTGGAACTGATGGCAGACGTAGATGCGTAAGTCCCCTCAGTTGCACACACACACACACACACACACACACACACACACACACACACACACACACACACATACACACACTATCTCACATTGAAGATGACCTTTACTTCTCCCTTGTTTTTCTCCCACCCTGTCTTATTGTTAGTTTTCTAGTTGTTCCATTACCAGACCCCCCACCCCCTCACACACACACACACACACACACACACACCACAAGAGTGAGAGCTGAGTGGTGGTTAGCTATAGCCATAGAAACTGGCATTACATCACAGCATTATATCAGTTGAAAAACGGGCAGCCAAGCCAAAAGTTTCTTGGCTCAGCGAGGATCTTTTCAAAAGCATTTTTTTTACCACCATGGGAACAAACAATGGAAAATGAAAACTATGAGTCATCTCTGAGGACTTAGCAATATCAAACAGAGATAATAACGCAGAAAAT
>JAODXP020000021.1:7972710-7977710 GCA_027497455.2 Sardinella longiceps
CCACACAATGAAATAAATCCTCCTACTACCCACTCAAACACCCCTATCCTAAATATGTGGCTACATTTATACACACACATACACACACACTCACACAAACGCATCGAAAGAAACAATTAGGAAACACTTTAGCATGCGTAATTATTCTCTCCCCCAGGCTTTCAACTACAGCACAGCTCCGTTCACTTGGAGCACTTATCTTAACTGCATCGCAAATAGTCAGCAGCGCACTAAAACCATCATAAAGGGAGAGAGGTCTTCCTCGCCTGACACACACACTCACACACACACACACGCACACACACACACAGTGTGTTCATTATCATCGGCACCACACGCCTGCTCTACATTATTTAAGGAGCGGTGTAATTACATGTTTTAATTTAATTACGCCATAGTGTGGCGGCTGGGTGGGATTTAAGCTCATTTCCTGTAGCACTAAAGGTTAATTGTGCTGTTCTAAGGCAGGTCCGATTAGATTGTTCAAAGGCAGTCTGGCCCCTTCGCTCGCCTCGTGCTCACGCTCACGCTCACTCTGACTCTCGCTCTCGCTCGCTCTCACTCGCCCAGAGCCCAGAGCCTCGCTGGTAGAGGCATGGAAAAGCAGCGTGGCTCCAGCGTGCCATACTGTGAGGGCGGGTTACACACTACACATACACATACACACAGTTTCTCTCACACACACACTCATGCACACACACGCTTACACACACACACACACACACACAAACATGCACACGGTCATGTTGTCTCACTGTTGGGGTCCCCTCTCTCTCTCTCTTTTTCTCTATCTCTTTCTCTCTCTGTCCCCCTCTCTCTCTCTCTCTATGATCTCTTTGTCCTTCCATCCCTCTTGTTCTCTCTTTCTCCCTTTTTCTTTCTCATCATTCACTTTGCACGCGTTACACAGGGGTCATCTTCCCTTCACCTCTCCCTCCTGCCAGTAAACAAGCAGCTGGATAAGAGTCTCTTCATCAGGTCCTCATAGAGTCGCTCTCCTCTTTGTCTTTCTCGCTCACACACTTTCACTCTGTCACACTCACACACGCACACACACACGCGCACACACACACACATACAGAGAGAGAGAGAGCGCCACCCCGTTCTCTCCATCACTTTCCTAATGTCTCTTTCTCTCTCTCTTTCTCTTCCCCTCTCTTGCCATCTCTCTCTCTCTCTCTCTCTCTCTCTCTCTCTCTCTCTCTCTCTCTCTCTCTCTCGCTCATGGCATTGCACTAGAGGAGAGTAGCACTCTGGCATCTCCTCATCTCTCTCTACAGCAAGAGCTTTGAGCAGATCTAATAGATGAATACTGAGAGAGAGAGAGATAGAGAGCGAGGGAAGAGTGGAGAGAGGGAGATAAAGATAAAGATAGACGTTAGGGCACATTTGAGACCCTGGGGTGGGGGTGGAAGGGGTGAAGGTTCACCCCCCGTCCCCCCGTCCCCCTTCTCATCTCCAACCCCCGTGAGATAGTGGCGCGGTGCTCTGGAGCGAGCGATGCTGCCAGCGATGCAGCGGCTAAATTGAATTTGGTGGCGTGTGGAGCGCAGCGCTCCCAGCCCCCCAGTGTGGCGGAGCGTCTGTTTGTGGGGGCCACGGTGCTGTGGCGCGGGAGTTAATATTAGTGTAACCCCACTACCACCACCACCACCACCACCACCCGCTCCCCAGCATCTCCACACCACCACCACCACCACCCCCGGGGCATCCTATTTCAATCTGCTATCTCCCTCTGAGAAGAGCCTTCACTACTATCAGACCAGACCGCTCTCTCTGCCTTTATTTTCTTACTCTCTCTCTCTCTCTCTCTCTCTCTCTCTCTCTCTCTCTCTCTCTCTCTCTCTCTCTCGCTCTCTTGCTCTCGCTCTCTCTCTCTCTCTCTCTCTCTCTCTCTGCTTACAGACAATCTCTCATGGCTCCAAAGTCTGCTTGTTTCTGAGTTGATGTCACATGTCGCACACACACACACACACACACACACACACACACACACACCCCTACTCCCCCAATCTTCCTCCACCACCACCCTCTGGTCCTTGGGCTCTTCCTCCTCCAGGTATTTGTTTCTGAGTTGATGTCACATGTCGCGCGCACACACTCACACACACACACACACACACACACACACACACACACACACACACACACACACACACACACCCCTACTCCCCTACTCCCCTACTCCCCCAATCTCCCAATCTTCCTCCACCACAACCCTCTGTTCCTTGGGCTCTTCCTCCTCCTCCAGGCCCTAATAAGGGGGTCTGTCTCCAGCTCAGCAGCCCCGGCTCCAGCTCCAGCTCCATCTCCTGTGCCTGGCAAGGCCATTTGTATACATGTATGTGCTAATGGTGTGTGTAATCAGAATAATGGCCACGCTTAGCTAAAGGTCAGTCCCACGTGCCGGGGCTGGAATAAGCCGGTCCGCCAACCCACCGACCGAGCGAGCGACCAGCCGACACACACACACACACACACACACACACACACACATGGCTGAGAGGAAGAGGAGGAATGTGGGGGTTTTATTTTCCCCCCTCGAGAGAATTTGAGTCAGCTGGCCTGAAATTAGAATCGGAATAATAATGCCAGGCTCTTTTGTTTTGATAGAGGGAGAGAGAGGAGAGAGAGAGAGAGAGAGAGAGAGAGAGGTATTGAAGGAATATTAAAGAGTGAAAACGACCAGGGGTGTAAGGGCCTGAGGGGGAGGAATATTTTGCTGGTGCAGGAGAGAGAGAGAGAGAGAGAGAGAGAGAGAGAGAGACAGAGAGAGAGAGAGAGAGAGAGAGAGAGAGAGAGAGAGAGAGAGAGAGAGAGAGAGAGAGAGAGAGAGGGAGAGGGAGGGATAGAAGGAGAGAAGGTAAAGAGGGAGGGCGAGATGGAAAGGAGAGGAATGGACTGTTCCAAGTGGCTTAGGTGAAGCCCCAATCAATTCTGAAGTTCAAGCGGCTGTGATATAAGACATGCTGTTACAAAGAAAGAAACTGAGTGGGAGACAGAAGAAGGAGTGAGGGAGATGAGAGAGAGAGAGAGACAGAGAGAGAGAGAGAGAGAGAGAGAGAGAATGAGAATGAAAATAAGAGGGAGCTGGAGAGACTCGGCACCGTACAGAGAGATAGTTTCTCAGTCTTTGTGTGTTCAACTTTTTTTTTTCCTCCACCCATCTAAGGCTAGGTCAACCTTGTTTTCTTTTTTTTTCTACCGTTTCAAAAGACGGGAAGAGAATTTAAAACCTCATGATTTCCATACAAATATGTGTCCCTTTGTGTTCTGCAATTATTACTTACCGAAAGAAAAACCTTTTACGCCTAGAAATTCCTGCAAGCTTGGCCTAGCTAATGTACCAGCATAGGCAGAGAATCAGAAGATAGGCCATGGCCAGATCACCATTTTTCATTTCCCTGTTACTCTCATAGTAGTGTCACCAGCGCTACAGAAATACAAGAGGAAGGTCTCAGTCGAGACACACCTATTTTAAAAGAATGACTGCTTTGCCTGCTAGGGTTAGGGCTGTCTGCTGGAGGAGGGAAATCTATAGTTTTCTGCAGAAGGCACTCTTTCTAATAATAATACGATGCAGTCATCAGCTGGTCTAAAAATATCCTGTGTGTGTGTGTGTGTGTGTGTGTGTGTGAGAGAGAGAGAGGGGTGTTGTCCTCATATGCATACACCTATGAGGCTGATCTCTGATCTCGCTCACACACACCGGACAGAAGCCCAGCTGCTCATTAGACTGATCCCTAGACTCCACTCACCTCTCCCCTCTCCTTTTTTAACACACACACACACACACACACACACACACACACACACACACACACACTCACACACACACACACCACCTCTCATTCTTTATCGCTTTCTCTGCCCCTCTCATTGTCTCTCTCTCTCATCATTTGCCCATCTCCATTGGTTGCTCTGCAGCCTCTCTTTCCATCTCCCACCACACACACACACACACATTCACTTCTCTACACTTCTTTCTATCCCTCTCTCCCCCTGTCCCCCTCTCCCTCTGTTCCTCTCTTCCTCCTGTGCCCCCTCCTCCTCCTCACTATCTAGGGTAGCCCCATAGAGACAGAGGCAGGGTTAGTGCAGCTCTCTGTTATTATTCTACAGACCCTCACCTCTCTCTCTCTCTCTCTCTCTCTCTCTCTCTCTCTCTCTATCTCTATCTCTCTCTCTTTCTCTCTCTCTCTCTCTCTCTCTCTCTCTCTCTCTATCTCTCTCTCTCTATCTATCTCTCTCTCTCTCTATCTATCTCTCTCTCTCTCTCTCTCTCTCTCTCTCTCTCTTTCTTTCTCTCTCTCTCTCTCTCTCTCTCTCTCTCTCTCTCTCTCTCTCTCTCTCTCTCTCTCTCTCTCTCTTAGTTCAGTTCAGTTCAGTTCAATAGGCTTTATTGGCATGACCATTAAATAGTGCTGCCAAAGCATATGGTGTAAATGTAACATATAGAACAACAACAACAATAATAATACAAAACAATCATTAAAATGTTCTCTCTCCAGCTTTAGGTCGCTGCCCCACCTCTTTTATTTCCCTCTCTCTCCCCCTCCTTGTCATCCAGGCTCTCTCAGCTTCATATTTCTATTTGCACCTTCTCTGCCCCCCCCCCCCACACACACACACACACACACACACACACACACCTTTCTCCCTCTCTGGCTTTGTTTGCATTGTGGTCCTCTCGTATCTGTGTGTCCATCTCCCTCTGCCTGTTCTCTCTCTCTCTCTCTCTCTCTCTCTCTCTCTCTCTCTCTCTCTCTCTCTCTCCTCGCTCTCTCTCTCTCTCTCTCTCTCTCTCTCTCTCTCTCTCTCTCTCTCTCTCTCTCTCTCTCTCTCTCTCTCTCTGTCTCTCTCTCTGTCTCTCTCCCTCCCTCCCTCCCTCCTCTCACTTCTGTAAATTTCACACACACTGTTCTGTCTGGGTGTCTCTGGTGTTTCTCTCCATCCCAGTTTTCAGTACCCCCCACCGCACGCTCACACACACACACACA
>JAODXP020000021.1:7982710-7985210 GCA_027497455.2 Sardinella longiceps
CCAGCTTCCCGCTATGTAAGAGTAGCAACATGTGTTTACTGTGGCAACGACAACAGGTACACCAAAGAGAGAAAGAAAAAACAACACTCAGTGTCGGGCAGAGACAAGAATGTTACTAGTTAGAGTGTGTTTACTTGGCAGTCTTAGACAAGGAATGGGATCAACAAGCTAACAGATCATGGGCGGTGGTAGCATAGTGGTTAAAGACCTCGGTTCTAGTCGACTCTAGTCGGCTAGTCTGCAAGTTGTGGGTTCAAATCCCGGCTGCCACCGTTGTGCCCTTGAGCAAAGCACTCAACCCTAAGTTGCTCTAGGGGACACTTGCCCTGAAGTTGATAATTCACAAATGTAAGTCGCTTTGGATAAAACGACTGCTAAATGCATAAATGTAATGTAAATGGGAAAGTTCCGTCATATTGATTCTCGGTGGCACCGGTGGCAGAGATTGGAGCGGTGAGACTGAATTCTAGGCCTGTGCGCATGAGAGGAAGTTAAAGGTGGGCTATGTGATCAGGAAAAACGGTTTGAGAACACTATCCCCTGTCCCTAGTAATCGCCTGTCTTTAGATTTCCCCTGAAGCCACACCTCCAGAGCATAGGAACAAATGGGGTGGGGGAGGGACAATCAGCAGTGGGGTTTGACAGACTTTTATCACCGTCCAATCATTTTTGCTGGTTTCTTAAAATGATTGGATGTTGTTTTTCTTGTCCTGCTCATTCCACAGGTGACTAACAAATTTAATTTGTGTGTTGGAAGATTAAATTAATTGTTTGCAATCAATGTTAGAATGTCATTTTAAGCAACAAAGTAAGAAGTGCTCTAAGAAAGCATCACATACCCCACCTTTAAAGGCCCCTGTGCAGGATTTAGCTTAACCTTGACCTTAGCTTGACCTTTCCCACACGTTGTAACTTGCATGTGGAGGCTTTAATGTGTGTTTTTTTGTTGTTGTGTTAGTTGCCACGGCAGCAATCGCTTGCGGTAAAGGTCTCAGACAGCGCACATCCTCTGACGTCCACTGACAGTTGGAAATGGATGATGGTTCTCGTTTTTCAGTTTTGGGCTCGCTATGCTCATTTTTGTCTCAACTGTGGCATTGACTGCGGTTGTTTCTCCATCCGTGCGCCTCTCACCTTGCCTGTAGTGATTACTAGCCCACCTCCATCGCATCGTATCACATCACATCAGAAGGGCACTCATCAGGCCACTGCTATCCCCAGTGTGGAGCACCCCCAGCCCACCCCATCAACCCCTGTGGCCGCAAAATTGGGCTCTGGCAGCGGAGTGCAAAGATGCCTTTCTGAGACACACATTCACACGCGGACACACACACACACACACACACACACACAGTGCTGTTTTTCTTTGGTTTTCTTCTTCCTATCTCTTCACTTCCCTCTCTTTCTCTCTGTGCCTCTGTCTTTCATTTTTGAAATGTGTCCTATCTGAGCATCCAGTCCCCCTCCCCCATACACACACCCACACACACACACACACACACACACACACACACACACACAGTTCTGTTTTCTTGTCTAGCCTCCTTCCACGGTTTCAATCTTTGTTGATTCAGCTGGCTTTAATACAGCCAAACATCTTAGTCAGGATGTGTTTGCCTTGCCATCACCAGAGACCCGGCTGTTGACACTTCTCTCTGTGCCCCCTTTTTCTGTGCCACCCTCAATCCCCACCCCCACCCCCTGCAGGCTGCCGTGGCGCTCCAGCAGGTTGACTGGAAGGACGTCTACCCCATGGACTTCTACTCCAATCAGAGCCTGGGCCCTTGGGCCCCTAATCACCCCGACAACCAGCCAGCGCGGGCCCCTCGCCGACAAACCCAGGTGTGTGGCATAGCATGGCACGACTCACAGACCCATGTAAATTTATGAAGAAGGCAGGTGTGTGTGTGTGTGTGTGTGTGTGTGTGTGTGTGTGTGTGTGTGTGAGGGGGGGTGAGTAGTGTTGTGGGGGAAATATAATTTATTCAGATGTGCCTGAGAACCTAACAGCTCAATAAACCCAGGAGGAGGTGCAAGGTATGAGGTGAGAGTGGGAATGAGAGAGAGGGTGTGTGTGTGTGTGTGTGTGTGTGTGTGTGTGTGTGTGTGTGTGTGCAGTATGTGTGTGTGTGTGTGTGTGTCTGTGTCTGTATGTGTTTGTGTGTGCTTGTGTGTGTGTGTGTGTGTGTGTGTGTGTGTGTGTGTGTGTGTGTGTGTGCGCAGTATGTGTGCTTGCGTCTGTGTGTGTCTGTGTGTTTGTGTGTGTGTCTGTGTCTGTGTCTGTGTCTGTATGTATGTGCATGGGAATTAGCGCATGCTTGTGGGTAACTGCACTCTGGAGGTGTCAAGATAGTGTTGCTCTCTTGTGTGAACATGCAGGTTGGCACACACACACAACATCCAGGCCGCTCACTGCGGCTTCACTCTGCAGTCTGAGAAAGATTCATGAGCCACTATGGCTTTTAATTGATGTGGAAAACTTGTGAATAATGCAACAGTG